>CATQJL010000316.1:23675814-24153009 GCA_958299035.1 Cylicocyclus nassatus
CTCAGCTTATCAAGTCGAATCTTCCTATGTACAGCATGTCCTTGGTATTTCGATTTCAGTATTCTTGAATCTTTCTGAGGACGTCTTTTCGCGAAGGTGTAATGCAGCGAACATTGTCCCGAGTACATTTCAGCAAAGATCTTTCGATAGCACTTTTTCTGTAAATTATGATGTGCCAAATAGTAGTCGCAGGTTTCTTTTCAAACGAAATAGAAGGGCTGGTGAATAGTGGAAAAATCTTGTCGTCCCAAATTCTACTCGCCATATCAGCAGGATACGAAGCTATCTTGCTAAGCAGATGTGAGTTTCGAAATCAGCAGGTCGCATAACCTCTACGAGCAAGTTTTCCGATATGTTCGGGTCATTTCATTTTTTCTCGCTTTACGCTCCGGAAGCGCTCCGATGATTTTGGTCAAAATGTTGATGCTCTTGAATTGTAAGGAAACTTTGTTTATAGAGGTTTTCGAACACGCTCTTTACGAAAATCGTGGTCTTTGAGGATTACAGGGTCTTTTTGGAGAGATACGGTGAGGTGACTGTAACTTCATCACGAAAGTACGTAACTTTGGCCGCACTTCTCGCGTATCTGTCAGAAACCTTGCCTGCTTGCTTTTCTCAGTCAAAATTACTAGGAAGTGTGCTATCGAATGGTGTATTACTCAGGCTCCAGTCTGTGAAATTCGCCGAGTTACGAGCCTACAAATACACGTCCTCATGAATTTTGTCCAAATTGTAAAGATCGCATATCTCGTCGAAATTCCTCCGCGAGCGCTTGTATTAGGTCATTCGGAAAGTTTTTTCGTTTTTGCACCTCCAAATTCAAACGAGCACAATTTTTCCCTGATTCAGCCTTTTTCCATCAAATAAACTGCATTGTGTTCAGCAAATTTCTGGTTACACTCTTATAGTGCTCTTGTGCTTTTCTCTTGCGGAATGATCTCAGAGGAATCACTAAAGCCTGAAAAGGCGTTTTTGATTAGTCAATCTCTCTCAGGTCCTATTATTTTTTAATAGGCACCGAGGAATTGGAAAATTCGGTAACTGGTAAAGGAAAGTCTAAAGAGTTTGAAAAATAAACAGGAACCTCGGTGCGCAGTCAACCCCTTTTGTGAGAGCCACTTTTCTTACATGTGGTTTGGCGGAGTCATGAGCGTGGATAGCATCTCTCATAGCTTATACGTGCAAGTCTGCTCAGTTTTGAAATTTTGACAAACAGTCTTCACAGCGACATCACACTACTCTGCTCTTACAGTACAATAGCATTTTAGCAAATTTATAGCGTACAAGACCAGCAGGATTACATTAATTTGAGTGCATCAACCTTTTGGAATGACAGATTGTTCTGGTCATGCTTTCAGTGTTTATTCCAATGATTTACCACATTGTCGCTTCTCATTGCCGCACTTAGTCAATTTTTTGCTGTAATTAATAACTCAGGCTGGAAAAGGATTGCTACATAAAATTATGAGCGACGAAAGCAGAGTCAACGCGCCCTCAAACTGCGATCGCGACAATTTGTGAGTACATGTCGGTGAAATTTTTCGGTATTGCAGCTTTAGCGAAGGTGGCTCCTAATAAGGTTATATGACACTTCAGGGCCTGCTGATAATTTTACGCAGCTATAATTGCGATTTAAAAGACCCTCTGAGATGCTCGTTTATATGGCAGAAACACCTTCCATGACACTGCAAAATATTAGCTTTCACTTCTCTAGATCTGAACTTTCTAAAGTAAACTTGAACCTACCTCAAAAAAGACGTGGTCTTGGCAAATGCATTGCGCACAATGATGGTTTCCTCAACGGTCTTACGCTCAAATTTAAGCTTAGAGAATACAGTTATTCGATAATCGCGTTTTCGTATGTCGAATTTAGAGCCGCGTAAACTTCCCTACAAAGCGTCTTCTGCAATTTCGGTGGGATCCCAGAAACTAGAAGACTTCCTCTACAGATCCACATATGGCAACCCTTAACAGCCCCCTGACACCCTCTTAAAATATGGTATCAACATCAAAGGCGCAAAAAAAGAAAAAACTATCCGAATGACCCAATACAATGCGCTGATCAAATCCTTCCATATTTTTAATGGATCTTATTGTGTTAGATTTGGTGCTTTGAGCTCTAGCCACGAAATAGCTTTGATATTCAATTGAGCAGCTAAAGCAGAGGCAAGCACCATATTCAGTCCAGTGCGAGTCGTTCGACGAAGCGAACATAATATCTGCAACGAGCGTCATACAAGCGCTCACGGAGGAATTTCGACGAGATATGCGATCTTTACATTTTGGGCAAAATTCATGAGGACGTGTTTTCGTAGGCTCGTAACTCGGCGAATTTCACAGAATGGAGCCTGAGTAATACACCATTCGATAGCACACTTCCTAGTAACTTTGACTGAGAAAAGCAAGCAGGCAAGGTTTCTGACAGATACGCGAGAAGTGCGGCCAAAGTTACGTACTTTCGTGATGAAGTTACAGTCACCTCACCGTATCTCTCCAAAAAGACCCTGTAATCCTCAAAGACCACGATTTTCGTAAAGAGCGTGTTCGAAAACCTCTATAAACAAAGTTTCCTTACAATTCAAGAGCATCAACATTTTGACCAAAATCATCGGAGCGCTTCCGGAGCGTAAAGCGAGAAAAAATGAAATGACCCGAACATATCGGAAAACTTGCTCGTAGAGGTTATGCGACCTGCTGATTTCGAAACTCACATCTGCTTAGCAAGATAGCTTCGTATCCTGCTGATATGGCGAGTAGAATTTGGGACGACAAGATTTTTCCACTATTCACCAGCCCTTCTATTTCGTTTGAAAAGAAACCTGCGACTACTATTTGGCACATCATAATTTACAGAAAAAGTGCTATCGAAAGATCTTTGCTGAAATGTACTCGGGACAATGTTCGCTGCATTACACCTTCGCGAAAAGACGTCCTCAGAAAGATTCAAGAATACTGAAATCGAAATACCAAGGACATGCTGTACATAGGAAGATTCGACTTGATGAGCTGAGCAAGGCGCAGTTTTCGTATTCAAAATATACTCATTCCGAAGGAAGTTATGGCGAGTAGAATTTAGAAACGCTTGATTTTTCCAAAATTCACCAACGCTTTCACCTCCTTTGGAAAGAAGTCTGAGCCTATTTTTTAGCGCACAATAATTTACAAGAACAGTATTATCGAATAGTACTTAGTAAAGTCTTCTATGTTGGGTAGGCGTTGCTTCACATATTCGCGAAAGGACCTCCGCAGAACAAATTGAAAAAACTGGAAACGGAATATCGAAAACATCGTACCCCCACTTCCAATACATCAGAAGATTCTCCGCGCCGAGCTGAATCGAACGGTGGCCTTGGATTCAGAATTCGTCCACTCTGAAGCGAGATATGGCCACGCGACGCTGATGTATGGTCATGTCCATATATGTATGGACATGTACGGACATGTACGGACATGTCCATACATGTACGGACATGTCCATACATGTATGGACATGTCCATACATGTATGGACATGTCCATACATTCGCGTCTTTTTTTCAAAAAATGTGAGCGGTATTGTACATAAACGCCATACAAGTTAATAATTTACCTTTGAAGGATATTCGACAGTTTTAAATGCACTTAGTTGCCGCAAATTAAATGATTTCCTTAGAGGAGACACTGACAATCTATCAGATGAATTTTTTTCTAATACTTTGCACAATTACTCCATTTTCAATGATAATATCATTTATTTTACATGCGAAGAGACGCCCAACCAATTATTCCTGACCAAGGTATGCAACGCATCATAGAATTGCTTCACTATAATCCTTTCATAGCTTCCCATGTTGACATTATGAAAACTTAAAAGGCCATGGAAGCTAAATATTTTTGGTCTAACATGAGCACGCAGATAGCTAATTCATCCGAACTTGTCCTATCTGCCAGAAAATCAAAACGTTCTGGCCAAATTATCCGCGAGGAATTGGGAACTCTTCCATTAGCTCAATTCATCCGAACTTGAACTATCTGTCAGAAAATCAAAAGGTTCTGGCCAAATAATCCGCGAGGAATTGGGAACTCCTTCAATACCTCAGCGACCATAGCGCATGCATACTGACATCGTACCTCTTCGTCAATCTATCATGGAACTAAATTTATATTATCACGGTATGTGCATTCAGTAAGTTCATAGTGTGTACTCCACTCCCAGATGAACTGACCGAAAAATTCTAGCATGAATCAACGAAATTTTAAGAGCTTCCAACGTTTTTGCGACAAGCTACAAACATAAAGCAAACCGTCAAGTAGAGCGATTAGTCAAGGTCATCACTGATTCGCTCACTTTTTACTGTTCAGCGCGCGATTACTAGTCTGGCTTTCTCTAGCCTGTTGTTTTTGCATACAACTCGAGCATAAATGACACAACTGGACACAGTCCATACTTCGCCGTCTACGGACGTCATCCTATTACGTGGAGCAATATCGGTACCAGGTACCATCCCGCATTTCGTACGCAACTGACTGCTTTTTCGATCAGCTCATCACGACCATGCAAACAAAAATTATGGATTTAGGAAACCAAACTGCTAGTAAAACAGCAAAATATAAGGCAGGCTACGATTAGCACCAAGTTTTTTTTTTTGAAAAGTTCCACTGGGAATCTCGTTCTGTTAAGTTCATCCAGAATTTTCAATATATTGGAAGGGTCCTTCTGTAGTAGAAAGTGTGAACAGACCTAAGATCACTATCAAAAATGTGATTGGTCTCAAACCCTTCAGACAGTTCACATCAACAGATTGGAGATTTATGCAACTCTTTTTACATTGGCCATCGCTAGTCTAACCCCTACACCAATTTCGCCTAACACATCAGAAACGTCAGAAAATGAAGAACATCCTAATCTTCGTCACTCTACGTGTCTTCGAGACCGGCGCAAAATTCATGCCTTCATCTCTTCCCATTCTATTGAGTTGTCCCGTAAGCCTTTTCGTTTTTGAGTTTTCGCTGATATATTAGGTGGGTGCAAAAGTTCTGTCGTTTCATTTTCAAAAATTTGTAATTTCGCCAGATTGAACGGATTTGCTTGCCTGTATTTTTGTTAAAAAGAATAAATCTTCCGCTTTCAAGCGCTTTTTTGTGAAGCTTCTGTTTCACACTGCGTGCCGAGATAAAAATGGAAAACTAAGACCATGTAAACTTTGACCATTTTAAGTTAGGTTACCAAAAATCTGGAATGCTGCAGAAAAATCTAAAATCGTCAGTACATATGTTTTTTGGCCTACTCTTTGCGATTGTGAAGTGTTTGTGCTGTTTGGACGTCTCTGTGAGAAGTTATGATTTTCGCGAAAATTCACAAATTAATCGATTTTGGCGTTTTCCATGGTAAACTCGATATTCATAACATCTCACGGAGACGCTCAAACAGCGCAAACTTTTCACAGATGCAAAGTGTAGGCCAAAAAACATATGTACTGAAGATTTCAGATTTTTCTGCAGCGTTCCCGATTTTTTGTGACCTAACTTAAAATGGTCAAAGTTTGCATGGCCTTAGTTTTCCATTTTTATCTCTGCACTCAGTGCCATACAGAAGCTCCTCGAAACAGCGCTTGAAAGCGGAAGACCTATTCTTTCTAATAAAATTACATGCAAGCAAATTCGTTGAAATTTGGCGAAGTTACAATTTTTTGAAAATAAAACGATAACACTTTTGCACCCACCTAATAGATCATATACTTCACAATCTAAATACACATCAGAATACCTTTCGATGGAGCAACAAGCAATTGAGAATTTTTTATCTTCGTTCAACAAAAGGTTCACAGATCTCTCACTTGCTCACGCGTATTCACTCCACATCAGACACTCATATGTGCTGTTGCTGTATTTTTTTTATCAGCTAGAAATCAAGAAAACGAAAATTTGCATATTTTCACCGAAGTTATGCTGCGCTGTCTTACACTAAATGTTATACATTACAAGTCCTTAGAAGTAAAATCGTTAAATTTTTAGCTCTCTATAAGGTTTTATTTCCGAAAAATATCGAATTTAGCTTTCTTCACTCGCGTTGTTCACAAATAATCCAACATTTTTCGAAAACCAGACTTAGAGAGAGCTAAAAATTTACAGTTATACTTCTAAGGGCTTGTAGTATACAGCTGAACAGCCGCGTGAGAACAGCACAGCATCACTTTGGAAAAAATATGGAATTTCGTTCTCTTGATTTCAAGCTGATAAAAAATAAAGCAAAAGCACATTTGAGTGTCTGATGTGGAATGTATATGCGTGAGCGAGTGAAAGATCTGTAGACTTTTTTTAAACTGCGATATAAATAATTCAATTTTTTGGCACCCGAAACTTTTAAGATGGTTTCGAACTTGTGGTGGAACAAAGCTGGTGTAAAAGAATCAACAACGTCTTATAGAGCTTGCTTTGCTCTATCATGGCATCGTGACTTCTGAAAGTGTACGAATTATCAGAGCGAAAATTCAAATATGAAAAGACCTATGGGACAACCTAATAGAACACCCATAACTAATAATCTTGTAAATTTCGCAGCTATTGATCTCTAGTAAACATTTTTTTGTTCTTTTTCTCAGCGTTACTTCAGTTTTTTTTTCTAACCGTCACACTCACTTCCTTGAAAAGGCGACTTACAGAAGTTAACAATAACTTATTTTTTTGCGTGAAAACAAAAAGAAACCGCATCGCACGTTCTTTTTTGGTCACTTCTTAAACTTCGTCCAGGTATTCAAATTACCCAGTCGATTTGTGACTAACTGAACGCCTGCTTTATATTCTTTCTGCACCTTCGTATATATTCAACTTTTTTCAACAAATCTTTCGAATCTGTAATTTCCCCATACACACATTTTTATTCTGTTTTACTGCTCCTCCATATGTGCATTTTTATGTGTTTTTCTTCCTCAGTATGCACCGCAGTAGTTCTGCTAGACGTATGCAATGCACAACAATGATGAATGTCACTCCACTTCATATAAATCACCCTCCATTCCCCACTTCTACAACAGCATACTACAAATTTCTCGTCGTCCATGCCCTGTTACCGACTCACCTGCCACTCACCATACCATCACGATGACATTGACGTTTTCTGATTGCTTCAAGCGATTTTCCCTTTCGTTTGCCCACCTTAGCTCAAGGAAGCGACCGGGATGATGACCACCAATGATGACGAATAGGTCGCCACTGTCTAGGCAGTTCATCTATTCTTCTGCGGATTAGAGCCTTATGCAAATTGGACAACATTACTAGCTTATAATGGGAATGGAGATATGGGGAATAACCCAGCCCGATGTCAGTTGCCGGCTGGAAGCAGAGTCATCTGCTGCGGCTCAGTGAAAACGGGAGCACCGGAGACGACAAGCTCGCCTCACATCCTCTCACTCCCCCCTTTATATATCAACCATATCTTAATCCTAGTAAACATATATTTATAATTAAGTCTATAATTACCTCGTACCGCTACAGTCAGGCAAGGAAACTGCAGCCCTTGAACCTGACAGCCAAAAACTTATGCAAATAAAAACGGAACCTGGGGAATCCCCGAACCTATTCTCTGATAGGGTAAGACAAAAATATTGAGGCTTATCCCAATGCAGACCAAAGAGATGAAGGAGAATTCCTCACCGTTCTGACTAATGGACTCTCTACTAAAATCGAAAAAAATCGCAATCTTTGGGTCCTTTACCAACAGATTACGAGACTCTACTTATGGAGGCAGAACGAAGCCATCAAGTAAAACGGAAGAAAACGCCATTGGAGATCCATTTTAATGCAAAAGTTGATGGAATCTCAATAATTTGCGCCCTAAACCGATAACTGCTATTTATTATATACAAGCGTTACAGACATTGTTCTCAAAAGCAGATATGCGGTCTGAGGTTAATAACATGTCATGTTATGCTTTTTTTACATGTGCAGTGATTTTCACACATTTTTAGAGATTTTGAGAAGCCGAAGACCAATATATTGATGCTGCGATACTCACTAAACGATGATAAAGACATCTTTTATTGATTAAAAAATACAAGAGAAAAATTCAAGCACGACAAGTAAGATATCACCAGTGTTTTGCAATACAATAGCCGACAGCAATCACAAACATTCCATCCGATATCAAAACTTGAGCAAACAATCAAAAAATTTGTTGCATCAATGTATGGAGCAAATAATCCGGATGGTTAAGCTATTCTTGCATGATTATTAGATTTCTATTCACAATGCAATGATTTTTACTCTTATCACATTTATTAAAGCTTTACATCAAGAAAAGTGTGTTAAGTATAAGGCCGCTGTAGTGAGAAAGACGAGCAGGCAAACAGTGTGTTTGGTTATAATCTGGAAGTGGACGAAGCAGACTAGCATGAGCAATTTAAGTACTTGGTAACGAATTAGATGTAACGGCAGTTGTTATTAGTGGTATTCCTTTTGTTCTTATCGGGTCCAAGTGGAGCTGCCAAAAGCTCAGGATTGCGCTCCATCACCCGCATAATCTAAAGAGGATAAATAAAGCTTATGCCATAAAAAATGAGAGCGACCTTTGAGCTTTAAGTGAATGAGAGTGATTTACAACACTCCAGTTATGGCTATTTTGACGAGAAGAAAGTGTAGAACTCTTTACAGAGCTAGGGCGACAAAAAATTCTTCTAATAAAAGCCGCAACATCAGCTCTTTTAAAAATCAATGAAGATTCCTTCACAAATATTTTTCGAGTTTAGTTTATACTAAAGGCAGTGTCTCTGCAAATTTTCGTTTTCTACCGCCTTTTCCGCGCTTTCTCGCCATAAGAAACCCATTAGGATTTTCAGCACATGAAAATGGCGAAAATGAGCTTTTTCCGAAGCTTTCCAGGTCTGCATTCAGTGGAAAATACGCGCAAGTGGGCGGGGCGCGAAAGGGTTCCGGTTTATCATCACTGAATGCGGACCAGGAAACCTTCAAAAAAGCTCATCTTCGCCACTTCCATGCGCTGAAAACCCAGATATGGATTCCTCCTGGCGAGAAGACTCCGAAATGGTGAGAAACTGGAAAACCAAGTTCTGCCGAGACACTGCAGGACTTGTAACTGGTGGGTTGAAATAAAAGAGGGGCGTTCGAGTGAGGACCAAAAATTATACAGACTTCCAAAAACTTCCAAAATATTAGCAAAAAAGAACTGTTTGTGAGGCACGACTTAAGAAGGTGAATAGTATAAAAACTTACCAGATTGTCCATATACTCTTCCATATCACGTAGACGAGATTCTTTTACTCGCAATTCCAAGCGTAGACTGTCCACTAATGCTAGCAAGTCCTGCTGAGACGCAGTGTTCTCATCGCTTCGTCTTTTCTGTAAAGAAAACATTTTTGAAAAAAAGACGCAATTATGTTCGAAGCATCCCTTTCATTGCAAGGAGATGTGGAAAGCCTCAATCAAAAACTAAAATTTTAGGTTCTAATTCCCAAGGATGATAGAGCAGAATAACTCAATATTTTGATAATATAGTACACATTGTCTAAAGAAAAGAAGAGTGGTGACCTTTTTTTATTCTCGTTGAATGATTTGACATATCTAGTTTTGGCTTTTGAGACGCCAGTCGGAATTCCAAGCAAGGTCCGCGCACTTTTGCGTACCTGAGCTTCTCAAGTGGATGACTGTGTCGTACACACTATGTCACTGCCCAAGCATTAGCTCACAAGATTTATTCGTGTTTGAAAAAGTCAGCGCTAGGTTCTCGCCCAGACCGTAATCACAGACCAGTCAGTGTCCACCAGACAACGCTGGAGCCCGCAAAACTTTGCTTTGGGCGAATTTAAAGCTGAATTTCTCGGCCATAAATAAACCAACAGAGCTGCTACTTGGGCCAAGATTTATTCAAGTACTCCTGGTATCCACAAAAGAAGCCTAACTACCCAAAATTACCTGGACATTCTCTGATAGAAGCTTCGCAATACAACCCAAATTTCGTTTTCTGTTTTTCTATGAAATATAAACGAACACTTAAAAGCTTAGCACAACACCAACACCGAATACCGGAGAAGCTAATCGACTCCTCTTGAAGTCGGGTTTGCTCAAGAAAGTAATAAATAAGAAACATGCATTTCATGATAGTGATGGCCATGATTACAAAGTAACTTACAATCCGCATCGATCTCAATTTTCGCTTCACTACCTTTACAGGGCGCATAATTACCTCCTCCTATAACAGGAATTTAGCTTTACTGAAAAGTGAGCAATTCTATGTCTTTCCCTAGTTTCGATTTCCTCATGAAACTAGTTCAAAAGCCATTACTCCACTATATATACACAGACTTTTTCAGCTTTTTGAGTGACTGAAGACTAGAATGCGGAACTGGGTGGCGGCGCCACATAATTGCGTTCCGAACTGGCTTATTGCAGGTAGATGTAAACAACAGACTCTCAAACGACTCTGAAGAGGTTTTGCCAAAAGTTTTCGCAGTTTCCTTTTTTGGAATCGTTTTCGCACATTCAAGAAGTCTACAAGCCCGATTCCTTCACTCCGTATTGTGACTACATCTCTGATGAAAAATTACGGCAATGACAGCTTTGAATGTCAGACACATTACATGCCGCCAAAGACCACTAATTTCATCGTTTATAGGGTCTCAAGAAATCTGACGTCTCTCTTTGAGAAAAATCTTAATGTCCTGTTGTCTTAACAGGACATTAAGATTTGCTGCTTTCTTTGGAAAAAGGTTGATTCATGGCATCACTCACCGCTTTCTACTCAGGTGCGGTCACATAGTACCAGCGGAAGGAGGAGATCATCAAGTGACGATTACTTAACTACTCACACTAAATCTTTCTTCTTCTTTCTCTCTCTGGTTTATGAAGGTTCTCATACCCTGATACTTGCGTATAATGGTTGCGAGGATACTGCCATACAAAATCAGATTTTCAAAGTTATTTATCTTCCTACAGACTCAATGAAAACGTAGTAAAATTGTGTTGATGATATAATATGGCACTGCTAAACATTTTATAGTGGAAATAAGTGAAATTCTCGATATCCTAAAATTCAGGATATCGCAATTTTCGATGAACCACTGCTCGCGAGCTAAGAATTATCGAAGAATTTGCAACTTTAGATCCTACTTCTCCTATCAAAAACATGCTTAGCAGTGCCGTAGTATATCCTCAATACAATTTTATAGCGTTTTCATTGATTCCAAGAAGAAAAAGGACTTTGAAAATGAGAGGTGGTCCTCTAAAAATTCCCAGAAAATCACACAAGATAGTGAGAATCTGATCTGTAGGGCAGTGCCTTTGCAACCATTATGCGCAGATATCAGAGTATGAGAACCTTCATAAGCCAGATAGAGGAAGACGAAAAAATATCTAGAGTAACAAAATAGGACGCGTCTCCTCTCAGATCCCCTCCCTTCCCCGCGGGGATGTACGTGCATACGGGCCTAAGTAAAGAGAGTGCTAATTTTGCGAACCATGATAAGAAATATAGTTTTGCTATTTTGTATTGCTACGGACAGCTTTATGTAATTACGTTTGTTTAAGACAACCTTTGCTCGCGAAAAGAGGGCCGAGAACTTCCAATACAAAGTGTGCCGGTTTTTTATAGAAAAAACTAGTTTTCGGCGACTTTACATAAAATGAACGGGAAACTGAGTGATTTTTGGCTGCCGCTTGTATTTCTGAAACTGTTTCCATGTAAATGTTCCAAAAGTGCAACTGCAAAGCCGAGACTCGTTCGGAAAGTTTTTTTGGACGAGGCAGATCCGTTACGAGTTTCCAGCAACTAACGGATAGAACATCGGCGATCTAACTGGCAAATTGAGCTTATAAAAGCCTGCACTCAGAGGCTGTATTGGTAAAAATATAAATGGAGACTTATGGTTGCGTTCACAGTCGACCGAAATGCCAGTGCTTCTAAACTGTGTCGAAGCGCTGCACCTATCTGGTGAGACTTTCCAAAACACAGAAGCTGGAAACAACATAATGAGAAGGAAATATTGGAGGACGAGAAGAGGAAAGAACAGAAGGAAGCCTTTTCTCTGCACAACAGTCGTACCAGTCACCACCACCGAGCAAAAGTTGGCCTCTTCGGCCTCAGGCAAGGTTCACGCGATTTGATTGTCGCGATTCAATCGCGACAAGACAACTGTTACAAGTTCATTGCATGCCGACCAGCTTGAATTTCGATTGTGATACTTTTCAGCTCGAAATTTTTGGATGTAAAATGAAAATCAATGAAAATCGCGGCGATTGCATTGCGACGATCAAATCGCGTGAACTCTGTCCGAGGCCTCCAAGGGAGAAGTGGAAGCGGAAATGAGTAAAAAAAATGGAAAGAGATGCAGGAAAAGAGAAAAGAGCTGTCGCAAAAGAAGAATGCCCCTATGTCCACTTCTGGCAGAGTTCCAGAACAGTTCTAGAACATTTTTCAGGACCATGCAGACACTTTGGGTCGACTATGAACGTAGCCTATGCCCAGTAGACATAACATATCTTGAAGGTCAGGGAACTAACTTCTGATCTGATTGCATTAAGTCGTTTAACTATAAAACATCAATCGTTCAGAATAAACTGACGTTTCCAGGGTAGAACAAAAAGCAGCAGGGTAAAGCAGCTGGGCAGTGAGAAAAATTTTTTCCCAAAAAAGCAGGTCGTAACAATAAATGGAGCATAATAATGCAATAACAGCTGCAATATTTCTTACACTCCTGCTACATGGAAAGTGGTCTCATAATTCTTACGTCTGGAAACGTGTTCTATCGATAAAAAAAGCCCTAAGCGAATGTAATCATGGTCAGCACTCATGCCACCTACCACTTGTTTATTGGATCCTCCAAAGCCAGAAGATGCTACGCTTCTAATGCTGTTCGCTCTGTGGAACGATTCCGCTGTAGATGCCTGCAACCGATCACACCGATAATGCAAAACAGAGTAAAACAACGAAGATACCCCGGAGGAGGTACAAACACAAACACTTTACAGTCACGTAGATTTTTTGTTCAATGTAGTGTTTGCGGTGCCGCGAAAACGCGGTAAAATTTGCGCGTGAGCAGTTTAGCAGCTCTGATAATGCCGGAATTTTGCGCACGCAAGTGACAGGCGTCATAGGCGTAGTTATCTGTTCACGCGCATTTTCTCGGCACCGCAAGGGCACCATTTTAAGCGAAAAATCTACTTGACTGCGTAAATAAAGGACAGAAGGAGAGGCACTGCTAACACAAAAGAAGCAGAAAATCGATCAAAAATAAATAAATAATCAAAAACTGACGGTAGGTGAGCCGGAGATATTCTGAGTAAACTGAGCTCCTTGAGCAGCAGGCGTAGAAATGGAAAGTGGATTTTGTGGAGTGTAAGTCTCCTCGCTGAAATCTATCCCGCTTAATGCCGAAACAGGCCGAGAGGCGTTATTGGATCTGAAAAAGACAGAGAATAGTTTTTCATCAAAAAAGTTGCTTAAAAACCTCTTGCACGCGATGAGAAATTTATCTTGACTAATGCAAATATAGACTTTTTTGTCCTGGTAAAATCGCAAAAACTTTTGCGCAGCTCAAACACTCACAATTTCTTAGGATTTTATTTTTGAAGGGTTCTATTCAAGTAATCTGAAGAGCTTAAGAGCGTTCATGTCACATGTTAAAATATTTTGCAACCTATAGGTCGTCAATAGAAGCTTCTGCAGGCGGTACAACCTCGCTAAAAAGTGCGCTGCGCGTAATCGCGTCTGCGCGGCGAAGGTTTTTGCGACCCATGGAGCCTTCTGGCTATAGAAGTTCCTACGGACTATTAAAATGTCCCATCGTAACACTCAACAGCCTGATAGTACCAACAACGAAAAGATGGATGGCATTCGCGTAAAGGAGACAAAAACTGGCCGCCACTTTCTGAAAACAACTTACACCAGGCTCTACCACTGTGTTGTGCTGAAGGCTTTGTAACAAACTAACTCCCCCCCCCCAGCCCTTTCTTCCCCGCACAACTTCCAACAAGTGATATCAACCTTGGAAGTTCATTCAGTCAAATCAACTACAAGTATTTCATACCATAGTTTTCTTTAGAAAATGTATTAAAAGTTAATCCGAAGGGTTTGATATGAAGTTTCTTTCGATAAATGCCAAAAATCAATAGAACTATGGAATAAATTATATTTTGGAACTGCATGCGCAAAAAAAAAAACGATTCAAACTGGTTTTGAATCTCATTTGTAATCAATGTGTGGTAAATTTAGTGATTATTTTTAGGGGCCTTCGTCAGGAATTACCTGGTGTTCAAAACGATCTTGACAAACAAATCGCTGTCATGATTTTTTCAATTTCCAAAAAAAAAATACTCATACCTTTCGTCGCGCATACGAACTGCGCCATTGCTTGTGGGTGGTGCAAGATGACCATTTGATTCAAAAGATGAATTTACATCGTTGGATGAATCAGAAACGTCCTTCTTCGATCTAGGAGACAAATGTTTACAATCTATGATGATTGAATAAAATTAGGTCTTTACCTTCCAATCGTTTTAATCTTGCTGATGAAACGACTGCTTCGTGAGCTGGCCATGCTGATTCCACTTATCCCACTAGCCATCGACATGGTATCTTCAGCTTGTTTATGTTTTCCAACTTTCAACTTCCTTTTCATTTTGTCCAGCATCCCGTCTGAAAAAAAGTTGATAAAGGGCTAAAAATATTTGAAGTTAACAACCCTCTAGGTGAGATTCTAAATAGGCAAATAGGAGAAGGTCCTCGCAATGAAAGTCAAGAAAACAGGGTCATTGAGAAGGTTCGCGAGCTGAGTATAAATGCCGATTAGAAGTTTATACAACTAGTTTTTCGCATGGGCGATCCTTTAAGGTATGCAATGCTCGACGCAATTGAGAATACTGAATACATCTAAAGGAAAATATAAATCGCTTGCTGAACTATGCCCAAATAAGCCGATGCACATGACATTTCCATTTAAGCTTGTAAACGTTGTATAATCGAAGTTGTCACAAAACACGATATCGAACAAATTTCAGTATAGAAGCACAAGACCAGCACCTATTAGCACCACACCCAAATTTTGCTAAAGTATTGATTTTATCGATCTGCATCACTACTCTTACTCGCTATCATTTCCGAGTATCCTCAAGTCATTTGTAATTTAATATGCGTATTGAACGTACACGCTATCTAACGAAATTGTAATTCCAGAACCTGCTCATTTCCAGTATTTCCCCTTGTTTCCTTTTCTTTTTTGATTTGAACGGTTATTATCAGTTAGTAGTACGCATTTCCACAGTTCGTTACGCTAGAAAATTTTACAGAGGAGCTACTCGTTAGGGTGACGTCGGTTGCCGCGTGTAGTGTGCAGGCTCACATATTGAGTAAGAAATGACTAAACGATACGCAGTATATTTGTATGAAGAAGGAGGAGGAGGAATAGAAAAACAAAAAAAAAATCATGGGCCTTCTTCTAGCGCCAAAAGCAAGCATGGTATGGAACCATTCTTAATTTGTGTCAGATGTGTTTTATACTTTCTGAGTTATATTTATACTATTGAACTCATTTTAAGTAATTTTTTCACTGTTTTGTGGTGATTACTTCATAGAATGTCGTTTCTACAGATGATAAATGAGCAAAAATTAGAAAAAAAGGTGTCACAGTTCATTTAAAGAGATCCAGAAAGATAGCTTAATTGATTCAACTTAGCAAGTTTTTGAGACTAACTGATATCGTCAATAGTACATTTTATAATTCAACCACTCCAGCCAGTAGGAATTAGGGGTAGGCAGATTTTCAAACGAAGACTTACGAAAAGGCAGTTTCCTTGCCATTCGTTATACCAGTTAAGTATAGATTTAAATGAAATAAGTCACAAATTCCTAAAAATTGAAAATCCAGAGATCATGAGTCACACCTGGTAGATTACTATGATAAAATCTTCGAAGAAAAATGAAAAAGGTACTGGTAAATTACGACTCCAAAATAACGCAGATAGGACTAGACGAAAATGATCATTCTCGTCTTGACATTAAGAAAAGAAAAGAGGGAGGAATAGGGTCATATCATAGAGAACGCGATAAAGAGATGTTAACTCAATTCAAGAATCTGCAAATGGCGAAAAACCGCGGCGTGTCCCGAAGCGAACGCTCTTTCAAATAGCACTTTTAGATTACTGGTTTACTAGTCATACAGAACGTAACTATATCCACCCCAATATAGCAGAAACAAAAGTGATATTAATTCTCAGTTTTGCTGAAAACGACTCGACAGCCTAGCCGAGGTACGAACGGTCGGTCGGGGCGAAAGCACGAAGAGAATAATGAGAATGCAGTAAAGTTCATCGGCGGAGAAACAAAAAAGACAAACGTTCGAACAAAACTTCGGTGAGACTGCGGAATGGCGACAGAGACTTTTAGCAAAAGCACATTTATCGGAAGCAAAGTGTGAGAGATGTGTTCATTCTCTATCAATAGGGGGGAAAAGCTCTACGATAACGTGATTTACTCAATAATCACTGCAAATCAGGTCGGTCACGCGCAAGGAGGGGAAAGCGGATGAGTGTGAAAGGGGGAAAAAGTGCAGTAGACGCAAGCGACAATTGCTCACTGGTAGCCCCCCCCCCCTTCTCCGAAACGCTTTTTCTTCCCCCACTCGAGAGGCTTCTCAAATAACACTTACCTTTTTCAATTTTGT
Organism: Cylicocyclus nassatus; assembly: GCA_958299035.1. Classification (NCBI taxonomy): domain Eukaryota; kingdom Metazoa; phylum Nematoda; class Chromadorea; order Rhabditida; family Strongylidae; genus Cylicocyclus; species Cylicocyclus nassatus. Next base: position 23,692,460 of record CATQJL010000316.1, read on the forward strand.
TGAGAGACGTGTTCGATATCGAAAGCGTCGGTTTCTCGTATGAAAACGTGAATTGCAGTTGTATCTCGCCTCTGTAGGAATAGGAATCAATGAAAGCTAGAAAATTGTAGGAAAATAAACAACAGAAAAATGAACAGCTGGTAACAGACGCTCTGCAAATAACAAATCTTGTCCATTACTCACCTGTATTTATCATCATCTTTCCTTTTCTTTAATGCAAACCACATGTGTCCACCAACTCTTTTGGCTTGCTCAATTGGAATTTCACATTTTCCAATAACATCTACAATAAAATTTTAATAAGCAACTTCAAAACCAAAAAATGGCAATTTACCTGCACCGCCAAACTTTGTTTTATGTGAAACAGTTACTGTAATATGAGAGGATTTGTCATTGAGTTTGCTGAAAAAAAAGCACATAATTTCATGAAATTATGGTATGTTCAATGACTAACAATTCACAATGTTCATCCCATCGACAATCAGCTTCTGTGTTTACCACTTCAGTTATGGCTCGACTTCGTAATGACCCTTTGCCATGAAGGACCACGGTAGCGAATGCGTCGAGGGTTACATGATTCTTCAAATACAAGCCTCGGGCACTTGCGACTGAAAGATTCCGTTCATTAGCGAAAATTGCCGCAAAAATAGGCAGAAGTACAGCTACAGCATGTCAGAAATGTATCGCCTTTCTTTTAAACATAATTAGGCGTAATATTAGCCATGAACTGAGAAAAGTATGGGAAAAAGCATGATGTTATTTTTCGCATGCTTTCAAATATTTACAAATTTCAAGATCCACGGTCACGAAAAGATTTACCAGCACTAGAAAAAGCTTAGCACGACTCGCGATCAAACATTACACAGTGTGTTTGATTCGTCCTTTTCCCGTTTAAAAAAAATAAACGGGCCCTTTAGTTAATTCTAACATCCATCAGATTCCTATGGAATGCTGACTGGAAGCTTTGTGGCAAGCCCTTGCTCAAGAACTGGGACAGCTCATACAATTCATTCGTGCCCAAAAATACCGAATTTTGAACCTTCGCCCAGTACCGTACCCGACAGCTCTGATTAGTCAGCGAAACGAATAAGATCTGGGCAAAAGTAGAGTCGAACTTCTCGGTCATGATTGAATCATATGAGCCGCGGCTTGAATGGGCTTAATTAGGACTCCTCGATCAGCCTCGACATAAAAAGCTCAAGCCAAATCCGCACTTCAACATTACAGATGTGGAGCTTGACAAGCGTTTTTCTCTTAATAAGTTAAGGGTTTCATACTCCAGTCCACCCTCACTAATCAAACTCAAGATTAAGGAATTTTCACCAATTCCTCAGAAAGCAAAATCCAATCAGCTTTTCTTTGATCAAACTAATCTTTTCAAGGATCTGAGCCTCCTAAAAAGACATGAACATTATCCGACCGCTTTTTTACATGTACCGGACGTACAGCACATTCCTATTTCTCATAGGATTAGCTGGGAACTAGGTGTTGTCGCTTTTTGCAGACACCCATTTGCACACGATCGTTCGTCACATCGAAGTGCGTTTCGCCCGTCACAAGCGGACTTTCACGATGTAACGCGGGATCGTGCAAATGTGAGTGTTGCAAAAAAAACCGCACCATTGCACTTAGCCACCTTAGAGAAAAGTGCAAAAGCAGGGGATTTCTGAGTCTTAGATCAGTTCAGGAAAAGCTCAACTTTCCACATCGTCAGAGGAGATAAGAGTCGAGGGGTGGGCGTTTACGAAAATCATAGGTTATTATAGGTCCTGTCCAAGTTCGACTGTCGCTTAATCTCGGCATGTTCTAGATGCTTCTTGTGTCTTGTTTAGCTGGACACCGGGACTGGTATATCCCCTATTCGAACAACTTTTCGGCGATATCGCCTTCTTCACAGTCTGAAATTATCGGAAGCATAAGTGAACTAAGGATATACCAATCTCGGTGTCCAGCTAAGTCATAACTAGTATTATAGGTCCTTTTTAGCAGAATTAGAAACTTGAACGCGACAAGAAGTGCATTATGCGTTGCATTTAATGCGACAAGTGACATGCCCTACACTTAGCTGGCATTCTTGCAGAGTTTACTTCCCTAGATATTTTATGAATTTTATTGATTTTTCAAATCCGGTTGCCATTTGAATACTGGAAATGAAACCAGTAAAAACAGCACAGTTTAAGAACATTCGGATTTGGAACACAGAGTATGAATGAAGTTCTAAATCTTATATATAAAGCTGAATGTCTGTCTGTCTGTCTGTCTGTCTGTCTGTATGTCTGTCTACCTGTACGTATGTGCGGAGTAGAAATTTTTATTTCTGAACCGATTTGGACCAAACTTGGCACACATATACTATGGGGCAGGAAGCGTGTCATAGGCTACTTTTCGTTGTCGATCGATATCGATTTTATCGATTTTTTGCAAAATTTGAGCTACAAGGCTGGGAGTTGGCACAGGGGGGTAATCGAGCATGCTAATTACAAATACATGGCGTCCCAAAAAAATGTTTCGAACGTTTGATCGTTAATATCTCTCTTCCCAAGAAGTCTTTTGCCTTGCTTCAGGTACCGCTGGCTTCAACTTAGATTTCCATTATAGAACAAATCACCCATCTCTCTTCATTACTGTAGGGTTACGGTAGAAACTTCAAAGAGGGTTTTGAACCATGAAAGGCCATATTTTGCCTCAGAAAGGAAACAAAACAGCCTGAAAACTTTAACACCAGGCTAATTAGAATTGCTGATTATAACTGTAAAGTTCCCAACTTATTATGATGCTTCATTGAAGAGTTATGCCAAATGAGAGGTAGCGGCCTTTTTTTCAATGTTCCTGAAAAGTGCGATTACACCGTTTAGAAAGCTTCGTAATCTTGTGCATAGTTGAGTATTGAACTCAGCGTCTATAAAAACCCTATTACACAAGTTTTCACAATTTTTTGAGAAATTTTGAAACAGCAGCTTTTTCCACATTGACACCATATGTTTCAAGTGTCTACCGTAATCCTACAGTAATGAAGAGAGATGGGTGATTCGTTCTATAATGGAATTCTAAGTTGAAGCCAGCTTTACAAAACGGTACCTGAAGCAAGGCAAAAGACTTCTTGAGAAGAGAGATATTAACGATCAAACGTTCGAAACATTTTTTTGGGACACCCTGTATATTATTGACAGGCCCGGGCGGAGCCGGGTTTGCCAACTAGTTATTCACTAAATATATAAGGTGGTTTACTAAATTTTGCAACTGATTTCGCAATTTTACGCTTTTTTGTGGCGGGCTCTTTTTTTATAAAGCAAATTATGAAGTCAATTACAAACTGGCACAAATCGCTCATTCTTTATGACCAAAGCTTCGCAACTAGTGAAGTTGGACGATTTAAAGAGTTATGAACTAAAACGAAGCCGTTCGCAAATGCACCGTGATCCGAAATTGTACTTGAATTACTGTTAGTGTTCGACTTTTAGCTAATAAGGAATTGGGTTTTGAAAACAAGACAAGACCAGGCACTTTCACGAATCTGAACGGTTGCACGCAAGGCAAGTTTCAACCAAATTTGCAATGATTTACAATTCTTACCTTGTACCGTATAGCTACCGTAACCCCCATTGTGAAGTCAGAATTTGTTACAGAAGTAACTATACCCTAACTTGTGCCATAATCTACACTATGACAGAAATTTGAGCGCGTCACATTTGGAGTGTGAAAAGCTATCAAAGAAGCGCAAAACAGACTTAATAATCTGATAATTCGCACGGGCTAAAAAAACTCAACTGATTGCTGTTAATGATAGAATTTGCTGACAATTATAGTGCCTTTAATATGACATAAGTGTGTTATAAAACAAATAAAGTATCCTGCTTCATAAGTCCTTTTTGTTGATGAAATGGCACGAATCAGAATTAAAATAAAGTGTAAATTTGTTCAAATAAGCTCAAAAAGGCTAACAAAAAAGTAAAAGACATTTTGTGCCTCTAAGCAAGGACGTGGTACTTCTGACATCTTTTCCTGCGTTTCCTCTACTGGTCAGTAGCAGTCAATTAGTTTCTGAAAAACTCCAAACAAACCTGCAGGCGGATACGGATCTTTTTACTTTTCTCCTCAAAAATCAAAAAGTTATAGTATGTCTCACATCTGCAGCGCTGCAAATGAAAGTCTCGAAAGTCTGCTTGACTAGAATTTTATCTAAGCAAGAAAATGCAAATAAAACCTAACGCGATTTGCTTTACAATGTACATCACATTCCATGGCTGTAAAAGCTTTCAGCTGGCGCAGCAGAAAGAATTGATTTGCGATATCGTCTAGGATCGAGGTTTAAGTTAAAAGTGGGGAAGGGGGGTCACGAAAAGAGGAAGGGGAAGAGACGGCTTAGAGCAACTTCTGATAAATGAGAAGTATTTCGCATTAGGAGGATCAAAAAAGCAGAAAAAATAGCAATCGCCAGGTTTCTACACCGTTTTGCTACTGATTCATTCAAAAATGTTTCCTTGCATATCAATGTCAACGCAGCAACATTATTTATTGTGAATATAAAATCAAAAGCCTTTTTTTCGCAGCACTTTCAGAGCAACAGAATCTCAGGGGTCCAAACTGTATGTATAAGCATTTAGATCCGATTACCTTTGACACAGCGAGCCTATGTAATCACTTGAAATATTAAAAGGGCCTCATTCGGCCCCTTCGGGTAGAGGACTATACGTCGCCGAAAAAGGGCGGTCTCCGCTCATTTGCGACAAATACCCATCCTTGTATATGGGTGGACATGCGTTCCTGCAGGAAATCCGTGCGGGACTCTTCCACATTCGGCGACATATAGTCCTGCACCCATTCCCTTCTTGTGACAGAAGCCCAGGGTTCGTTATTGTAAACATATATCGCAAGGAAATTGCCGTATGGCATTGGTTCTTGCTCACAATATTATTTTACGATCGTTTATCGAAGTCGAAACATTCTCGCAGCTCCTGATATGAATTGAGAACTACAAATTGATTGTAAATAACGAATTCCAAACGTAATTGCTAATTAGTGCCCTTTCTGCCACAGCAACAACCGAGAAAAAAGTATTGTTGCCAAATTTGCTAATCAATGATTCTCTGTTCCCATAGTCCTGATTACCGGGAAAAGTTTTTCAGTCTTTCAATTCTCTTTTTTTTATTTTAGATCCAAACTATGATTACTAACATATCAAAAGTTGGGATAAATGGTCTCATCTCTACAAAAAGAGCCAGACAAAGCAGCTACGAGCGACAATGAAAGAGAACGGATGATTCTTCCGTAACAGCTATTGTTATCTCTTTTTCCACTATGAATTAGATAGAGAAGTCATTAAATTAGACGAAAAACAAAGATTAATGGTCTACAAATTTTTATGAATTTACCCTAAACGTAATTTCTAACTGCGTAGAAAAATTCATGGCACAAAATGCAAATGCAACCCTTGAGACTTCCATTCTTGTACTCCTTCAACCGATGAATGAACCCTATTTGGAAAACTTTCCCGAATGCTTGTCCCATGCAAAAATTCTTCAGCTAAAACTGCCTATGCTTTCCTTCCTCGAAAGTGAGATTTAAAGGCAGCTTCCCATCAGACTGGGGGTACTTGGCTCTGGTAGTAATGTAATAGTAGACCCCCTAGCTAAGCGACTACTGAAGTTCGCAGCCCGAAAGGGGGTCTACGAGGTCTACAAATCGCCTCTTGAGTGGTCCGAATCTTACGGTAGGCTGGGCGAGTGCGAGATGCATGCAAGGTAGAGACGCAGAGTCGTTGCGGGACTCTGTGCTCATGACTGTGTGCGCTACGCACTCTTGCCTTGCAAATCGATATTGCTGTGTGGGCGGCGCCCGGGCTTACCGTAAGATTCTGACACTTTCGGAGCAAATTTCAGGCATGGTAGACCCCCTCTTTCGCTCCGAACTTCAGTCATCGCTTGGGTAAGGGGTCTACTTTAACATCGCCACAAAACCCGGCACCCATCTTTTTGCCGGGACGCTGCCTTTAAGATAAGCGCACTTGGCATGATTTTGTAACATGCTTCGTAGCTATGTGAAGCTCTCCAACGAAGCATAATAATCGAACTGGTTCTCTGCGCTACTTGGTGGCTCAATGAATGGTTCAAAACCAACCGCAAGCAAGCAGGTTTGCTCGACTCGGGTGGACGTTCTTGCACAGCAACCGAAAGAGAAAGTTATTTCTGCAATGTTGAAGGACCCTTTTTTCGTAAAGGTGCATTCTGAGAGAAAATAAAACTTCTAAAAGTCACATATGACAGACCGTTGTTTGGTATGTTAGGTATGTTTGGCCAAAACTCATTTATTTTCGTCATATTAAGCTTTTGTAATCACACGAAAAACTGAAGCAGAGCGAAAAAGTTCTACACGACTCTCATTTGACATTTTAAGGCCTTGCTGTAAAAGCATATGATACGAGAAAATTGCCATGTGGCGTTGGCTCTTGCTCAATAATTCTTTACGATCGCTTATCGCAATAAGAATAATCCCGCAGCTGTTGATATGAAATGAGGACAACAAGCTTCGATTCTGCATTACGAAAATAAGCCGATGACGTTGATTCAATGCAGCGTTTCAATGGCTAATAAAATTTCTATGAAAGCAAACAACGAAATGAATAGATGTTGTTGCTAACAAGGGAACCATGTGTAAAAAAGTAGCCTTTTTAAATGAATTGTTCAACAAATTAAAGAGCATAAAACGCTGATTCCAAATCTGCTTTCCTTATTTGCGGAACGTTTGTGGACGAGGAGGTATGAGCGTTTATTAGATCAAAAAATTAAATGTGAATTTAGGGTAAGATATGAAATTTTCCCAGCACTTGAATAAAGCAACTAAGTGTGATATATTTTTCAATCAGAGTATTCATTGATTAACTCTGGTAATCAGTGCTATAGTAAAGCGCTAGAAAAAATATCACGACATTTTGTCCTATTTGCACACGTAATTTTTGCTCTAATAAAAGCTCATAACTTTTCGTCCATAAACGTTCCGCAGATGAGGAAGGCAAGCTTGAAATTGATATTTTATTCTCTTTGATATGGTATACATCTTTTCTTAGAAGGCCACTTCAACCAAACACTCTTCCCTTGTAAATATGCTAATTAATGGTTACTTTACTCTCCTACATATTCGTGATTATCGGAAAGAATTTTTCAGTCTTTTAACTTTTATTTGATTCCATACTATGTTAACTAACATACCAACAAGTCTAATCCTAAAAGATGCATATGCAACTTTCAAAACTTTCATACTTGCATTTTCTCAAGAGGTAAGTGATCCACCATTAAGATCACTAAGCCCTGGTCCCCATGTAAGAAATTTCATCTAGCACTACCTTTCCATCGCCGAAAGTGATTTTCTAGAGATTAGCGCACTTGGCAACATTTTGTAAAACATGCTTCGTAGCTATGTGAAGCTCTCCAACGAAGCATAATAATCGAACTGGTTTCTCTATGATGCTTGGTGGCTCAATAACTGGTCCAAAATCGTCTGCAAGCAAGAATTTAGCTTCGGTCGACTGCGGATGAAGGTGAATTTTTTCCGACGACTACCGTGCATAAAACAGGATTCTGTTTTTTGTAAGTTGTTTATATATCAGAACTTATTTCGACCATATCGACTACACTCCAAAAATGTTTAGGTATGATCGATCCCCTAAACTGTCCTTGATCTGGAAGCAATTTCATACAGGCGCATGAAATAGCGATGCAATATAATTCAAGGTTTACAAGCACTTCAAATCTTTCAGTTTCAAAGACCTTCAATTGATCATGCTATGGTGGGAGGCTGTACTGGCCTCACAACCTTTCTTTTGAAATGAGGTCGCACTATTTTCTAAACAGCGAAATCGCTCTCAATAACATTGATGCGGAGAAAGAAGCAACAAAAACTTGCAAGCTTGCAGAAAAGGTTTGCATGAGACCTCACAAGTGCAGAAATGACCTTAAGATTGACCTTGAGGTGGCAAAGTTGTCGATCAACACAAAATTTCTCCATGTTACGAAGACAGCTTCAAACGAGCAACTCCTTCTCTAGCACGTTAAAATAGCTTGTAGAGCGCTGATAATAAAGTAACCCTGCTCTCCCGAACTATGCGACGTGAACAAGATACACCATGAAAACTTTTAACCAAAATCACATGCGCTCGTTTATGTGATTCGAAAACGAAACATTCAGTACGCAACCAGAACAGACATCGTTTACAATGCAAATGTCGTACTGAATTATGATGATAGTACTTTTTCTGGGTACAAAGATTACCACTAGAATTAGAGATGCCAATGCTTTGGAAGTGATAAGAAGAATAGGGGACACCTCAAAGGCTATTTTCGATTTCAAGGAACAGTAATCAAAAGTGAGTCACCAACTAAAGAGAGTACGACCCACATTTTAGCCATTCGATTTCACTCAAAAAGAAGAACAAGTAGAAAGTGAAAATGAGATCATTGAAAAAGACAAAAATTTCTTCCGCAAGTTTGATTCGATTTTCGGAAAATTTGAAGAAGTTGTTGCAATTTAGAAACAAGAATATGTTGCTCGCGTAATTCACTCCCCATGTAGAGCACTTCCGAAAATGTAAAGCCCCCCGCCCTCCCTCCCCCCCCCCAACCCCGATCTCGAATCAAAGACGTGTAAGCAGATCATCGACCTATATGCCAGGGGCGTACCGAGGGGGGGGGGCGGGGGGGGGGGGGCGCGCGCCCCCCCCCCCCCGAGAACGGGTCGCGAAATTTTTGAAAGTTACTTACATGGGTTATAAAAATGTGCAAGTGACTTGTTTTTACTTGTAAATAATTAAAATAATTTTTAAAATTTTTTAAAAATTCATTTTAGCCTTATAAAAAATTTTTTTCGGGGGCGTGGCTGACGCCACGCCCACTTTTTCCAGATTTTAGGGGTCGGGGACCCAAAAAATTTGGGAAGCACCCCAAAAATTTTTTCGGAGTGCGTGGCTAACGCCACGCACCTTCTTTAGAAAAAAATTTTTGTCGCGCCCCCCCCCCCCGAGCCGAAATCCTGGGTACGCCACTGCTATATGCATATTTTCGTGCCACTTTCCAAAAATTTTTCGCAGTCTTATAAAACGTTATTTGTCGCCAACAAAAAATGTACCTTCGCTTTGAGCTTTTACAGAAATTACCACTTAACCAAGATTCGAAATATTGATTAAAAAGAAAACTCGAAAACTTTAGGCTCAGATACAAAAAATAACTTACCGTGCACCAATAAAGTATTCGGTTCCATATAGATGGGTGGAAAAATCGCTCCACTTGTAAGTGAGATATGACTCGGCCGCGACGATCGGGAACGATTGGGAGACAAGTCTGCGAATAGCGGATATCAAGTAGACGACGAGACGATGGCCAAAGCCAGATTAGATTCAAGGCGCTTTAGGTTGGGTGACTAGCGACGATTAGTTAAAACAAAAATGCTGTTCGATGGAGGTTTGGACAAAAATAGAACAAAGAGAGAATTTGGGAGGATTAGGAAAACTTACGAGGAACGTTTGGGTGCCTAAACTTCAAAAACATAGGCGAAGAAAGAGCAAATTTGAAAGAAGGTAACTGAACCGATAAACGGTCAAACATGAAAACAATGAAAACAACTGACTCATGATTTTTTTATAAACTTTCGATAACAACGGGTATCATACAATAACAATAACAAACAACTTTGTAACAAACTAGCCAACAAAGATATGATTGATTTGTGCAGCTAACAAACTTCAGAGGAAACCTATGTGACTGAGACCGATTTAAACACATTTTCGAAATTTGTGAAATTCAAACAAAATACAGCCATCCCAATCAATAGCGGATGTTCCCGGCCGCACGGCACCTGACATGGTCTGGCAATTGAAGTACAAACATCGGAGAGCGGAAAGGGGGGGGGGGCGCATGGAGCGAAAACCAAAAGCAATCAGAGGACAGGAACGCAGACGTAAACAAGCGTCTTCTTCTTGCTCTTCTTTCTCGCCATCCGAGTCACTCGTAGTCTGGCGTGGACCACTTTGATTCCCGTTTTGCGAGTTCTCCACCATTTGCTGCTCTTCACCATAATGGACAGGCAGGATGATGATTACGTGGGTACGGGCATCTTTTTCTACCTGCAACTAAAGCTACAACATGTTTTGGGCACTTTATGTAGGAATGGAACTAATCTACAGTTGTTTGCGGGAGCAGACAATATGTGTCGACAGATCCACTCATAGCGAAACCCTCAAGTGGAAAATGATCCCGAGATCTTGACCAAAAAATTGCCAAAGGTCAGCTCAGATAGTTCACTCGCGTCCGAGTAATCCAACTTAGAACTCTTGCCCAGTACCGTAATCTGATCAGTCAGCGCCTCTGAGTACGGTATTGGGAGAACTCGGAGTTGAACCTCTTGAAGACGAATATTATAATTACCTGCTGAACAATGGCTTAGTTGAGGCCTACCCAAACTAGGAACCCTAATATATCCAGATTCGTTTGTACACCGCCTATATTTCGCAAAATAGCTATCGACAAAAAATGTTCATGATTACCGTAGAGATAATAACACAATTTGTTCTATAATGTTTTGAATACTTTTGTAAAATCGTACATTAGACGACCTGTCCCTATTTATGGCAACACGCAACAAAACATTCAGCAAGTATTTGTTTTTGCAGGCAGATTAGGGATGAAAAACAAAAAATTGAGGTCACCTACACATCAAAAACATCTACGTTCCAAAATACGAGAGAGGGTGGAATTGTACGATAGGATTACGATGGGCTACGGTTTAACAACGCGGAAGAGAGAGATTTTCCAGGTGAACTTGCAGACCACCTAACTTTTTTTGTACAACTTACGCAACTGTTTCAAGGTCAATTATGTTGGACAGATGAAACTCAACCTCGATGAAAAGATGCGATTTGAGAGCCTAGCAAAAGAAACTCAGAACAAAGAGAATGCCATTTAAAGTATCTGTCTTGCAGTTTTGAAGGCGTCCAGGCACAATAACAATTTGTTTCTCAACTGCTATATAAAAAAGCGCTTATACTCACTAATCAGTCACATGGTAACCAAGGAAACATAACTTCATATTTCAAAAGTATTCCTCAATAAAGTGAATGAAGATTTTTGAAATTTCAAACAAGAAGATAGAGTACAAGCTAATAGACAAGACACTGCGAGCAAACTGTAGTTCTAGACTGCAGCTTCATAAATTTTGTGACGTATGTACAAGAAACAAATGGACTGAATTAATGCGTCAGCTATGCTGATTATTACGCGCGGCATGACGTTGGGGCACAAGAAAAGACCGTTTCTGATAATCTGCGACTGAATACGATTTGCGAACATGAAGCATACCGTCTCGATCGATGCAGTTGAGTTTCTTACCTAAGTAAACTACTGGGTAACTTTCCATTGATTGAATATAGAAAGCGAACACTCGAGCTCAGGAGAAACTGCTTCTTTTTTGTTACGATGGCTTTGATAGAAACATGCGGTTCCAGCACGTCAAGGGCACGGCGCTAACACGGGCAATTCTGGACGCAGCCTTACAAATACATAATCTTGAAAAAATGGAGAGATAGCTTTATCAGGAGGGGCTTGAGGCGCTTGACAACGCTGTTCTGAGAATCGGTTGTTCAAAAAAAGCGAGAATACTTTTAGGAATAACACATCCCGAAACGCCCATTATTTTTATTTTTACAAATGGGATACAGAAAAAGGCTGTGATTGTTGGTTTCTGTTTTCAATTTCTTTCTGGGACAAGCAAGTTGAGACAAATTGAGAGCTACTACGCTGTGAAAAATAATCATTCAAAGATGTTTTTCTAATGAATTTCATACATAAGAACGGCAATCGTTTGACAATAGCACGAAAGAAGCAGTGGAAAATTTAGAGCCAGAAAGGGTGCAAAACTTCTGAAAATGTTCTCATGGAATTTGCCGTGAATAATTAGGATAACCTTTTGAAATGTATTAAGATTGAAGTTAACATTGTAAAAAAATTTTTTTTTCTTCGCGTGTAATGCCAGATCCTCTTCTCTTTTTTCAGAGTTGTAGGTTCGCAAACATGCTGAATAGTGAAATCCGAAAATAGCTAAGTAACACAACGCCAACTTTCTAAAAAAAGATTTCTGTTACGCCTCCCCTCCTCTAAAAGTCTTCAAAAATAACCATGCAAGTCTCCCGCGAATTCCAAGAAGCCTTGAATGATTTCACAGATTGGTGCACTATAAAAAGAATTCGTGACTCATTCTAGATTATATACGTTAACGAGCGGATTATACGTTGAATATGGTCAAAATAAAGTATTCCACCTCGAAAGTGGAGGACTTTCATCTACAAAGCTAACTTGCTCACATTCTCTAGCAGCATAAATTCACTGTAGACGACAGTATGCAAACACTCGCTAGGGAAAAGAACGAAGTGCACTTCTGCGTAATGCTAAGAACAGATACAACAGATGTTCATTCGGCTTTTGCAAGACTGCACGATGTTCTCCGCTTACGATGTCCCTGTTCTTGGCAACTTTGAGCCGACTAGCTCAAATTTCTATCGATAGCAGCAGTTTATTTCGCAAGGAAACAAGATCTTTGAGCAATTTAGCGGAGGTATAGCGGAGACAAGTGCAGACTTTAGAATCAATGCCACCGTGAATCGTAAACATATGGGCGCTGCAATGCAAACAAAGATAAAATGAGCATAAAAAGTGGGAAGAAAACTCTTGATGGTCTAAATTTATTCAGGTCAACAAGCTGAATTCAAAGATTTGCATCGCTTACTCACCGCTGGCACGACGTTCTCTGCCCCGCTGCTATAGTCAAAAGAGATCCGTCAACAGAAAAACCGAATGTCATTTATGAAGCCGGTCTGAGAAAAAAGTGTATTAGATGCATGTGAAATCGGGAAGTTGAAGCTGACAAGTACAACTCCAAAAAACACAAGCAAAGAACTAGTGCTTTGAGTGCAGGGTACAATACCAGATGAGAGAAAAACTCAAAAGAGCGATGTAAAATCACTCCCCCAAAATTTAAGGCAGGCTGTCAATTCAAAATAACCGTGTTAGCGCATTCGAAAAAAAATATAGTAAACAGTCACGAAGGACTAACCATTTCTTTTGACAAAACATGCGCGCACTTTTGTAGTCAGTGGCCACCTTCCATAGCCTCAGTTCGCCGTCATCAGATCCGGTTGCCATCAGCTCTAGAACTTTTAAAATAAATTGCGCGTACTTTATCAAAGAACAATGATAAATATGCCATTCATTGCCATTCAATCCCTCGCATACCAGTCTTACCAGGCGACCACCATCAAATCAGAGGGCAAAAAACTTCGAATTCTGGAGCTTTTCGTATCTTGTAGGCTATAGGAAAATCCCAAAATCAATTTTTCCCACTCTCAGATTCAAATATAATCTCATTGCAGACTCTCGAAATGGAAATTCCAAGCAGTAATTGATATTCAACTTTTTTATGCTCTATGTGAACCGCTTCAGCAATTTTAAAGCATATCTCCACAGATGCATAGCAGTGAAATTACATCCATAAACAAAAAAAAGGTCAAGAGACTCTCGTGATGGGCTACTTACCAAAAAAGGCACTGCAGTCATGCAAATCACCCATCTTGGACCACCAGATGCCTTCAGGCCATGAATAAGTTTCCGTACCATCAATGATTTCTTTTTCCATATAGACCATAAGCAGATCTGAAAAAATATGCGTAGTCAGATTGAGATGCAAGAAGTGCTGATGTAGGACGACGCAGGATTCAGAGAGATCTAGTCTAAGTTTTCAAATAAAGTGGGCCCAAATCTGGACAGCTGAATTTTCTATATGGATAATGTTTGAATGCAGTCATTTATTAAGACACTGCCCAGATGGTACCTCATACAGAGCTTCCGTTGCTAAAAAGTTCGATACCTACTCAAACACTTCACCGGAACTTCCGCAGGACAAGCAGAATTTGCAGCGGTGTAGGATTTTCCTTACTAGTACAAAAGTGGAAAAGTTGGGATTGGAAACTTCGCAGGATTTTTTTATGTCAGACTGGTTGAAAACGGGAACTTCCGCAGGACTTGTTACAAAACGCTGCGGAAATCCCGAAAATGCCAGTGGTTCAGCAGCACTTTGGCCTGACAGTACACTTCGAATGTGTTGTCTCTTACGATGCTGTCTCGCCAAAAACTCAAATGATTTCTGGAACATGACTACCCGTCTCAACCCTTCCCTCCCCCCTTCCTTCCCCATTAGTATCCGAATAAAAAGCACAAAAAGCACACTTTCTGGAAACTGCCTCCAAAATCGGTAGATTCTTTTATTTACGAAAAGTGCCAAACAAAATCAAAAACCAGCACCTTTCATTCTAAAAAGCGGTGCGAGTGAAAGAAGAGCTAGGCAAAGGACAAGAGACAAAAGAGCAGACGATCGAGAATAGAACAAGCAAAGCTGCAGGTGTAAAGAAAAGTAAACGTGCGGCGTACGACTGCTTGAGCTGGCTTATTCGTCTGCAGCAATCACAATCGAAGGACAAAAACGACACCAGATATGGGCACTCGACAAGCTTTTTGTCGACATAGGCTAGATTGCAGTGTTTGTTGATGAATATGAGGGGATCCGTCTCATGACAGATTATTGTCGGTGTACTTATCACGAGGGATAACTCTTGTCGTTCATCACTCAGCGTCCTGCTCCCAAATGCCCCATGAAAGCTTCAGCTGACATCGTAAAAGCATTATGGTCTTGACTGGTGATTTGCGGCAAACAATTAGTGCCGTTATGCCACCAAACAGCTTTGACGCAAGCCATCGCGTTTTAGCAAATAGTAGGTAGCAATCTCGCATTCTTTTTCGAGAAGGGGGAAAACCCAAAGCCGGGTGGAAATCTCCTATAACAAAGGGATTGAGGAAAGCTTTGGCAAGCTCATGATCCTTGAAGAGATTTTCAAACTTCTTGCAACTCACACAATGTCAGAAAATCTTAAAGGCAGCGTCCAGGCAAATCTAAACATACATATGAGGATCTAATATGGATAGTAATTATGGAGCCCTAACTATGCCACTGCCCAAGCGGCAGCTCAGGTAGTAGTGCTCTAACGACTGAGATATTCGCGTCAAAACTAGACCCCGGGGTCCTCGAGGCGAATATCTAAACCGTTTGAGCACTACCTGAGCTGCCGGTTGGGCAATGGCTTAGTTAGAGCCCCAAAATTACTATCCACGTGAGAGCCCCATAGCACAGATTTGCCTGGATGCTGCCTTTAATGAAGCTGATTCACTTTCAAAAAATTTAAAATTTTATTTTAACAGAAAAACAGGTTTTCAGGTTTCTAGCCTATAGACCACTTCAAAAAATTTCGCGACCCGTTTTCTGGAGGGGGGGGGGGGCATTTCTTACAAGAAAAGTGAGTAACGTTAGCCGAACCGCAAATGTGTCACAGTGTCAGATTACAGCCCATTACATCTTAATTCTTACAAGCAGCAGAGTTGAGGCTTTTAGAAATCGCTGCGACATAAAAAAACAGGTAGACCGTGATAAGACAGCTTTAAAGCAAACAACAAAATCATGACTTATAATAAAAAGCTAAGGGTGTTTATGTGTTTTTGTGTGTCTGTCTGTCTGTCTGTTTGTAACGAAATTCACAGAACAAGTCGCAGACAAGGTTTCAAGCCGCAATTTTTTGCACAACACGCACTGCCACCATCCAGATTCACCACGCCAAAGCACGAGCAGATCCGTTGAGTAGGCCCCTTGAAAATCGCACCCCAAACGGATCCACTCAACGTCTGGCGCGCAATATTGGGTTCGTATTACCACTTATTGCAAAGTCGTGATTAGGCTTGGCAAGTGAATGTGCAAGCCGTGATCTTTAGCCTAAAAATAGTGATAGAAGTCTACTGCTCCACAAAAACGGCGCCAAAACGAATTATTTGCGTAAATGATCAGTTTGCCAGATTTTTACCTGAGCATTTGAGAAGATTTTTGCACAGGGATGTAGCTCACCGTTGATATTATCCTTGTGGTGACTACCAAGCCATGAAATAATTCAAAAGTGTTCTAATTCTGCATTTGTTCTTCATCTTCCAAAGTTTCATCCACGCAAAATACCGATCTCACACGGAAAAGCTTTGGGAATGAGTAGTTGTATACGATTCATTCGTGAAGGTGGGCATTGCGCGGTATGTTTCAAAGTTATGTTAAGCGGGAACGAGTATATGGCATATAGATAGAGGAGCCAGTGCGACCCTCTGCGAAGCAGAGGTGACGCACTGGTGAGCCAAAACGTCGGCAAATTTTAAAAGACACTTTTCGGAGGGACGAAACGTAACAATAACCTTTAAAAGGCAGACATGGAGAGGAAGATTCACAAATGCAGGTGCAGGAGGCGGCTGACATGGCATGCACGCATCGAATTATTTGAAGAGTTGATGCAGTCTTTTAATACACGGAAGTGTTATTAAAAATTGTGAAAATCAAACAAAGATGGATAAATATCAAAAATGGCTATACGACTACGAAAATCGAGTACAGACTTTTTAAACTTACAAAACTTCTTGAAACATCTTCAGAAAAGCTGACATCGGAGCATTATTATTATTCGATCATTTCAAGAGCGCGGACAAGAAGATATCTCAATTGGTTAGAATTTATGGTAGGTTTATAGCTGAAAGGTTCAGAGAGATGATCATATAATCTCACAATCAGTGCTCATTTATCTGAGTAGGAGATCATTATCAGAGTAGCTGAAGCACAGATTGTGGCCACTACAATCGATGAGACTGGACGCAGCTGACTGAACAGTGGACATTGCACTAAAAGTGCTTTTATGAATAGCGTTTACTCACAGCGTGAGATCAGATGAGGAACATGACGAAATGAAGGCTACCGGATCACTGGCGATATGCGAGTGTATGCCCAGAGGCGGTATATAACAACCTCCCGTTCAGGTAGGTGTTACCGTACAGGTCGTAATCCACTCGAATGCAGTCTCCCAAGGCTCATAATGCGCGAACGTGGGCGCCTGACCGTGCAAGAGCCCGGTCATGCAAAATCGGGTGGGTCTGAAATGCCTGGACACCTACCCGATCTCGTTTGTGTATGAATTGTGTGAAAAAAAAAAACGCGTCTCTTTGATTAGGTGGCCGAAAACGTTAGCAAATCGAGCGATTCAATCACTAGTCATCGAGTAAGCTTTAATGATTGTATGTTGCAAGAGATTTGTCTATCTTACCATTTGATATCTCGAGATTTGAAGATATTCAGAGCACTGTATGAAGAGAGATCGGGCTCTGAAATTTTTGTAAATTTCATGATCAATCAAACCAAATGTTAGATCAGACAATTATCTTGCAACATAACAATTACTGAATCTTACTAGATGACTAGTGATTAAATCTCTCGATTTGCTAACGTTTTCGTTCATTTATGCAAAGAGACGCGCTTTATCACACAATTATACACAAACGTGGTCGGGCAGGCGTCCAAGCATTCAGACCCACCCGATTCTGCCCAGGGTTGAGCAAGAGGTCAGGCACAAGTCCTTCAAAAACGACCCCCCTGTGAAAGCCCCTAAAATAACCCCTCCACTTCACCTCCAGGACATTAGACTGTGATATTTTGAAGCAGACCAGACTTTACTGAAGGGTTCTTATTTTCTGGCCGCAGGTCCAACTTTCTGCGATTGCACAATCACACGCAACTTGACGGCAAGTCTTGAACTTGAACAGCCCACTTTTCAGAGTTATAGTTTTTGCAGGGCTGGAGTGTTTGGCTCCAAATTTTCAATATGGCAAGAAGAGGCTTTGCGCTCAATACTCATACTAGAAAAGGAACGATTTTTGAATATTGAAGGCAAGTTAAGGGGGTCAGGCGCAACCCCACAAAAGCTCAGGCGGCCTGACCTTTTGAGGGGTTGCGCCTGACCCCATTAACTTTATTTTCTAGGGAGTTTTTCTATCCAAGTTTTATGTGATTCGCTAGCACAACTCTCGAAGATTCCACAATAAGTGTTTGAGCTTGTTTCGACTTGTTTCGGCCTTGTAGTAATCCGTAGAGTTAAAGCACTTAATGTAAAGAACGCGCCGGTTGGAAATTTGGCAGCACTTCTTACTTCACTATTTAAAAGCGATATGAAGCCTGATTTCTAGCATAGACTTGTAGAGAACGTTACTTTGTTATGAGTATAAAAAAGCTGACTATTTTCACTTTTGAAGCCAAGTTAATCATGTTTGAAAATCACGCTTTCTAGACGTTGCGAAACACTAGAAAATGCGATAGGTAATGACTTTAGAGCTCATAGAGGTGATCTGACATGCTGATTACGGAAATAATACCCATTTCACACAGCAGGCTTACTTGGCGACTCCATGACATGTGGAGGTAAAAGATGAAGACTTGAATTTGGCTGAAATTTCGATTGTGGAAACAATCAATATGCTGTTTACGACCGTCATTCCTTCAGTACCGGTGATTGCGATATCCACCGGACTAGCGCACTTCTTCTTCACCCTTCATAGTATCTCCCCAATTGAACTAATTCGGTTCTTGATTACGACCCCCCCCCGGCCATACCCCCAAGGCGACCCCCAAGGTCGGGCGCGCCTGACCTCACGCTCAACCCTGATTCTGCCTGACCGGGCGCTTGCACGAAAACGCGCCCATGTTCGCGCATCACGAACCTTGGGCGACCGCATCTGAGTGGATTACGACCTGTACAGGAACAATTACGCGAACGGAAGATTGATACCGTCCCCGATGTAAGAATCCAAGCCAATCTCCGTACCTCCGAGCTTTTGGTGAGACTGAGGAAAATCTAGTCAAGGGTGCGTAAACGGCGACTCATATGATTAACGTGCGAAAAAAAAAATCTGTTTGAATTCTTGCCTTCTGCCGTACTCCTTTCGAACGGCTAATCAACGTTTTGGATTCGGTACTGGGGAGAGTTTTGAGCTGAATTTTTTGGAGATGATTCAAACACACGCGCTACTTCTTGAGCAAAGACTCGGAGGATCCCAATCAGTATCCATATAAGAAGTCCAAGATTCCAAATTCCGCTAGACACTGAATTAGAAATAGCATTGCTATGAATCTCACATACGTCCTATCTTCTATCAGAGAAAGACATCATCAACTAACTACGAAGAGGAAGAGATTTCGCATACTGGATAACATTTCATGGACGAAAGACGACATTTAATGGAATTGCAAACCTTGCAGAATGGGCACCATTTCCTTGACATAAATCCGAATAGAATCGAACCCTATTAGTGTCAAGGCTTTGGTGCACCAAATCTGTTACGCTTGAGGTACAAGTAGACGACCATTTAGTTCTTTCTTACCGCATTTGAAGAATGTTAAAGTATAGAGTACTTTGATATTCCTCAAGTACAGTAAGAAAGATATGCATCATAATATGATGCGATATAGAGGCTTCATTTTGCTTAGTAATGACCACAGTAAGAATTCTGAAAAAGAAGGGAAACTCATAGAACGAGCAGAAGGGTTCATCAAATACGGAGAACATGAAAGGCGAAAGAGATGGGAAAAATTGATTTTCTGGATATTTTTAGATTAAAAAAAAATGGGATCCGACACACATGCTCTCCAAACATCGGAGGTTTACTGTTATATGCACAGTTCTATTCTTTCAAATAAATCTTCTCGTGCTCCTATCCTTCAATTCATCCAAATTGACCAAAGGTCAAAAACAAGCTGAACCGGTCTTGCAACCAAGTTGACTCCAGAATAAACAATAGTTAGCTAATACGATTGCGACAGAAGTGAAACAATCCGACCCATGTAGGGTAACAATGGCAAATGCGTTCGATAACCTTTTGAAACGGATTATCCCAAGAACCAGATCGTGCACCACATGCGGTATACTGCGCTATACTTATTTGTACGATAGCAGTTGAACTACCGAGCAGGGCAACTAGGCCGAAAGCCAAAAAAATATTAGGTTCTTATTTTGACGAAATAAGATCAAGTTCACTAATTTACGAGAGTGCTCACGTCTAGATAAGGTTCTGTAACCATCTTCTTAAATCAAAGCATCACTCAAATTCTTTAAAAAAATTTTGAAATTAAAACTGGAGAGAGTGAAATGAGCGTGTCGATCTCATGTCGCATGAAGTTCTAACAAGAGAACAAAAAAAATGACGCAACTGGCTTCAAAAAGACTAATTAAGCAATGTACAGCGTTGCCCTCCTAAGCTAAGAACGCAGATGGTTTCCAAGAAAAAGGAAAAAACGGAAGAAAAAACATCGCAGTGGATCATATGAGGAACACAAAAAATCTGGCAGGTGCTCCGCACATGACTTAGTTCAGTTAATAAAAAAAATTATAGTATGTAAGCACCCCTGCTGATCTATGTTAATAAACGTATACTTCCAACCATTACTTCGCAATTTTCCCGAAGCCACGACTGAAACTGGACTAATGAACACTTACCAGTTTTTGAGGATGAAAACAAAAATGATGAGGAATGAGAGACGATGGAATTATGAAGGGAATGAAAGAAATTGGACTGGAGAAGCTGAAAAACGCTGCGACAAGCACCTGGAAGATGATCACAGCAAAATCTCAAAATGATAAATTGCTTATGTGCCAGGAATCGCAGTGGAAGAAAAACGCAGTATGGTTGGCAAATACCGCAGACCCCATTCCACAAGAAAATTGTTAAAAGCAAGTGGGGTCCAAATTAAGGGCGAATTTCTATTATTTCGCTCCAATGAATTCCCGCTTCAATGTAAATATTGCAGATATATGGTGTAGGTGACCCTATATCTTCGTCATGATTACAAATAGCTCAAAGAAATAGCTTTCAAAATTTAATGAGAAATAAAACAAGAAATCTTCGCAAGTTCTGCTTCGCTGCAAACAGTGCAGGAGTATGGTAAACCAGGTAGGAAGATAACGCTTTGAGCTAGAACAATAAGCTGAGATATACTCCAACTCTTACAACACAAGCAAAAGTAGATTATAAGCCTACAAGCACACAAGACTTTTAACTGAAAAAAAAAACATGGAAGAGATAAAACGCAGATCACAATAGGGCTAAAAACTAGAAATGTATTCTGAGTAAGAAAAGAAAAGCTCAGCTAGATGTCTTTCGTTTCACAAAAAAAAACTGACAAAATAGAGAATCCAAGAATTTTTATTATGATATGGAAACATATTGTGAAAATTTGCAGCCAACTGTCGGAAATAAAGAAAACGGAAAAATGAATTTCCAAGCATTGATAAATGCTTGAGTCATAGAGTGGCGTTAACATTCCTTATCAATGAGATGATGAAAGCACCTTTAAAGCAAAATTTATGAGAACTCCTTGAAAGCAAACATATGTGAGTCAGAGACTGGAAATGATGCGCTAAGTTTTTTTCACAAACAAAAAAAAAACTCTATCCACTGCTACGAGGGGGAGGTTCAGTGGAATTGCAGAAACAGATTGATTGAGCAAGACAAGCAATCAGCCACCATATAAAAAGATGTTTGTTCGTGCTTTAGTGACTAACTTTTAAAGTCTTTTCAAGCTGGTACATTTTTGAGAAGAACGGCAGGTAAGAGTAGACTCTTAAGGAACTTCAACTGCTTCCAATAATTTTGAGCGATCGTCGGCAAAGATTTTATGACCACACTTACGAAAGTTCAGAGATCAACACAGAATAAGAATTGTCTGCAAGATACGAAAGTGACACTGAAATTTAGGGTTCTCCCAACAACTCCTCCCCCCCCCCCCATCCCTGTGCCATCATATTTCGAAGAAAACGAAAATAATCAAGGGAGAAATTTGATACGCTACCAAGCTCTATTGAATAATTCTACGAACGAAGCATCATCTCTCTATAATAAAGCGCTAGAGATTACTCATGCATGTAAGATACCCCCCCCCCTTCGTGGTCGCGATTCGGATGTCAACAACTTTGTCGTTATGTGCCGGTGCAGGTGCACCGAGCTGTGTCTCGTGATGGTTTGGCGCCTGTCTTAGATGATGTTGATCGAGAAGCCCAACCAGCAAAGTGACTTGCTAGACAAGCTAAATGCTGGGAAGGGGGAAGGTTACTTATCGTTATGCATTATATATAAGACTAGTTGGCTTTCCCGGTCCAGCCCGGGCCATGGTTCACCGCACTGCGAGCCCCCCCCCCCCCCGCCCTATATGGTATGGATGACTTACCTTGGGATATCCGCTTGGAAACCGCATTCTCCTAATCCTTAGGTGAAAATGAGCTTCACCGGCCTCCTTTACATGAGTATGGAAAATGCTTGATTGAACATGATAACCCTTCAATTCCTTAGGAAAATGTAAACAAATCAATAAATCGATAGAAGGGCCCAACGAATCGCCGCAAAAAGTAGCCTATCATCTGCGCAAGGGTCGATAACATATGTGTGCAAAGCTTCAGCTGAATCGGTTGAGTGACGCGCGTTTCTACAACGCACATACCCTCCAAACTGACAATTTTTGAGTTATATATATATATAGACTAGAATATACTGAAACGAATTGCCCGCATCTTCCCGACACTGAGATTAAAATGAGCTTTACCATCCCTTGACTACATAATCACGGCAAAATAATTGGTTTAAGTATGTCAAGTCTCATTTTCCCAGATGTAAGTAAACAAATCAACAAATCAATAGAAGGATCCAGTAAATCGCCGCGAAAAGTAGCCTATGTTCTGCGCCGGGGTCCAAAGCATATGTGTGCGAAGTCTCAGCTCATTTAGTCCACTCAGAAAGATTTGTATAAAAAACATACTTACTAACAGACAAACACACTTTGAGTTTTATATATATAGAGATTACTATATCGCAGTAGCGAGCAGCAACGCGAGTCCGGATGGCTTCCGCTAGCAAGGTTTTGGATTTCGGAAAACATCAGTCATTAGAAAGCATTATTGGATGAGGTACAAAAATCATTGTCAGTGGGGAAGCTTGGGAGATCTGCACTTTGACTCCAGGCGAAAGCAAAGATATACGCACGCTTCCAAGCAATCAGAGATCAAAGCTTTGAGCGGTCCTGACAGGGGAAGCTCGAGAGTAGTTTCTGGGATGTAATCGAAAGATAAACGAAAACTAGCAAAATATGGCGCAAACATTTTGATATTGTTAAAGTTACATATTGATAAATTAAGGGACATGCAGGCATTTTTAATGAAAGGAATGAGTGTCAGGTTTTTCCTAGCTCAAGGGGGCCGGAGACGTTTCCGCATGGTTTTTCGAAAAACATTCGTTTGGGGGAAATTAAGTAATAGAAAAGCGGAAAGTGTGTTGGAAGGTTGAGATTACTCTCGCTGGGTATGCATAAGTTTTGATAAAAATCTAATCTGAAAACCTCAAAAATATGATTAATGCGGCACATTTTGGATAAATAAGGAACTAGAGAAACGTGGAGATTTTTTAGAGGGAACTTTTTGGAAAGAAAACAAAAAATGCTTATGCTAATAAGCCTTCAGGGCAGGGGAGGGGGGATTGAAAACGCGGAGGGGGGGGGGGGGTTGCAGCGCAGTGTGACAGAAGAGCTTTCAATTTCTTCCAAAAACTTTTCCAGATGACTTAGATGGCATACTTTTAACCCAAGTTGCGCAATCTCAGCAGATTTGGCTATTTTAGACCCAGCAATATGTTTTTAATCTTCCATATGCCAAACATTTGGGGAGATAAGAAAAGCTCTGCTGTATATTTCATTCACATCAATATGTAAAACTCATAGAAATTTCACTTACTTCCCGTTTTCGCTATTAGCAGATGTTTGCAGACACGTATTGAGTAACCGTAAGAAGAAGCAATGTGCCAAACTTCTACCATATCCTACTTCACACACGGGCCAGACCGAAGTGCCGCGAAGCGGCACTTTGGTCTGGTACTCTATAATAAAGCGCAGGGGGGACCATGTGACTCATGCGTTTGTCGCTATGTCTCGAATGCACCCATTGCACCCAGGATGTCTGCCTTCCGAGATGTTGACTGGAACGCCCTTTCGTGCTCGACTCCATAAACAGTAATATTGATTAGCAATATTGTCACCGAGTGATAGCTCGCTTCAGTTTATAGCGCATTAGAATGGGTCAACTTTGGTATCAGTTTATTTTAGTTAATAATTTCTACAACTTAATTGTACAAAAGCATTGCTTTACAAAGTTGTAAGTGGTGCAGCAGAAACTCCAGATGTGTATTCCTCATGAAGGTTCTCAATTTTGATACGCTAACAGCCATATTTTTATTATCTGTTCAACATTTCATGGTGTGAGCAAAATAGTGGGATTCTGGCCGCATTGTAACTAAAAGGAGTGTGACAGGCTGGAAAGACCTGCGAGGAAGGCAAATGGGAGGAATTGAATATGGCAGATAAAGTTTCGTGAATGTAAGCTAAATCATAAGCACATTCATGAAGGGTCTGAGGAAAGGAAGCGGAGTAGGATAAAATTCTACTTTCTGATTGTGAGGTTAAATGTAAAATCTACCAACAGTGAGAAGTTCGAAATTCGAAAACTTGATAAGGGATGTTTTGAGCAGTAGGTGATTTGAGATAGGGGAGAAAAGGGAAATTCAATTTCTTATCATGAGGAACTACCGCAGATGTTTCTTTTTGTAGAATGGGAAAGCCTGCAACTTAGTCAGCAAATTCTTTGTCGGACCGTCGGAGTTTCTTGTGAGCTAAAGAGCTGGGATTAACTTACCACTCTTCAGTGCTTTCTAATAAAATTTTGCGTGCCTGAAAGGTATGCTATATGGGGTTTGTGCTCTGTACCAGTAGGTGCGGTGGCTGGGGAGGGACCGGGGGGGGGGGGGGGGGGGAGGGAAGGGACGGAGGTCGGGAAGGGAAAAGAGGGGTGAGAAAGGTACTATGGCACGGACGGAAAAAGCTGGAGTGGATTTTAGCATTTAGTGGCACGCTTAATCCGAGTTACGAAGATTGTAGTGAAGCTAAGATAACATGTGGCATAGAGCTTTTTGAGCTCAAATCAGCTAAAGTTATTCAAGTATGTCGAAGAGCTAGAGACTAGGAAGTAACTACTATTCGATGCTCTCTACAGGTGCCTGAAAGGTTTTATGCTATACTTTCGGCTACGAAAAGCTGAAGACAAAACTTCACAAGTTCTAGCTATTGAACACTTCTTACTCCACACACACAGCCAGTTCAAAGCGCCGCGAAGCAGCGCTTTGAACTGGTATGAGAATATGGCGAAAACACCCACACGATGACAAACCAGCAGATAATAGCATGGGAAAATGATGGAGCAAGTTTAAAGGGTGAGTTAAATACAATGAGATTTCCCTTTGTCCAAGGGTGCCACATGTAAGAGTACAAGTTTTGCTTTTTCCAGAATTTTCGCTTAATTTAGCACACCAGGTAATTAACTGTGAGTGTCAGGTGTGTCAGCAAGGGATATGACAAATTCAGTTTTCATATTCACTGCTTAGTCAGAGGTAAAGCATAGAAAATTAGAAAAGAAAGACGCATAGGACAATCTTTGCAAAGCATGAGCAATGTTTATCTCCATTATAAAAGTAAATTCAGTGAAAGGGAAAACCACAAAGGTGCTCAGGCAACCATGCGCGTTGGTGTAGGATTGTTCAATCACTCAGCTGCAGAGAGGCTTTTCAGAGCAAACAAGGAAAGCGATCATGACGAGAGTTGTCGCGGGGAGAGCTAAGCTTCAGATCAGCTTTAGACGTTGTGATAAAAAAAACAAATCACAGATTGATCTTAAATGAGTAGATGGATGGCCATGTTATTTTGAGGATTACAGTCAATTCTACCGAACGATTGGAACTGGCAGGCGAAGAGCAATCCATGAAATTTGTACAAAACTGATTGTCACCAGGCAATTCAGGTACATATCCAGTAAAAAAGCAAATAAGCAAGTATATGTCGAAACACGATCGAAGTGAGAAGCTGGTTCGCACACAGAGCTCTGCGCGAACAAAGGATGCGCAGCGCGAAATGACTAGAGAGCAAATAGTTGGCAAAACACGACCAGCCACCATGATCCTTGTTGTAGAAAATGGAAGGTGCATGAAGAGAAAGCACTGAAATGATTAAAACCTAACATTATGGTTCGTAACCTGATTGAAAGCAATGACTTTTCAAGAAAACCTGCGAGCCAAGGTCAGTTGTGTGGAGAAGACGAAACTCCCCAAAAGTAATCTTAGGGCAATTGAGGAAGAGAGTTATGTTGCAAGAAGACTACGCTCAATCAATGAGTTATTTCAGAGGAAATTTACCAGTATGGCTGAGAGCAAACGCAAAATGAAAGGCATGAAATGAGCCCAAAATGTTTTAGACACAAGGCTAAATACTTGGAAATAAACAATGAATAGTTTTCTCCAAATCCAAAAAAAAAGAGGACAAATCTCTCCGGAAAAGAAAGAAAGAACGTTTACAGAAGAGACAAACAAATTTTGCAGCTTTTGAAGAGTCAGCTGATAATGAGGATTAAGAATGAAAAGAATTCCATTCTTCAGAAAAATTCCATTTTATGAGAAATACCTATTGCGTCAAAAGCCATTTTTAAAATACTCAAATTTCGAGCGTCCTTTATGTGTCAACAATTTCATATGGACGCACTAAATAGCGATGTCATATCTTTCCAAATTTACAGCTTTTTCGTACTCTTTAATTTCGAAAGACCTTCAATTAAACACATTATGGTAAAAGCCGTACACAGCAGGTTTTTCGCATTCTTCAATTATGAAAGACCTTCAACTGAAATGGTAGAAGTTTAAGTAGCTTTACAATGTTTGAGATGAAATCGCACTTCTCCTTGCGAAATTGCTCTCGATAACGCTATAGAGATCAAGAAGCAAGAAAAACTGGCAATCTTGCAGAAAATGCTGACATAGAGCCCCGCTGCAAAATTAGTCTTCACTAAGGTTGATAGTGAGGCTGTCATGACTGTAATGATAAAAAGTAAACAGCAGAATTTAGAACGGAAAAGACCAATCTTGTAAATTAGAGTTTCAAAAAGACTGTCATAAGCAAGATACTTCCTTTAACAACAGCACTTCCACCATCTCATAAGAAATCTTATCGCGATGATAAGCGATGGTAAGAAAATAGCCTCAGGTGCTCTGCCGATAAAGCAACGTAAAAATCGTATAGTTCCTAAGATCCCAACGGGAAACATCTACGGGCTATTTTGCGAAACGACGACTATAGGCAGATCGTTTACCTCATAAAAAACAAAAACGAGATGAGAATCAGATTGATTGTAGAAGGATGAATTTTATTGCAACAGCTCACAGAGCACTTTCGTAAATTTTGCGATTCTTGGGCTGATGGCGATTAGATACCATTAAGAAAATGACCTTTAGTGAAGGGCGCAAAAATAAAACAAAGAAGGGACCTCAAAGGATTCAAAACCCTCCTCGTATGTTCTCTCAATCAGTATGGGAGATCGGAACAACAAAGGCGAAGAAAAAGCAAGTTAAAACATGATAACTGAACCGATAGACGGTCAAGCACAGAAATGAAAATCACTAACTTTAGACCTTTTATAAACTTTTGTAACAACCGTATCACACAACAACAACCAACAACTTTGTAACAAAACTAGCGAATAACGACGTGAATGATTTGTGCAGCGAACAAACTCCAGACAGGACGCAAGAAGATGAGACTTGCGATTTGAATTTGATTTGTATCGGATTTGTAAAATTTGAACAAAATACGCCAACCCACTCAATAGCAGATGTTTCGGGGCGCACGGCACCCGACATGGCCTGGCAAGTGAGGTACAATAAACATCGGAGTGCGGGAGGAGGAGAGGGGAGAGGGGTCAAACGAAAACCAAAAGCAATCAGGAAACAGGAACTCAGACGACTCAAGCCTCTTCTTCTTCATCCTCGCCATCCGAGTCACTACTCAATGCCTGGTGGGCACCATTTAGATTCCCGTTTTGCGAGTTCTCCATTGTTTGCTGCTTTTCACCATAATGGACAGGCAGGATGATTACTTGGTTACGTATATTTTTTTCTAACTGCTGCTAAAGCTATTACTTTTGGGCCACCTTAAGTGAAATGGAACTAATTTACAGAGGTTTGTTGTGAGAGCAAACAGAAAGCATTTATTACTCACCCATTCATAAAAGCTGTGTGTAGAAAAGCTAAAGTACATAGAGCTAATGAGTGGAAAGTCATTTGGAGGTCCGAACTGAACCATTGCTCAAGCGGCAGCTCATACAATTCATTCATGGCCGAGATATACAACTTCAAACTCGCGCCCAGTACCGTAATCTGATCAGTCAGCGTCTTCGAGTACTGTACAGGGCGAGAACTCAGAGTCAAATCTCTAACAGACGAATGGATTATATAATAACCGGCTGAAATGACTTAGTCAACGGCTCTCACCCAGTTTCCAAATAGGAACCCTGATATATCCAGATTCGTTTGTACACCGCCTTTACTTCGCAAAATAGCTGTCGATAAAAATTGTTTATGATTACCGTGGACAAAACAACTCAACTTGTTCTATAATGTTTTGGATACTTTTGTAAAATTGTACCTTCTGACCTGTCTCTATTTATAACAATAGGCAGCAAAACAAACAGCAAGTGTTTGTTTTTGCAGACATTAGGGATGAAAAACAAAAATTGAGGTCACCTACAAATCAAAAACACTTTTGTTCCAAAATACGAGAGAAGGTGGAATTGTCGATGGGACTACCATAGGCTACGATTTTACGAATGCTGAAGAGAGTTTATGAAGCGAACTTGTAAAGACCACCCGACTTTTTTTAATACGACCCATACAAATTTTTCAAGGTCTTGCGACTTGCGAAAGATGAATTTAAACTCAATGAAAAGATTCGATTTGAGAGCCTAGCAAAAGAAACTCAGACGAAGAGACTGTCGCCAATTCCAATTAAGTGGTTTGCAGATGTGAGTGTAGGGAGTTCAGCAATTACTACGGATTTGTTGTTCAACTTACTATATTAGAAAGCGCCTTTACTCACTAATCAGTCACATGGTAACCAAGGAAACATAATAGCTTTATACTACAAAGGTATTCTATAATAAAGTAATTGAAAATTTCTAAAATTTCAAACAGGAAGTTGGGGTATAAGACCAGACAAGAAGACTATAGTTCTAGACCGCAGGTTCATAAATTTTGTCCCGTATGTACAAGAAACAGAATGGACTGAATTAATGCGTCAGCTATGCTGATAACTGCATGTCTTATGACGTTTAGACACAAAAAAACCATTTCTGATAATCTGCAGTCGAATACGATTTCCGAGCATAAAGCATACATGCCTCGATCAATGCAGTTGAGTTTCTTTCGTAAAGATGCTACTAGGTAACTTTCTAATGGTTAACTCCATAGAGCGAACACCGGAGTTTAAAAAAGAAAATTTTCTCCCTATTTGTGGAGATGGTTGCGTTAAAAAAATTCATTTGCACGACGCTGGCACAGGCGATTCTGGACGCAGCCTCACAGTAACATAACCTTCAAAAGGAAAAATAGCTGCATCAAAGCGGCTTGAAGTGCTTAGTAGCTGTTACTTTGCGAGAGTTGCTGTTGTCCAAAACAAGCAGGAAAGCTTCAGTACAACACAGCCCAATAAGTCTATTATTCACATTTCGCAAATGTGATTCAGAAAATGGATTTTGCCGACTACTAGTTTTTGTTTACAATTACATTCTTGTGAAACAAGCAAGACAAGACAATCATTGTGAGCTACTGCGCTAAAAGGGTCATCAGTCGAAGATGTTTCACTAATGAGATATTCCTGTATTTATATGCATATCACGAGAACGGCAATCGTCTGACAATAACGCGAAAGATTCGTCGTGAATAACTAAATAGAAGAAACTTGCAAGCTATAAAAAATAGAAATCACAATTTTAATGGATATGGGCTATAGATAGCATTAACATCAGCGAAAATCTAGCAAATATCAGCATGAAAAATATGAAGATTTTCTCAGCTGATTTCACAAACATGTTTACAAGCCTACCTACCCCACGACATTATAAAAATCCAATATAAAAGAACTTTTAAACTATGTTTTAACAATGCAGATGAAAAATACATTATAATTAATGAAAACAACAACATTTATTATTGCAGCGACACGACACATTTGAGTACAAAATCCAGATCTTATACTTTAGTAGATTTACTATATTTAGTAGACTATATTCTAGATAATACCCTATTTTCAGGTGTATAAGCCGCATCCTTTTTGCTTTAAACGCGAGCAGACCCAGGCGTGCCGCCGCGAATATGTCTCGCGAAGCGGTCGCCTTATCCATACTGCTCCCACTCAACGCGCTCCATGATGACAGTCAGTCTTTTGGCGTGTTCGCCTCTAGAGCGAAAAGGGTGCGGCTTATACACCTGAAAAGAGGGTAGTTTCTGTCGCTTTAGCATTTATACTTTGAAACAAAAAGTTGGAGTTCCTCAAGGTGGTAACTTCAGCCCACTATTAGCAGATCTTACACTTTCTTGGTACGAATATAAAAATTCATCAAATACATAAACAATTTCCAAATAATACCTTATAGATATATGGATGACCTATTACTTATTCATAACATGGAAGAAAATACTATCCACAAGTTAGTGAAAAAAAATTTACGAGCATAAACTTCAAATAGAAGCTACACACTTAAATACCTATAGCTGTAACTATCTCGACGTGAATATTGAAATAATAAACAATAAATTGATTACAAAATTATATAATAAAACTGACTATTTTAATTTTAACGTTAAAAGATTCATACATTCTACATCTAGTATCTCATCCAACATTAAAAAGGCAAACATATATTAGGTTGAACCGAAAGTTCTGTCGCACCATTTTCAAAAAATCATAACTTCTTTCGGTCACTACGATTTTGCGCAATTCAGATTTTGTCTGAAAGCGTAAAGCATGTAGTTTCCAAAAGCTCCCTGGGTAGTTTCCGACATGCTCAGGTGGCAGAGATAAAAATGAAAGAACGAGATCATCCGAAATTCGGAATTTTTAAGCAAAAATTCTAGAAATTCAGATATAGTGCGATAAAATCCAGAAAAGCCTTTGTCCTAATTTCTCTTATATTTGATCATTAACTGAGTCAAGTTTGTGCTGATCGAGCCCTTCTTTCAAAAGTTATGATTTTCTGAAAAATAATGCCGAAAAATCAATTTCCTAAGAATTCTTAAGAAATGGATTTTTTGGCATTTTTTTTCAAAAATTCATAACTTCTGAAAGAAGACCTCGATCAGCACAAACTTGACTCAGATAGTAATCAAATGTAAGAAAAATTAGGATAATGGCTTTTCTGGATTTTATCGCACAGTTTCTGGATTTTTAGAATTCTTGCTTAAAAATTCCGAATTTCGGATGATCTCGTTCTTTCATTCTTAACTCTGCAACCTGAGCACCTTGGAAAGTCCTCAGGAAACTCTTGGAAGCTACTTGCTTACTCTTTCAGGCGAAATTTGAGTTGCGCAAATTCTTGTGAGGGAAAGAAGTTACGATTTTTTTGAAAATGGTGCGACAGAACTTTCGGTTCAACCTAATATATACAGAAACTCATAGAATAGCAAGAACATGTACATACTTAAACGATTTTCTGCAAAAAATCCCACAATTCAGAGATAAACTACTCAAGATTGAATATGACATACAGTCGAGTAGATTTAGCGGTAAATATAGTGTGCTTGCACAGAAGGTGAAATGCGGTGAAATTTGCGCGTGAACAAGTAGCCACGTCAGTACCGCGGGTATCTTGCGCGCGCAATTGGCCGGCATCACAGTCGAAACTATTTCTTCACGCGCCAATTTCACCGCATTTCACCTTTTGTGCAAGCACACTATATTTACTGCTAAATTTACTCGACTGTAAGTATAATATCATCATCAATTTTCAAATGCTTAAATAGAAATCCATTCATACTATATAAATACAATATATTCAGCGATGAATTCAAGAAATTGAGTCGAAAAAAATATATTATAAAGTATGAACATAAATTATGATCAACCGATATATGTAAAACGAAGTATAAATGATATATTCAACACAAATGATAGTACAATGAAAATGAACAAGTCAAGACAAGTCCATTCTTACTTTGCAACACAGAAGATCATACGACAGAAAAGATGAACTGGACGACAATCGGAGTATAAGTTGAGTTTTACAATTTTTTCGAAATAATTTCTTTGGAAAATAAAACTAGAACCTCTCTCCTTACTGAAGAGTCCCGGAGAGGGTCTAGATCTTAAAACTCCGTCTAACAAGGGAAGGATACTCGGTCGAAGTGGCCATTTGGAATGAGCTGTATATTAGGAAACCGTCCTCCGTAAGGCAAACTCAAAACTACTTTCGCTAGGTGCCGAGCGGTTTTGTGGGGGGAGTTACAAGGCCATTTTTCTCCAGCGCAGCCAGCGCTCCCAGTGATGAGCGAGGCGCTAGAATAACGCAGCAGTGTGGCGGTGGCGCAGTGGCAACGCAGCGGACTACGAAGGAGATGGTCGAGGGTTCGAGTCCTGTTGCTGCTCTTTTGTTTTGCAGTTCTGTAAAAAGTCTATTGGGTGACAGCAAACGAGAAATACTATTTCTAGGCAGTTCAAACAAGCTATTTACTGCAAAAAAGTCACTATTTTTACAATAAGCCATAGTATTTTACAATATGTAAATCTGTGGAGGTTATGATGTCACAACAATGGGTTCAAATGATATATTAACATGTATGGAATACAACCACAAAATGCTCAAAGTAGAAGAGCTTCTCGCAGCGCGCACATCGGATAAAATAAAACGATGACAATCAGCAGCTTCACAATTGCCTATCAAAGTCGGTGAAAAACAGTACTGAATAGGAGCCTCGAATTCGCCGGGGTGGTTGTCAATGTATCCGGCTGCATTCATGGGTATGAAAGCAAATTTTTGAATCGCGGCGAGCAAAATTGTGTGTAAATGAGCGATAAGAACTTAAGGATGGAATCCCTATGATGCAAGGTAAAGTTCAGATCAAGAGCCAATAAATGGGATGTGAATCGATTGCAATTTTGCAAGTGCGCGCGTTGCGAGAAGCTCTTCTGCTTTGAGCATTTTGTGGTTGTATTCCATACATGTTAATATATCATTTGAACCCATTGTTGTGACATCATAACCTCCACAGATTTACATATTGTAAAATATTATGGCTTATTGTAGAAATAGTGACTTTTTTTGCAGTAGATAGCTTGTTTGAACTGCATAGAAATAGTATTTCTCGTTTGCTGTCATCCAATAGACTTTTTACAGAACTGCAAAACAAAAGAGCAGCAACAGGACTCGAACCCTCGACCATCTGCTTCGTAGTCCGCCGCGTTGCCACTGCGCCACTGCCACACCGCTGCGTTACTTTAGCGCCTCGCTCATCACTGGGAGCGCTGGCTGCGCCGGAGAAAAATGGCCTTGTAACTCCCCCCACAAAACCGCTCGGCACCTAGCGAAAGTAGTTTTGAGTTTGCCTTACGGAGGACGGTTTCCTAATATACAGCTCATTCCAAATGGCCACTTCGACCGAGTATCCTTCCCTTGTAAGAAAAGGGACGAAACGGAGTAAAAAATCAAAAAAACTATCTTTCTTCTTATTATTGTATTAAAATCAAAATCAACCTCAGGAAACTATTGTATAATTTTTTGAGGATGTGGCGCCAGGCCCCTTTACAGTTCGAAATTCGAAATTGCCGCAAAAATTTTGAAAATCTTTCGAAACTCGGAAGTAAGCACAACGCCAATTTATCTTTAAAAAATTCCTGTCACGCCTCGTCTCCCCCATCTCTAAAAAAAGACCAGGCAAGTCTGCTGTTAATCCCAAGAAGGCTTAAGAATGCTGCAGAATGAGCTCACAGATTTGTGCAACACAAAAGGAATACCTAATTTTGTGACACGTCCGTAGATTATACGTTAATGAGCATAAGTATCAAAAGAGAAAAGTATTGCAACTCAGAAGCGAAAGACTTTCATCTGAAAAGCTATCATACATCTCCTGCAGCAGAAATTCGTTGTAGACTACAATATGCGGACAAAAACACCGCTAGGGAAAAAGAACGAAATGCACTCTCGCGTAATGCTAAGAACAAATAAAGCAGATGTTCCTGCGGCTTTTGCAAAACGCAATGCACAATGTTCTTTGCACACAGTCTTCTTTGCAATCTTCAAAAGCGCAATAGCTTGTTTTATTGATAGCAGCAATTATATCTCGCAAAGAAACAAGATCTGTGAGAAAATTAGCGGAAGAGATGGTATAGCGGAGACCAACGCAGACTTTAGAAACAATGCCATCGTGAATCGTAAACATTCGGGCGCAAGCATTGCAAACAAAGAAAAAATGAACATGAAAAATAGGAAGCTCTTTAGGGTCTAAATTTATCCAGGTCAATAAAGTGAATCCAAAGATTTGCATCGCTTACTCACCACTAGCACGACATTCTCTGTTCCGCTGCTATAGCCGAAAGAGATCCGTCAACAGAAAATCGAATGTCATTTATAAAGCCGGTTTGAAAAAATAGTGTACTGAATGCATGTAAAATCGAGAAGTTGAAGTCGTCAAGTACAAAGGCAGAAACAGCAAGCAATTTGGAGCTAGTCCCACTAGTTCAGGGCGCGATACAAAAACATCGAAAAATTGTCCAAAAATTTTGAAGCAGGTCATCAACTTTCAGATTGCCTGTGTAGATGCATTCATAAATAGAAAAGTGGATAAAATATGGAAAAACAAACAGGAATAACTTAACACTTCATATGAGAAAACATGCGCGCTTTTGTAGTCAATGGCCACTTCCATAGCCGCAGTTTGCCGTCATCAGATCCGGTTGCCACCAGCTCTAGAACTTTTGAGATAAATTGCGCGTACTTTATCAAAGAAACAATGATAAATATGCCATTCATTGCCATTTATTCTCTCACATACCAGTACTTACCAGGCGACCACCATTACAAACTTGAGGGCAGAAAACTCTGACTTCGGAAACTTTTTGTTTCTTGTAATCTACAGGAAAATCCAAAATCAATTTTTTTCCACTCCCAGATACAGTAATACTTACAAAACAGACTCTCAACTTCTTCATGCTCTATGTAAACCGCTTCCACAAATGAATAGCAAGCGGTTGGATTACATCCATTAACAAAAAAAGGAGTCAAGAGACTTTTCTGATGATGGGCTCATACTCACCAGAAAACGGCACTGTAGACATGCAAATCACCCCATCTTGGACCACCAGGTGCTCTCAGGCCATGAATAAGTTTTCGCACCGTCAATGATTTCCCTTTCCGTATTCAGAATACGCATAAAAATCTGAGAATATGTATAGTACAGTGAGGTGCAAAAAGCGCCGATATAGGACGCTGCTCAGAAAAGATACTCGGAATTCAGAGAAGACTCTGGTCCGACTTTGATTCAGAAAAAAAATTTAGAAAAACAACAAAAAAACCAATACTTTCATTTTAGAAAGTATGCGACTGAAAGAAGAGCTAGGCAAAGGAGGAAAGCAGATAAGTGAGAATCGAATAGGATCAAGCAATGCTGCAAGTGTAAAGAAAAGTAAACGTGCGGCGCACGACTGCTTGAGCAGCCTTATTCGTCCGCAGCGCTCACAACCGAAGGACAAAAACGACACCAGATATGGGCATTCGACGAGCTTTTTGTCGACATGCAACTAGATTGCAGTGTCTGTCGACGAATATAAGGGGATCCGTCTCATGACAGATTATTGCCGGTATACTTATCACGATGGATGACTCTTGTCGTTCATCACTCAGCGTCTTGCTCCCAAATGCCCCACGAAAGCTTCAACTGACATCGTAAAAGCATTATGGTCTTGACCGGTGATTTGCGTCCAATAGTTTATTATGCTACCAAACGGCTTTAACGCAAAACATCGGCTTTTAGCAAATGCCGGTATGTCGATCGCGCAATCCTTTTTTGGAAAGGGGAAAGCTGGACGAAAATCTCTTATGGATAGAGGATGGGGCAAGCTTACGATTCTTCTTACAATGTCAAAAAAACCTTAATGAAACTAATTCGATATTTCGATTACTCAACAAAAGAACAGGTTTTCGGCTTTCTAGCCCCTGCAGACCACTTCAAAAAATTTCGTAACCCATTTCCTGGAGGGGGGGGGGGAGAGGATATTTTTTTGCAAGAAAAAACGAGTAACGTTAGCCTAACCGCAAATGCGTCACACTCTCAGATTACAGCCCATTACACCCTATTTCTCACAAGCAACAAAGTTGGGCTTTTATAAATCGGTGCGACATTAAAAACAAAACGGGTCTAGTATGGTAACACAGTTCTTGAGCAAACCAAAAAAAATGAGTCAAGCCGTCGATAAATTTGACACTTTTCGAAGGGACGAAACGTAACAGTAGCTCAGACAACTAACCGGAACTTCAGCAGAACGTTTAAGGGAGTTCCGCCGGGTCACCTGTGGAAGTTATATAAACGTTCTGTGGAAGTTCCCAAATGATGCTGGTAAGTTCCGAAAAATGCGAACCACAACAGCAAAAGAGAACACCTAAACGAGATTGAACCACTTTATTAACTGCGAGACTCAATCACTATCACCTGCACTGCGGATGATATGTTCGAGAAAGCACTTCAGTTGTTGGCGAAACAACATTGTACGAGACAGCACACTCAAAGTCTTGCGGAAGTTCCCGTCTTCAACTAGTTTGACGTGAAAACCCCACGGAAGTTTCCATTTCCAACGCTTCCACTTTTGTAAGAAATCCAGTAGTAAGGAAGATCCTACGGAACCGTTAGAGTACCTTCGAAAAAGTTTCGGGAGACATGGAGAGAATGATTCACAAATGCAGCTGCGAGATGCAGTGATGGCACGCACGCACCAAATTATCTAGAAAGTTGATCCAGTCTTTCAATCCAGGAGTGTTACCAGAAATTGCAGATATCAAATAAAGACGAGTAAATGTCAATGAAGACTTTGCAAAGACGAAAATCGAGTTACTGACTTGCGCGGACGCGCGGACATCGTTCTCAATTGGTTAGAATTCATGATATTAAGTTTATAGTTAATAGGTTCAGAGAGTTGATTATATAATCTCACTGTCCATTTATCTGAGTAGGAGATCATTATCAAAGTAGCTGAATCACAGATTGTGGCCACCGCTATCGATGAGACTGGACGCAGTTGACTGAACAGTGGACATTGCACTAAGAGTGCTTTTATGACTACCGTTTACTCACAGCAGGAGATCAGATAAATAATGTGACGAAATGATGGCTAGTGGATCACTGGCGATATGCGAGTGTATGCCCTGAGGCGGTGTGCAACATCTCCCGTTCGGGTAGGTGTTTCCGTACAAGTCGTAATCCACGCAGATGCGGTCGCCTATGGCTCATGATGCGCGAAAGTGGGCGCTGACCATGCAAGAGTCCGGTCAAGCAGAATCGGGTAGGTCTACAATGCCTGGACGCCTACCTCGATTTGCTAACGTTTTCGGCCATTTATACAAAGAAACGCGCTTTATCACACAGTTCATATACAAACGGATCGGCTAGGTGTCCAGGCATTGCAGAGCAACCATACGTGTGCAAAGGGGGAACATGGCCTTTCCAGGGTGAAGGGGGTCATAGGGGTCCCGCCTCTCCAGGGTGAAGGGGGTATGAGGGCCGCTGGGGGGGGGGGGGGAGGGGGAGGGGAGCGGCCGCGGCTGTGGAAATGCGTCGACCGGGGGGGGGGCAATGTTCGTCATCATTGCTTCTCATGTTCTTTTCATTCACATGCATCAAGTGAAATTGTAGCCAAACCGGGTTAAAGTCGAATATTGGGTTTTATCCGCTGAAATTCGAAGAAGAAAAACTGGAATAAGTGGGACTAAGAAATCAACATTTTAAGCAAAATTATAAAACTATCGGCATCATTAAAATCAAATTTAGTGACATGTTGGTTCTGAATATTATTATTATGATTGTCAAAACTTACTTGCAGGCTCACTGAGAAGTACATCGGAAATTTGCCGCCTATTGTCCACTTCTAGAGAACGATGAAGAAGCCTGGAGAAAAATTTACGTGTGAAGCCTTTGTGTATATACGCCAATGAAGTTATTACTCACGTATTTGCTGAGATAATAAGTGAAATAAAAAATGAACTTTGATGATCGGTGCGCAGTTAAATTGCATTTTTTAAGAGGTATAAATTTTCTAAGCAGATGGCGGAATCCGTGTGAAGTCATTGAATGATTCCTTAAAGAGTCATTGTTCCAACTTTTAGTATCATTTCTAAACTCCGAAAGAGATCGTAACATTTTCTAGAAAAGCAGGTGCAACAGAGGCACTTATTACATCGAAGAGTTGGTGTAATCAGGGTTAGACTTACTGTCAAAATGTTATAGCTACGAGGATCGTGGAGTTCTACAATCCGCCTACTTGGACGATGATAGGAATGAGGAAAGCAGCCAGAGATGCATTTTTTCAGCTTAAAACACTATACAGGAGGAGAAGGACAATCGTATATGATCACTGCGTGATTATTCTGAAAAAAATTTTGTTTTCCATCGAAGAAGATTGAGAAATATAAAAGATCTTAGAAGGAGAACTCAGTCATAATTAGCCTACTCTAGTTTAGAAATCTATTTTCCATCCGCTTTCAAAAAACATACAGCTTGCCAGGAAAAAGAGGGTTTTTCCTGCTAAATAGAAATAGTTTCAGTCATTTTTTCAAAATTGTAGAACTTTTCTATAAAAAATTGTAGATTTTTGATAGGAGAAGATAAGAGAGTCTCTAGCCATACATTGAATTACTCTTGTTGAAAGCTTCCAGAAAATATATAGCTTACCAAGGAAGAGAGGATTTTCCTGTATTGTGAAGGTGGTCGCAATTGTTTTTCTAAAATTAAGGAAATTTTTTTACAAAAAATCATAACTTTACTATACTAAAAGCTAGAAGAGTGCTTTGCACTCTATTGGAATCCCCTCGTCGTCCGCTTTCAGGAATTATACAGTTTGCCAGGAAAAAAGAGGATTTTCCTATCGGGTGAAAGGGGTCGCCGTCTATTTTCCGGAATTAACCCAATTTTTCAACTTTAAAAAATCATAACAAATTTATATGAGAAGCTGGGAGAGTAATTAGGTATTTATTAAATTCCTCTCGTCGTCCGCTTTCAGAAAATATATAGGTTGTAGGGAGAGGGATGCTTAAAGTACGTGGTGAAAGGGGAGGGAACATGGTATAATGGGCATGTTCCTTTAGCTCCTTAAAACGACGCTTTTTGAGTACAGAAAGGAAGATTTCCATTACACCATGTTCCCTCCCTTTTCACCACATACTTTTAGTATCCCTCTCCCTACAACCTATATATTTGCTGAAAGCGGACGACGAGAGGAATTTAATAAATACCTAATCATTCTCCCAGCTTCTCATATAAATTTGTTATGATTTTTTAAAGTTAAAAATTGGCTCAATTCCGGAAAATAGACGGCGACCCCTTTCACCCAATAGGAAAATCCTCTTTTTTCCTGGCAAACTGTATATTCCCTGAAAGCGGACGACGAGGGGATTCCAATAGAGTGCAAAGCACTCTTCTAGCTTTTCGTATAGTAAAGTTATGATTCTTTATAAAAAAATTTCCTTAATTTTAGAAAAACAATTGCGACCACCTTCACAATAGAGGAAAATCCTTTCTTCCTTGGTAAGCTATATATTTTCTGGAAGCTTTCAACAAGAGTAATTCAATGTATGGCTAGAGACTCTCTTATCTTCTCATATCAAAAATCTACAATTTTTTATAGAAAAGTTCTACAATTTTGAAAAAATGACTAAAACTATTTCTATTTAGCAGGAAAAACCCTCTTTTTCCTGGCAAGCTGTATGTTTTTTGAAAGCGGATGGAAAGTAGATTTCTAAACTAGAGTAGGCTAATTATGACTGACAAGGGAAGCTCACTTAGTCGAAGTGGCGATTCAGAAGGAGATCTATACCAATGGATAGAGCTCAAAAAACTGATCTAAGGTATACCTTCTATATCTGCGATGCGTTCTTCTGAAAAAAATCATGGGCTTTTCTAAAGCCAAATTTTCGAGCATTTTGAGTCGCAAAATCATGATGATCGCTACACAAAAGTGTGCAAGCTTGAACAAACCACCAAGCATTGTAGGTCTAACAATAAGTCGAGTTCATCCGAATGCTTTCGAGTGTTTTTCGACCATGTTGTTCATTCACAGGTCGTCATTTCATTCCTACACACTTCCATTATGTGTACAAAAACCCCATAACCTCCATCTAGAAAAACGCGTCGCGTAGGAAATTTTTTGGAAACTACCGATGGATAGAACGTAAAACGATGTTCTCAAATATAACTCCAATATATGCGACGCGTTCTTCTAGATGGAAGTTATGGGCTTTTTTGTATTTATAATGGAAGTGTGATCTAGGAAGGAAATGGCGACCTGTGGATAAACAACATGGTCGGAAAACACTCGAAAACGTTCGGATGGAACTCGAATTAGACCTACAATGCTTACTAGGTGGTTTGCTTAAGCTTGCGCACTTTTGCGCAGCGATTATCATGATTTTGCGACTCAGAATGTTCGAAAATTTGGCTGTAGAAAAGCTCATAACTTTTTTCAGAACAACGCATCGCAGATGTAGAAGGTATATCTGAGATCAGCTTTTTGAGCTCTATCCATTGGTATAGATCTTCTTCCGAATCGCCACTTCGACTAAGTGAACTTCCCTTGTGAGTTCTCCTTCTAAGATCTTTTATATTTCTCAATCTTCTTCGATGGAAAACAAAATTTTTTTCAGAATAATCACGCAGTGATCATATACGATTGTCCTTCTCCTCCTGTATAGTGTTTTAAGCTGGAAAAATGCATCTCTGGCTGCTTTCCTCATTCCTATCATCGTCCAAGTAGGCGGATTGTAGAACTCCACGATCCTCGTAGCTATAACATTTTGACAGTAAGTCTAACCCTGATTACACCAACTCTTCGATGTAATAAGTGCCTCTGTTGCACCTGCTTTTCTAGAAAATGTTACGATCTCTTTCGGAGTTTAGAAATGATACTAAGTTGGAACAATGACTCTTTAAGGAATCATTCAATGACTTTACACGGATTCCGCCATCTGCTTAGAAAATTTATACCTCTTAAAAAATGCAATTTAACTGCGCACCGATCGTCAAAGTTCATTTATTATTTCACTTATTATTTCAGCAAATACGTGAGTAATAACTTTACACAAAGGCTTCACACGTAAACTTTTCTCTAGGCTTTTTCATCGTTCTCTAGAAGTGAAAAATAGGCGGCAAATCTCCGATGTACTTCTCAGTGAGCCTGCAAATAGGTTTTTGATGATCATATTAATGATATTAGGAATTAAAGTATTACTAGATTCAATTTTAATAATGTGGATAGTTTCATAATTTTGCTTAAAATGTTAATGTCTTAGTCTCACTTTCACTTCCTCATCGGCCGTGGGTGAAGGGAGGTCACACTGGGTTCCGGCCCTGGGGATGTGTCACCAAAAAATTCTACTCTAAAACCTTGCCCTCTACCGCGATACTTCCGAACAGAATAATCAGCGTTTTGGAGTGCGGTACTGGGTGAAGTACGAGTTGTATTTTGTGGCCATGATTCAAAAACATGAACTACTTCTTGGGCAGTGGATTAGAGGATCTTAATCAGCGCCCACATAAAAAGCCCAGGCATCCGAATTCCACTTAACACCGATTTCAAGAAAGAGCATTGCTAAGAATCTAACATACGTTCCTCCTCTATCAAAAACTTTTCCATGAAAGAAAGCAAGCAGGATGGACATAATCAGCTAAGTAAAGAGAGCAAGAGGTTTGGCACACTGCAGAACATTGTATGGACGAAAGACCACATTCAAAGGGATTACAAACCTTGCAGAATGGGCACCATTTCCTTGACATAAATACGAATAGAATCGTGCCCTATTAGTGTCAAGGGCTTTGGTGCACTAGATTGACACGGTTGAGGTAGAACTAAACGACATTTAGTCCTCTACGATAGTCTAACATTTTTCAAGTACAGTAAGAAAGATATAGAACATCACAACACGATATAAAGACTTCATTCTCACAATTAGTACTGACAAAGTAAGACTTGAAAAAGGGAAACTTATACAACGAGCGGAAGCATCAAATAAACATGAAAAGTAAATATGCGCAGAAATGATTTTCTGGATCTTCTTTAAAAAATTGGGATCTGAGACATATGCTTCCCAAACATCGAGGTATACTAATAGTGAGTATAGTAATAACAGTATAGTAATAGTAGATATGAGGCTCTATTTTTTCAAAAAATCTTCTGGCGCTCCTCTTCTTCAATCATAGAAATTTGAAAAAAGATAAAAAAACAAGCTGAACCGATCTTGCAACTTACTTCAGAAGAAGCAATAGTTAGCTGGTACGATTGCGACAGAACTGGAACATTCCGATGCATGTAGGGTTACGAATGCCAAATGAGTTCAACCACCATTTGAAACGGATTATCCCACGAACTAGATTGTGCACGACTTGTGGCATTCTGCGCTATACTTATTCCTACGATGCTGCAGCAGTTAAAATATCGAGCAGAGCAGCTAGGTCGAAAGCCAAAAAAATGATTAGCTCCCTAATTTGACGAAATAAGATCAAGTTTACTGATTTATGAGAATGCTTTCGCAGTGCGTCTTGTGAGGGAATACTCAAAACCTGGCAGGTGATCCGCACATGACTTATCGTTAGCAGGGCTCGGCACGAGGTGGCTAGATGAAAATGGAAA
Organism: Cylicocyclus nassatus; assembly: GCA_958299035.1. Taxonomy (NCBI): domain Eukaryota; kingdom Metazoa; phylum Nematoda; class Chromadorea; order Rhabditida; family Strongylidae; genus Cylicocyclus; species Cylicocyclus nassatus. The sequence continues at coordinate 23,735,177 of CATQJL010000316.1, forward strand.
AAACGAAGTCCCCCTTGAGTTTTGGGTATTTTTACGAAGTCCCCTTTGACCCTCAACCAAATTTCCTCTAAAAAATGAAAAATTTTCCAAAATCCCCCAAAAAACGAAACGTCGACTAAGAAAACGTCGCCAAGTCGCCAATTTTGCGTCTTCATCGGTCACAAAACGAAACCCCCTTTTCGTCCAAAAACGATATACAGCTTGCTTGTTTGTAAGCCACCTGTGCCGAGCCCTGACCGTTAGTTCAGCTAGTAAAATTCTTACTCAGTATGTAAGCAGTCTTGCTGATCTGCGTATGTTCATAAGCGTATACTTTCAGCCATTACTTTGCCATCTTCCCGAAGCCGACTGAAACTACTAATGCACTAACCAGTTCTTGAGAATGAAAACAAAAACGATAAGGAATGAGAGACGGTGAAATTATGGAGGGAATGAAAGAAATTGGAGTGTAAAAGCTGAAAAACGCTGCCACAAGTAGCTGGAAGATGATCACAACAAATATTCAAAATGATTGATTGCTTACGTGTTGAGCTGTCAGGACTCGCAGTGGAAGAAAAACGCGCAGTGCGGCTGGCAAATAATGCAACCCCCATTTTACAAGAAAATTGACAAAAATACTTCAACAAGAGGAAGTGTGATTCAAAGTAAGTACGAATTTTTATTTTTTCGCTCCAATGAGCCGGTTCAATGAAGATAGTGCGAATTTATGGTGTAGATGACTCCACATCTTCGTCATCATTACAGATAGCTCTAGGAAAGGTTTTAAAACAATGAGGAAAACCAAACAAGAAAATTTCGTAGGTTCTGCTTCGCTGCAAACAATGCAGGAGATTATGATGAATCAGGTAAGAAAAAGCTAAGATAACTTCAGCTCTTGCAACACAAGCAAAGGTAGATTATAAGATTACAAGCAGACAATCAGACAAACGATTTGAGAGAAAAAAACATGGAAAAAATAAGACGCAGATAACGATACCTGAGTAACAAATAGAAAGCTCATTGTCAGTTGGATGTTTCTTTCACTAAAGTCTGACAAAAAATGAAACTGAGAAAATCATTTTGATATGAAAGATTCATGTTGTTGTAAAAACCTTGGCAGCCATTTATGGTAAAGAAAACATATAAATAGTGAGGTCTTAAGCATTGATCCATGCTTGAGTCATTATTGGCGTTAGCGTCATTCCTTATCAGTGAGATGAAGCGCCATTAAACAGAACTTATGAAGATTTTTTTAAATGCAAAACAGATGTGAATCAGAGGCTGGAAATGAACTGCGCTGAATTATTATTACAAGCCAAAGATCTCATATTTCCACATCTACGAGGGGATAGCTTCAGTGGAACTGCAGAAACAGATTGATTGAGCAAAACAAGCAATCAGCTAAAAATGATGTTTATTGGTGGTTTAGAAAGTATGTCTATATTCTTTTCAACCTGGGGCGAACGGCACGAATAAGGCAAATATAAACTCTCAGGAAATTTCAATTGCTTTCAATAATTTTTGCGACTTTCAGCGAAAATTTTGCTACGACATCAACAGTTACAAAAGTTCACAGATCAACATAGAATAAGAATTATCTGCGAGATATGAAAGTGAAACTGAAGATTTAGAGGGTTCTCTCGAGAACATTCGTTCTTCGCTCTGCCATCTGTTAGACCATCTATTTCCAAAAAACGAATGTAATTATCGGCCAGATAATTTGATACTTTATCAAGCTTCCAATAGACATAACCAATGCTGCTGAATAATTCACCGAAGGAACCATATGAGAAAATCATGTTGAAAATGCTCACACAATGATAAACCGGCAGGAAATGGCATGGGAAAAATGATAGAGCAAGTTTATGAGGCGAGTTAAATGTAATGAGTTTTCCTTAGCCCGGATTTGCCACATGTAAGGGTATAAATTTTGCTTTTTCTAGAATTTTTGCGTGATATACTATATCAGCAAGGAACGTGAGAAATTCAGCTTTCACCTTCACTGTATAGTCAAAGGCAATGCACTGAAAATGAGAAAAAAAAAAGACGCATAGAACAACGATGAATGCCAAAATGAAATCAAGAAGGCTCGACTGCAAAGCATGAGCAATGTTTATTTCCATTATAGATATAAATCCACAGAAAAGGAAAACGAGAAAGTATTCAGGCAACCACGTGCGTTGGTGTAGGATTGTTCAATGACTCAGCTGCAGAGAGGCTTTTCACAGCAAACAAGGAAAGCGACCATGACGGGAATTGTCGCACAGACAGCTAAGCTTCAGATGAGCTTTAGATATGATGTGAAAGAAAAAAAACAAAACATGCAGATTCTGATCCTATTCATTGAGTTGATGGATGGAAATGTGATTTTTTGAAGATTACATTCAATTTTATCGAACGATTTGAATTCGCAGGCAAAAAATTCATGAAATTTGCACAGAGCTGAGTCATCAAGCATTTCAGGTAAATATTCAGTAAAAATGCAAATAAACAAGCATTTGTCGAAACAGGAGCGAAGTGAGAAGCTGGCTCGCACAGAGAGCTTTGCGCGAACAAAGGATGCGCAGCGCGAAATGACTAGAGAGCAAATAGTTGGCAAAACACGACCAAACACAAAGACCAGTTTTTATTAGAAATAGACTTTGTATAGAGCATTTGGATGATCAAACATGGTTGGCAGTAATGGGAGGCAATTTCTTCATAAAATTACCAATAAAAATTGTTTATAATATATTGAAGGACCAAAAAATGCTCAAAAACGATGTTATGGCAGTTGAAAAAGGCGACAAATGAATCATGGTGAAAATTCACAATCAACCAACGAGTTATTTTAGATGGGAATTCAAAGAGTACGGCTAAGCGCACATACAATTGAGCCTTGGTAAAAAACCGATAGCGATAAATTTTTCCGTCGCTGCGTTTATACGTTTAAAAACCGTTGGATTGCCATAACTTCTTTTAGAGCAGATTTTTGAAAAAACTGAAAACATCACTGGACTACTACAAATCTGACGGTTTAGAAATTAGGTCTGATTTTCAAAAAATACTTTTGTTTGACCTATCGCGACATACTTGTGCTACAAAATCATCGCATGGCGCTAATCTCCTTGACATTAAGTTTCACGGATCTAAATATACATTTTGGAAGTCCTGGCAAGTTTCCGACTAGGGAGCTTCTTCGAATCAACAAAAAAGCTTTTACACACAGCATTCAGTGATTAGTTAAAATGTTTTCGGTCAGGTCAAATTTACGAAGATTTTGAATATTTTTCAGTTTATTGGGGGAACTGAAAGCAAAATGCATTGCGGTGCTTCATCATTACTTTCGACCTATCAAATATGATGCTAGCTGACTTAGCCCCTCAAGTACGAGTTAGCTCGCGGACGGTAGGTGCGGACTTCACAGCCTCATAAATTTAATTCTTACAAGAGGAATGTTTGAAATACAGAGTTAAAAATCATTTGAAAGTAAATAAAGGATGGATAGATTACAGACGCAAGGAAATAAGAAGAAACTTTCATCGCATGAAAATAGCAATGTACGTTACATTCTGAGCGTCCTTGATGGTCGACAGTTTCCACAGCATTGAGTAGCGATGCATTATGACTAAGAGTCATTAAACAGCGATGCAATAAAATCGAAAATTGAAAAGCACTTCGAGTTCTTCAATTTTAAAAGAAGCTGAAGAAGTTGAACTTCTAGTCGCTCAACTGAAAGCATTAGTGAAATGCTGCATCATTAGTGAAATGCAGCATTGGTCCTACATTTTCTAAAATGGGATCGCACTTTTCTTTTGTCAGCGAAATTGCTCTTGATGACACTGTAGAAGAAAATAGCAATCTAGCACAAATTGCTTGCATGGAGCCTTCCAAGTGCGAGATTGCTCATCAAGATCGTGAAAGGAGACAGCAGAAATTCTGAAGATGAAAATTACTGGACAAACTTGTAGATTCTCTTCAGGAAACAAAATCCGTCTCCACGCAAGCAATTCCCTTGATCAACAGCACTTCTACCATCTCGTCGAAATCTTATCGCGATGATAAGGGGTGATAAGAAATAGCCCCAGCTGCTCTTCCGACAAAGCAACGTAAAAATCGTATAGTTTTTTAACGATAAGATCCAAACAGGAAACATCTACACAGCTATTTCCCAAAAGTACGACAATACGAGATTGAATAAAAGGCATAGTACAGAGAGTCAAAAAGAGGCAACCAGAACGAAACCAGAACATGTATCATCTAATGCAAGTACCGAACTATGATGACGGCATTTTTTGTGAGTTCGGAGATTACTGCTAGTATTAGAACTGCCAATGACCTTGAAGCAGGAAGTAGGATAGAGAGATAGTTCAAAAACTGATTTCAAAGTATACTCAAAAATGGGTTACTGAACAAAGGACACAGCCATTCCACTTCCATCATGAAAAAACAAATAAAATGAGAATCAGATCAAATGTAAAAGGGTAGAATTTTTCGCAATAGCTCACAGAGCTTTTTTGAAAATTTTGCGATTCTTGGGCTGATGGCGATCGATTCCCATGAAAAGCGATGCTTAAAAAAAGACGCAGAGATAGAACAAGAGAGAATCTCGAAGGATCTCAAACCCTCGTAAGTCTCCCAGGCCATATGGGGTATCGGAGAAAAAAGGGCGAAGAAGAAACAAGTCAAAATGAAGATAATTGAACCGATATACGGTCAAGCATAGAAATGGCACCAATTTTAAACTTTTATAAACTTTTATAACAATCGTATCACGCAATAACAACAAACAACTTTGTAACAAACTAGCGAATAACGACTTGAATGATTTGTGCAGCAAACAAACTCCAGACGGGATGTAGGAAGATGAGACTTGCGATTTGAACACATTTCCGGGATTTGTAAACTTTAAACAAAATACGCCATCCAGCCAATAACGGTTCCGCGGCGGACGGCACCCAACATGCCTGGTAACTGAGGTACAACAAACATTGGAGTGCGGGAGAAGGAGGGGAGGGGGGTCGGGCGAAAACCGAAAGCAATCAGGAAACAGGAATGCAGACGACTCAAGCCTCTTCTTCTTCTTCCTCGCCATCCGAGTCGCTACTCGTCGTCTGGCGGGCACCATTTCGATTCCCGTTCTGCGAGTCCTCCATTGTTTGCTGCTCTTCACCATAATGGACCGGCAGAATGATTACTTGGTTACGGGCATCTTTTTCTACCTGCAACTGAGGCTATAACATGTTTTGGGTTTCCTTATGCGCAATGGAACTAATCTATATATGGTTGTGAGAGCAGACAGAAAACATGTATGACACCATCACAAAATGATTCCAAAACCTTGAACCATTGTCCCAAGCTTCAGCTCAGATAGTTCATTCTTGGCCGAGTAATTCAACTCGGAACTTTTGCCCAGTACCATACTCTGAAATCAGACCGTCTTCGATTACGGTACCAGGCAAGAGTTTAGAGCTGAATTTCTCAGTCACGAATGAAATCATACGAGTGCCGCCTGGCCAATGGCTTAGTAGAGGCCTTCCATAGGATCCCCAATCAAAGAACCCTCATACATCCACATATGCCTGAACACTGCCCATAAAATTTCGCAAAATAGCTCTCGATAAATTTTTGATCACCTAACTTAGCGATAGGCGAGAACAGACATGATAACTCAGTTTGTTCTGTGTGTTATGAAAATTTCTTTGAAGTTGCACATTACTAGACCCGTTCGCTATTTACAACGCTAAGCAACAAAACATTCAGCAAATGTTTGTTTTTGTATGCAGTTTAGTGATGAAAAACAAAAATTGAGGTCGAACTACACATCAGAATATTTTCGTCCCAAAAACGAGAGAGGATGGAATTATACGATAGAATTACGATGTTTTCGGTTTTACAAGGCGAAAGGGAGATAGTTCATATGAACTTGCAAAGTTTACTGGCTTTTTTCACAACCTATACAACTGTTTCAAGGTCAATAGCGACTTACGAGTGACTTTTACAACGAAGAGATCTGGAACTCTTAACCAAGAAACCTCAAAAAAACAGATTTGCCAAATCCGATTATTGGCCTTACAGATTCAAATGTAGGCATGCAGCAACTACTGACGATTTGTTTTTCAACTTGCTATTATAAAACGTCGATACTCACTGATCACACATGGTAACTAAAGAAACAACTCAGTTCAGACATATCCATTGGGAAAGTAACCAAAAATTTCCTTTTTCACAGAAAGATGAAAAAGCTTTTGAAAGCTTTTTAAAGAACTGTCCAGGTGCTTGATAAGTAGTTCCCTCTCACAGCTTTATGAAGCTTATGACGTTATACGTACAAGAACCGAAATGGACCGATTTAATGCGACAGCTATGCTGATTATCAGCGACTACATGACGTTATGGGAACGGAAAAAAGACCGTTTCGAATTGCGAAAGAACACATTTCAATTCCGGAGTGAGAAGAGACTATATCTGTAATTCAATACATTTCAGCTTTTTCTATACTCGCAGTGGAGTAACCAGTCAGACATGTACCTCAAATAAACAAAATGGAAAGCGGCAATTTTAGCTTGCGAAGATAATAATTCCCTTAAATCAGGCATGGAAACCCTATTAAGAAATTTTAGGAAAGTTGTAAGATTTAAAAAAAGTGTATCATAATCTGATTCATCATGACCCCGATTTTTCTATCAAATACACTGAAATACTGTAGATCTAAGGATACATTCAAATAGCCAGCGGGTTTTAAAAGACCTGCAGTTCTGAGCAAAAATGCCCCAATTACCCAAGTAAAGGTCCCCCCCCCCTTTCTTCGCAAACTACTCACATACCATTGCCTTGCAGCAGGAAGAAGAGAACTATAAGCGTCCAAAAACATCCATCAGATAAAAGAACGAGATGCTTCTCTGTACTTTAAAAAAAGGATACAACAGATGTTCCTGCGGCTCTTGCAAAACAGACGCACAATGTCCTTTGCGCACGATCTCTCTCTCTCTACTTTGCAACTTTCAAGAGCAGACTAGCTTGGATTTTTATTGATAGCAGCACTTTATCTCGCGAAGAAACAAGATCTGCGAGCAATTTAGCAGAAGAGATGGTATAGCGGAGACAAATGCCACCCTGAATCGTAAACATACGGTCGCAAGCAAGGCAAACAAAGATAAGAGAAAAATGAGAACATAAAAAGTGGGAAGAAAGCTCTCAAGGGTCTAAATTTATCCAAGTCAACAAACTGAATTAAAAGATTTACACCACTTACCCACCACCGCCCTTCACGATGCTCTTGCCCGGCAGCGATAGCCAAAAGAGATCCGTCAACAGAAAATCGAATGTCATTTATGAAGCCAGTCTGGAAAAAAGTGTACTAGATGCATATGAAATCAAGAGCTTGGAGCCGTCAAGCACAAGAACGAAAGCAGTTTGGACATAGCACTATTAGCCACTGCCTTGTCAAATCACAGAGAGAACTCGAAAAGATGATGTGAGAATTTACCCAAAACTCAGACATACATATCAAACTGCCAGTATGCAGACCATGAAAAAAAACGTCAAAGAAGAAAGACCCACCACTTCGTATGAGAAAACATGTGCGACACTCTTGTAGTCAGTAGCCACCTTCCACAGCTTCAGTTCGCCGTCATCAGATCCGGTTGCAACCAGGTCTGGAACTTTTGACATCAATGTGCATAATGCGTCGAAGAAGAGTAACAAATCTGTCATTCATTCCCCTTCACAAACTGATACACATAATACCAACGGACTACCACACAAACCCGAGGACTATAAATTTCAACTCATGAAACTTCGTTTTTCGTAGGTAATGGCAAAATCCCCCCCCCCCACAAAATAATTTTTTTCCACTATGCATATCCAGGTTAGTAGAGGGTAGGTCAATTGCTTCGACAGATAAGATTTTTTACAGAACATCGCTACATCACATCCATCCATCGACGGAAAGCGGTCATGAACTCTTGGAGCTCAGACTCACCAGAGAATGGCACTGCAGACATGCAAATCACCCATCGTGGATCGCCAGGTGCTCTCAAGCCATGAATAAGTTTCCGTACTGCCAATGGTTTTTTCTTCCATATTGACCATACGCATAATGATCTGGAAGCAATATGTACGGTGACAAGGTGACTTGCACATAGGAGTCAGGGAAGGTAAGATACTGGTCCACGATTTCATTTTCAAAGCAGTGCCCACACAAATCCGGGTATCTGGACTTCCTCTTCGGATACTGATGGGGAGGAAAGGGGCAGTTAATAAGCTTGCCCAGATACATCTCAACTGTATTCTTGGCTGGAAAAAAAATCAACTCCAGACTTCCGCTCAGTATCGTACTCTTATCGAGCGGACCATTAGCATTCCGGAATATGATACCAAGCAAAAGTTCAGAATTAGTTTTTTCAACGACGAATGAGTCAATTACTCAAATCCACCGGCTGAAAAAATCCACTTCTGACGAACCCAGTACCGTACTCTTTCGAGTGTACATAGAGTACAAATTTGAGTACAGTACTGGGTGCAAGTTTGGGATTAATTTTCTCCAGCCATGAATGAGTAATACGAGGTGCCGCTGGGGCACTGATTTTGATTGGAATCTCCCAATAAGTAACCACTAAGAAGTCCAAAAACAAAGCTTTCTTGGAGACTGCCAAGTCAATAAATTGTCCACTCTGAAAAAGTTATCGAACAAAAGTAAAGATCCAAGCGCACGTTCCAACTCAAGAAGCTGAATAAGAAGAGCTGACAAGGACAAAAGCAGACAATCAGGGATGAAATTAGATCGGGCAAGCTGCAGGTGTGGAAGAAAAGTGAACGTTCGTCGTACGAATGCTTGAGCAGCCTTATTCGTGCGCATTCGCTCACAATCGCGGACAAAAACGACTCCAGATATAGGCACTCGACGAGCTTTTTGTAGACATACGGCTAGATTGCAGTGTTCGTCGACGGGTATGAGGGGATCCGTCTCAAGACATTATTCGGTGCACTTATCAGGGTAAGGCATTGTCGCCGATAGGCTCCACCCCGCACAAGCAGCTATTACAAATCTGTATACCTGTATGGTTTGGAACTGCGCGCTTTGTCGCAGATGTCAACATGGGACCACCTCTTTTGGCGACATATAGTCCTCTATCCCACTTATCATGAGGAATAACCCTCGTCATCCATCACTCGCGCTCAGCTAATGTGCTCCATGAAAGCTTCACTTGACATCGTAAAAGCATTATGGTCTTAGCCGATGATTTGCAGGGACCAGTAAGTGCCGTTTTGCCACCAAAAAGCTCTAACGCAAGCTACTGGCTTTTAGCAAGTAGCGGGTTGGGCAATTCCGCATTCCTTCTCATGACGGGAGGGTGACATGGAGAAAATTGCACTAGATAAAGGAACATGTATTTGGTTACTACCTCTAAAAAAACTTTTGAGAAGCTTCTAGAACTTTTCGCGCCGCAGTGTCAATCTTTTGCAAAGCTGAATCAATTTTTATGGAACAAAATTGATTCACTTACTCGAAACAAAAGCAAACATTAGCATAACTCATGTGGATCCCTTCGAAAATTGCGACTCATTTACGGGGGAAGGGGGCGAGCCTTGGGTTACGAAAGTGAATTATTTCAGAGCGAATCTGCCACAATACCCTCATTCCCCTAGAACGTATTTTCCGTTTGTCACAAGCACAGCGATAATATTTTTTTAAATCATTACAAACAAAACAAGCTAGGAGGTGTGATAAGACAATCGACAAACAACAGAAAATGAGTCAATGCGTCGATAGATATCACAAGTCACTCTTCGGGGGGACGAAATGTACAGTAAAACTTTAAACTTCAAAGATTCTATCAAGAAACCAGAGGAAGAAAAATTACAAATACCGATGCCGGAGGAGGCGTTGGCCAGGCACGCGCGACTGGCACCAGAGAAATTTCAAAAGGGAGTCCCTTTAAATCTTGAAAATTTCGTACGAAGTATCCTAAACCATAAAACCCCAAAGAAACGAAACGTCGACTAAAAAACGTCACAAGTTGTGCCTCTTCGGCCACAGAAACGATATCCTCTTTGCTTTTTGTCCAAAAAAGATATCCAGCTTAACCCGGTGCCAGCTGTGCCAAGCCCTGGTGTTGACAAGAATGTATGAAAATTACAGATAGTTGATCCGATCCTTCAGTGCACGAACTTGGAACGTAGAAATTGCAATATTCATCCAACGGCGATAATATTTGAAGATAACTACGCCATGACTTTCAGGGTTGCACACAAGAAAGTTTGTGGTTTGTGGGAAGTTCTCAGAAAAGCTTGAAAATGGATACCGTTCTTGTTTTATCGCAGCGAAAGCTCGGACAAGATATTTCAATAGCGTAAGCGTAAGATTTCACAACAGCGAGTTTGTAGAGTTAATAATTTAGAAAAAATCCACTTATCTAGACAAATTATTATCGGAATACTTACATCCTAGGCTGCAGTTATAATCGATGAAAGTGGACGCAGCTGACCAAACAGTGGACATAATGTGTACTAGAAGTGCTTTCGTGGCTAGCACAGAATTCACTCACAGCATGAGATCAGATGCAAAATATTATGATACGGTGTGAACTTGACGGATAACTTGGCGATACGCAGCTATCGACATTTTTTATGGAATTGTCCAAAGGCTATGGCTCGCGAAAATTGCAATTACGAGCTTTCCATCCCTCCTTGGCCTTCCGGATGGGCTAAGTCCAGAGCAGTGCTTGAAAAGTTGAAAAATTGCTTTTCAGGCGTTTTCCAGTCTTGGAGGTTGCTGGAGGGGATGGACGAGCGATCGCCAACTCAGTCGCGATTGGCTGCCTTACCGATCAGCCAATTACCGCCAAAATGCGCGGAGTTACAGTATCCTGCAGCCAGTCGCTGTTCTCGGCGGGAATCCCTCGCCCAGCCCCCTAAGCAATCTCCAAGGCCGGAAAACGCCGAGAAAGCACTTTTTGACTTTCCAATCATAGTCTCGGACTCAGCGGATCCGGAAGGCTATATGGATGCCAAAAGCTCGCACTTGCAGTTCCCAAGCCACTATCTCTGAAGAGTCTAAATGAGCCATTGCTCGAACGGCAATTCATGGGATTGACTGATGTCCTAGAAAGTTCTATTCCAAACTCTTGCCCAGAATATAATCTTTTTGAAAGGGCTAATCAGCTTGTGGAGTACGGTAGTGGGCGAAAGATTTTCGGCGATTGAAACACATAAGCTATCTCTTGAGCAATGGCTTAGAAGATTCCGATCAGTATCCAAACAAGCTCCAGTATCGGAATCCACCGGACATTGCTTTTGGGAAAGAATATTGCACTTATAATCTGAAATTCGTCCACAGCTCAACTGAGAACAATTCCAGAACATATAGCAAGAACAGCACATCACGACGACCTGAGTATGGGATGGAAAGGGGAACGAGACCTTTGAATAGCGAAGAGCATTTCTTGAGCGAACAGACATTCAATGGAATTGCAAACCTTGCAGAATGGGCACCATTTCCTTGACATACATCCGAATAGAATCGGACTCTATTAGTGTCAAGGCTTTGGTGTACCAAATCTGTTACGCTTGAGGTACAAGTACACGATCATTTAGTCCTCTCCATTCACTAACGTTCGTAGTGTACACAAAGAAAGACAAACAAAACATCATATCAAGAATAAAGCCGTCATTTTGCTGATGTTGAGCGCGGTGATATTTCGAAAAAACGAAGACTCACAAAACGAGCAAAAAAGATTTCATTCGACTAGCAGAGGACCGAGTTTCTGGATTTTTTTTACAAAAAATGGGTATATGAACCTCCCCAAACTTCGCAGGTTTACTGTTTCAAAAAGGAGCATTTTACTAAAAAGGAAAATCGCGCACTTTTCTCCTGCGACCTGACCAGAGGTTGATCACAAACTTGGATAGCTTGAAACTGAACCAGTTGAAAAGCCAATGGAACCAAATCAACTCCACAAAAAGCGATATTTAGCTAGTACGATTGCAAGACGAACTGGAACGATTTAAAGCATACAGAGTAATGCCAAACGCATTCCGACCAATTCAACAACCATTTGAGATGGATTATCCCCAGAACCAGATCGTGCACCACATACTGCGCTCTGAGATATATATACCTATTCGTACAATGCTATAGCAGTTGAACTATCGAGCAGAGCAACTAGGCCAAAAGCCAAAAAGACAAGTTGTTCCCTAGTTCGACGATATAGAAGCCCGTGTTTACTGATTTACAGGACGCACAATAATCCTGAATCATACCTAAATCCTTATTAACAAGAGCATATTCCGAATCTTGAAAAGTTCTGATGCATCCGATTGTGACAGAAATAGATAAGTATAATATAGAAATCAGGGGCAAAAAACTTAAAAGAGCGATCATGCACCGCTCCGATCTGAGTCAATTAGTGCCCTTGGATTAGGAATTCGTCCACTCGGAAGCGAGTAAGGCCACGTCACAGTAATGTCACATAAATCGAGGGTCTGTGCGTCGTTTTTTTTTTCTCAAAAAAAAAAGAGCGGTATTGTAATCTTTCCGTAGGATCAATCTCAAATCCGAGTTGCTATACGGAGCGATGCACCATGACACTTTCTACAAGCCACCTGCAGAAGACAGAGCCGTGCTAATCAAAAAATCCAGTTATTATTTTGAAGATCGGTAACGGATCGGTGACCTCCAAAATATGCAAGCGCAAGATGAATGAACTCAGTCAATCGCTGTACTCGAACGAGTATGGCTGATGTCCTAACAAGCACATTCGGATCACTCTGTTGAAGATCATTCTGTAATGAGTAATGCACAAACAAAGGAATCCAAAGGTTGTTGAACGAGGAAATGAGATTGTGAGGAAACGAAAGAAATCGTCTGTGTGCGACAAGCAAATCAACACCGCTACCGCTGGCGCAGGTAGCTGGAAGACAATCATAACAAATTCTCAGAATGATTGTTTGGATACACTAAGCCGGCAGGTTTCGCTGTGGCAGTGCGGTGAGATTTTTTTACATCCAAGTAACAAGCATACTTTATGAGCAGGTGTGGCTTTCTGTGTTCACACGCAAAAGCGGAGGCAAACTGCTGCAATCGTTTTGTTTCGCTTCTCCCCCTTCTCTCCCCCTCGTCCCCACCATATAAACATTGTAAATTCATGGCGTTCATGACGATTCCCAGATCAGTCCGATTACGAAATAGGACCAGAACCAAAATTTTCAGATACTGTAAGAGTCCGAAACATTAGGCAGAGACGTCAGTTCTGCTTAACAGACAGGAGAGATTTTGTGAACATGCTGATTCAGAAGTAGTGCTTCGAAATGACATAAAGAATAACTTGCTGCACTGCAACTGGTTACAAACTATATCGATGTGAATCATGAGCTGAGAAGCAGATTTCGATCCACCTCAGGCGATATATGACAGAAATGATAATGATAATAAGTGTGATATGAGAGTGCTGTAGAATACTTTAAGATTGAGTGAAATTCGAACATTGTTTTCTTAGAGAAAAATCTCCTGATAAAGAATACAAAACTACACCGTAACGCAGAATACTACCAAAATTCTACCAAGATCAAGCTCCGTGATGGAATGTGAGTTGTCGTCAAAAATGACAAACTGCAAGAAAGGGTGCTTTGGCTAGGCATGGCTAGGCCTGTTCATAGAACGAAATTAACATTCCCTATCAATGAGCCATGAAGGACCTTTGAACCAAAACGCTCAAAAAACACTCTACAACGAATCACAGATGAGTCACAGTTTATAAATGTTTTGCGCTGCACTGATATACAATGCAGCGCAGAATTTTCCATGTTCAGAGGTCAGACGAAGTGAAAAAAGCGGATTTGTTCCCTCAAAATGGATCAGCAAAACAATGTCCGCTCAGCAATGACGCACCAAAAAGAGGATTACTACTAATGTAGAAAAAGAGTAGACTGCTATGTACTGAGCATTCTTTGCACGTGAACCAAGGAGAATGCCCTTAGACAGAGAGAAAATCAGACAAAACAAAAATATTTCACGCAGGTTGGCGTGATTAGACATGTTATTTTTTTGTAACGGTATGTAAATTAAAAGGTTTTCAGAAACAACGGAAAGACGCAACCTCCAAGAATTCAACGTTTGAGACAACAACCTTATGAAAACCAGACTAGAGTATAACAAACAGGGGAAAACGAAAAGATGGGGATGAAAGTTCAGAAGGTCCAAGATTCTGATTGTGAGAGACTCGTTTCATCACAATCTCTGCTGACCATTAGCTATCGGTTGGAATTTTAGTTATCAAAATGTGTTAGCAAATTTCTCTGACGTGACTCCCTCACAAGGATAATAACGTTCGCTGTCATTTTTTCCGTGACGATAACAAAAGACGTAATCATTTGCGAAATAATATGATACGTCCCTTTTGATACACGTACCAATGATAATGAGAATAATCTGTCAAAGATTATAAGCTGTGAAAAAGGGAAGCTCCCACACAAAAAAAAAAGACAGCAGAATAAACATGGAAAGACAAGACTATGAAAAGACACGATTAGGGTAACATAAGCTTTAATTTTCCATGCAGCCCAAACATTTTAAATTTTTCTGACGCGGAGGTTATAGCGGAGGTTTTTTCAGTCAAAACCAAAATTTCTAGAGAACTGCCGATAAAACAAAGCGACCTGATAAATTCAGAAGATTAGGGCATAAAGCCTGACAGAATACACAAGTGATATTCGGCTCTCAGTTTACAGACGGATCATCAAATAATCATTTCCAACATGGAATAAATCCATTCAAAATGAAAACAAGAAAGGTGTTCAGGCGACCATGTGCGTTGGTGTAGGATTGTTGAATGACTCAGCTGCGAAGCGACTTTTCAGAGCAAACAAGGAAAGCAACCATGACGGGGAATTGTCGCACAAACAGCTAAGCTTCAGATCAGCTTTAGACTTATGATGTGACGAAAAGAACAAGAAAGCACACAAATTTCAATACTAAATAATTAGGTGAGGGACGGAAATTACTTTAATGACAACAAGTATAATTAGTTTTAGCAAATGCTTTGAGGGTAGGCAAATAGCAGTCAATCCTCTGTCCAAAATTGATTTCCATCAAGTTCAGGTAGAAGAAAAACAGTATAAATGCAAACAAACAGGCCCAATCACGATCAAGGGAGAAGCTGGTTCGCACACAGAGCCCTGTGCGAACAATAGATGCGCAGCGCAAAACTAGAGAGCAAATAGTTGGCAAAACACGACCAGTCACCATGGTCCTTTTACTAGGAAATGGAAGGTGTGTGGAGAGAAAGCAGTGAAATGACTGAACATAAAAGATCGCTTACTCAAAAGGTGTAAAGCTTAATTTTTCAAGAGAATCTGCAAATGGAGATTATTTACATTGTGGCGATGGACAAATAAAAGGTTGTTCTTTGGAAAGATGGCGACAAATCAACGTAAGGCGAAGTCACACACTTATTTTCGATGGATATGTGAGCATGAGCATGACTGAGCGCACATAAACGATGAAGGGCACGAGCTACGCCCCAAATGTTTGAGAGAGCTAAAAACTACGTAACTGCATAGGAACTAAATGATTCAAAAGGTAACGAAGGACTTTGATTGGAAAAAAAACGCAAGGTATGTTTATGAAAAAGGCAACAGTCACTTTTGCAGCTTCTTCATGAGTCAGCTGATAAGGAAGATAGAAGATGGAAATATTGAGAAAAGCCGTTTCATCAAGCAGGCTTAGACAGCAGAAAAGAGGTTTACGTTTGACTATGGAGTCTCTAGACTACGAAAATCTATGCAAAAACTCTGATTTATGTGCAATTTGCGTTCACGTGACCCTCAACGCAACTGTTGAGATAACGATGTGATAAGAACATCAAAGCAAACGAAGCATTTCGAGATGGCTTCAACACAATAGAATCATTGCTATGCGGTTACGAAATCGAGAAATTGGACAGAACGATAGCAGCCAGGGAAAATGGAGAAATTCGGCTCTACGTTAGCTAAATAGCAAATACCGCAAAGCGAATGATCGATCGGAACCAGAATGTGGGCAAACAAGACCTCAGAAGCCATGAAGAAGGTCAAAAAAGCATGCAACTAGAATATAGTTCAACATCGTCTTTTAGAAGAAAAATCAACCACAGCGCACAAACGAAAATGTTTCCCGAACTTATCCTCTTTATAGCAACGAGATTCAGATCTCGCATGACCAGTATTAAACTGGAACACTCACCCATCTGCAGAACCAGAAACGAAGTGCTCTTCGTTCAGCATCGCCACACAATCCATACTTACACAAGCAGAGTAGCCGTTGAACAGCTGAAAAGAAAAAACAAAGTGAAGCGCCATTCTATGGTTCAACGTCACAAATGGAAAAATTGGTGTCCTTAGTCCTCGGGCATAGTTCACGCGATTTCATCGTCGCGATTCATCGCGACAAGACAAGTGCTATTTCATGTCGATCTTCTTGTCTGTTGTGATAGCTTCCCGATACGACTGACTTTGACTAACCATCACAACCGAAATACAAGAAGGGTCGAAATGCGTGAACTTTGCTCGAGGCCTTACGGTGCCCAAATATGTTAAAGAAGTTCAACAAGTTTTTACCAGTCGCTTCCAGATTTACGCTCTAATCACAATTTTGAGCGCAGCGCATTTATAAAGCTCAATAAATATTTGTTTATTCTTTTGTCTGTCTGTGAGTCTGTCCGTCCATATACAATGACCGCCAAAAAGTTGCGGACAAGCCCCTCTCCCTTTTTCATCGCTCTTTTTCAGAGGGAAAACAAAAATGAAAAAATGTAATAATTGCATAAGGTGATAGAGCTCTTCAAGCTCTACAATATACACTTTGAGCTTTTTGAGAAACATGTATTCTAAAAATTTTAAGAATCTTTTTCTAAAAAAAGTCCGAAAATAGCCGCGTCACAATGTCGCGGACAATAATTCTTCGAACGCAAAAATTTTCTTTTGAGTTTTATTTTGAGGCAGAAACACAAGTTATCCGGACGGGTAAGCAAACAACTATACAGAGCTCGTCAAGAACTACACACTGGTTATGGCTGCTTCCCAGAAAACACAAGCTTGAATTTTATTTTGCTTCTTTTCAAAAAACAACTTCTAATTCCCTGCTTCAAGCCAAATTTCTTCACATGGAAAACCATGCAAGACATTCAAACAAAGTTATTCGGATAAAATGGATGCCCTTTGCCATCTTCTGTGCATCGGACGTGTGCTGGTGAGTTTCTTTGCTGAAACTGGCTTCTGACAGTGCGTGTACATGATCCCACCTGCACCTCACCACTGACTTGTACCGCTTTGCAGGCTTGTAACTCGGCTTGTAGTCAATGTGTGAGCCTGCAATTAGGCTCTTTCGAAAGAACGAGACTTCCTTTACACGATGGTATGCAAAATAGATAAGTATAAGAAAGAGCGGAGATTTGGCGGATGGGGTGGAAAAATGCGGCCTCAGTGGTGGTTGGAGTGAAGGCTCTTATCAACACCAAAACAGTTCTAGAGCTTCAAAATGGATCTATTACAAGAACATTGACAGTTTTAAGCTTCCAGGATTGAACTGGTAGCGAAAGAAGCTCTATTCAACTTTAGCTGGATATCCTCACCCTACCACTGAGTCCGCATTTTTCCACCCCATCCGCCAAATCTCCGCTCTTTCTTATACCCATCTCTTTTGCATACCATCGTGTAAAGGAAGTCTCGTTCTTTCGAAAGAGCCTAATTGCAGGCTCATACATTGATTACAAGCCGAGTTACAAGCCTGCAAAGCGGTACAAGTCAGTGGTGAGGTGCAGGTGGGGTCATGTACACGCACTGTCAGAAGCCAGTTTCAGCAAGAAAACTCACCAGCACACGTCCGATGCACAGAAGATGGCAAAGGGCATCCATTTTATCCGAATAGCTTTGCTTGAATGTCTTGCATGGTTTTCCATGTGAAGAAATTTGACTTGAAGCAGGGAATTAGAAGTTGTTTTTTGAAAAGAAGCAAAATAAAATTCAAGCTTGTGTTTTCTGGGAAGAAACCATAACCAGTGTGTAGTTCTTGACGAGCTCTGTATAGTAGCATGCTTACCCTTTTGGATTACTTGTGTTTCCACTTCAGAATAGGACTCAAAAGAAAATTTTTGCGTTCGAAGAATTATTGTCCGCGACATTGTGACGCGGCCATTTTCGGACTTTTTTTAGAATAAGTTTTTTAAAATTTTTAGAATACATGTTTTTCGAAAAACGCAAAGTGTATATTGTAGATCTTGAAGAGCTCTATCACCTCAAGCAATTACTACATTTTTTATCCTTGTTTTCCTTCTGAAATAGAATGATGACAAAGGGAGGGAGGCTTGTCCGCAACTTTTTGGCGGTCACTGTACGTGTATAGTGGAAATCTTCACTTCAACTAATTGCACCACTACTGCACTAGGACTGTAGGTCTGACTTTTTGATTTTTAGAAGTTTCCTCGTGTGACAATGGAACCGCCGCCACGGATTGCTCCACTGTACATGGTAAAAGGGTTACAGCCACTGATTTTAACTTTGAGTTAAAAAGGGGAGCGTGTGGGAGGAAATATGCTGATTACGAAAGTAACACTCAATTTGAAAACTGACTGTTGTACTGATTTCCACTACAAACTTCGAACTGGAGCGCTAGGAGTAGGTACGGGAGGAGGGGAGGAACGAGAAGTAAGTCAATATGCTCACCATGAAGATTGGGACACGGAGCCGGCATATAGAAGCGGAACTAAGTTCTACACTGCTATACCCGACAAAAACCGGCATTGGGTATGCCAACTAGTGATATTGAAAACACATTGCTATTAGGTTGGGAAGAAAAAAATGTCGCTTTTTTTTTTGAGATTTTCAGCTAAAACTGGTATTTCTCAGAAACTAGAGCATATCGAAGGCCCGAATTTCATGATTGCAGCCTCGAAGGTTTGCAGTACACGAAATCATTTACATGTGAAGCCCGGGACTTTTAGAGGTGGAGTTTGTCATTTTCGTTATTCAATTTTTTCTTGATTTTCAAAAGCGAAAAAAAAAATGGCAAGTGCACATATGGATAAGTGCATGTCGTGCATGTGTCTGCTACATGCTGGAGCAAGTGAGAGATTCTGAAATTTTTTGGGGGCGCAAATCCAGTTTTTGGCACTATGAGTTGCTCTTATGTTTTGGCTTTGAACTTTGGGCAAATCACGGCTTAAGCCAATGACCAAATGTCATCTTGCTGGGCTTGCTTTTCTCTATCGAATGGTACCCTTCAAAAAAATTTTTTTCGATTCGTCCGTCAAAAACGGCATTCTTTTCTTTCCAGCCTGATTTACTATCTGACAGCCTGCTAAGACGTTAAAGCAAAAAAAGCAGAAAACTCAGCAATATGAAGAGTTGAAGGTAAAAACGAGCAGGTCACTCACTAGTTGACTTTCGTCCTCAACTTTCCACAAACGACAACTCCGATCTTGCCTGCCAGCTGTTACTACACGTTGTTTCTGCAAAGAGCTAAGCGCAACGACCGCATCTTGATGACCGTACATAGTGTCAACCATTCCCATTTGGTCCAGATCCCATAACTAGACAAAATTCAATAGTTGATGGGTATTATAAGCACCAATTCCGACAAACTAGCGCAAACAAACCTTCACAGACCGATCGCGACTGGCACTGAACAAACAGTTTGTTTTGAGTTGAAAACACAGTGCTGTTATGGGGGCTCGATGGCCTTTGAAGTCCCGAATATGCGCTAACGTTGTGAAGTTCCAGATCTAATAACGATGTTTTCTACAGGAAGAATTATCAACAAGAAGAAATCTACAGCTACATATAGTACAGTAATCTCAAAAGTAAATTCATAAATTAAACGGTCAAGTCACAAAAATACAGAATCAAGAGATTTCTAATCGATCAAAGACTAACCTTAAGAACGGCATCATGTCCGCCGGATGCAATGTATTTTCCATCAGACGATATGGCGACAGCAAATATGTGACCGTGATGTGCGCTCTGATCTTCTCCACCAATCTTTGTCCGCCTTATCGTTCCAACAATCTTCCGAAGAGTTATGTCATCTGGAAAAGATCAAATGATTCCGCTAATATACCTTGACATGCGCCTACATTTAACTATGCTTGACTCCTTCCCACAACTAATAATATACCTTCCATCGGGGGAGATAGCAACACACAAAGGAGTAAACCTAGAACAAGTTGATCACTGCAAAAGGACTACGTGGGGCAAGTACAAACCTATGCCCTCTATGTGAGATTTCCTCCTCGTCGCGCAGCTCTGCTAAGTCAGCTAGCTGCCTTCGCAACGTGCCTGCTTTTACTGCTGCATCTTCCTTCAGCGTTTCTCCAATTTCTTCCTCAGTTTTGCCGCTTTCCTTGAATAGAAAAATTGTAGATTCGACAAGAATGTAATATGTGAGAGTCCAATGATTAGGAAAGAAGTAAACTTACATGTAATTTTTGCAAATATTCCTTCGCTTTAATACGGGCAATATCTTCAATTTCGTATTCGCCTTCGCTGGCTTCCGATATTCGGTCATCTCCTCTCACTGAGACCTAAAAGTAAACAAGGCTGCTGGGAAAGATTCAGTGACTTACATACCTCTTCCTCATCAGAGCTTATTTCAGTCCTTTCCATCATCCGCCGTCGTCGAGATAATCTAGCCTCTTTATCATCACCATCTTTGAGACCCTTTAAATGACTTGGAACTGACTAGATTTGGTAAAAATATTGTGATACTTACTCTCTTTGTAGCAATTTTCTTCCTCGGAGGACCTTTCGTCGACGATAGAAAAAACGCTGGCATGCTGTGTCAGAGTTTTGTAAGTTACACCATTTGCAAATATATAGAGAGAAAAATAATAAGAATATATAGAGAGAAGTAATGATTACAGACAGGTGAGAACCATTAACCAATAGTAAATTTTAAGATCAAAAAGATTTATTTGAAGAGTTAAAACAAGATCAGTGTCCAACCGTGTGTATGATGTCAAGCCAACATAGTGACTATCAACTCGATAACGACTTCGACGGTGATTTGTTCTAAATAAGCATTGCGCACTGACAGTAAATTCAATGGGAATTGATCATAGAATCACAGACACTAACAATTTTGCCGCCGTTGGGCAGCTAAAAGTCATAAAGCCCAAACAGACGACACTAGAAAAGAACTCAGAGGGCTCGAAGAAAAGAAAAGCCGAAAGAAGATTGATACTGACTCCCTCTCACAGTCTGCAAAACCCCTCTAGCTCCTGTTAAATTTTCAATAATCGGTGCAAAACATGAGAAAATCAATGCATAAGAAGACAGAGACATTATGCTGGATATGAGTAAAGCATTCAAATAACAAATAGTAAAGCCCATTTGAGAAATGCACAAGCAGTAAGGTGTAACAACTTGCTCTAGTAACTAACCTTCAGTAGATCTACAACCGTCTCTGATAACAAATGCGCCTTCAGCAAAAGGTTTCTCATGATCTTGAAACTTCTACCATTAGTTTCAATCCATTGCTCGATAACTGCTGAGCAGCATTCTTCATTCTGAAAGATTATATGCTTGAAATAAAAAAACATGAAAATTTAATATACCTCCAACCCAGTTATCTCCAAGCTTAAAAACTCACCGTTTTCCCTTTAATATCATCAATTTTCTTGCTATTCATCTCCATTGCTTCAGCCAATGACTTCCATTTGGGCGCTAATATAGTTGATAATCTGGATATGGTTGCATCACTTAATTCATAATCCGGACTGGGAGAAGCGCTTCTGGAAGACATGCGTATGATAACTTGGAATAAGCAGATGGAATTCATACCCTTCAGCACCGTTTGTTCGATTCCTCATGAGAGACTCTTCAACTGCTCTTTTTGCAAGTCTTTCTTCACGTTCTTGCAGCTCATCGCGAAACTCCTGGATAGTAAGCATAGTGCACGTAAAACGCGAGACCAAAATACACAGACCTCCATTCCTTTCCCTGTTTTCAGTATCACATTGTCCAAAAACGTTGGGATACTGAGGGTCTGCTGAGACTGAGCGGATATATACTGCGAACTCTCCGCCATTAAAAGTCGACAGGCTCGAAATTGAAAGGCGGGATCTCGAGTGGATCTAAACAGAAATACTGCGGTTAAGGGTATAAAAAGACAGCGAAAAAATTCACTTGTATTGATCTTCTACTTGCTGCTCCGGATCAAGCTCGTCAATAGGATCACGAAGAAAGTCTGCTAGCGAAGGTGCGAATTTTCTAGATCATGAGGTTGACGCATAACGTTAACCGCAAGTTTTTCGAACCTTCTCTTATTCTTGCAAGCTTCTAACAGATTAGGCTCAATGCTCCATAGCTTGTTCAGTTCCGCACTACCCAAATCGATGACATCTGGATTAAACGATGTCCGCGGACGTCTAAAAATTAGTAGAGGAGAATATAATGGAAACAACATTCTTACGACAGCAAAAGCTATAAGAGACAAAATAGTGTCTTCCAAAAATCAACGACGAAAGTGCAGAAGACTGAATGGAAATACGAATGATATGCGTGAAAAAAAACAAGAACGATAGCTGAACTCATGGAGAACTCCCAACTAAAGTATGCAGGGAAAAGATCGACAACAAGTCTGAACTTGAATTGAATTTTCTCAAAACAGCGCCACCTCGTCGCCCGCCCCTCATGAGGCCTAGGGCCTAAGGCTCGCGATTTTCTCGACAAGACAGCTGTTACAAGTTCATTGCATTGCCGTTCATCTTGCATTTCGGTTGTGTTAGTTCTTCGCGATTGGGCGAGTTAAACTATAAATCGTTAAAGGCAATGTCCGGGCAAAAACTCGATTTTGAGATTTTGTGCTTATCTAGGCCTATTCGCCATGCTGAATCCGAAAATCCTCACCGGAAAGCGCGAAAACGGCGAAAAAGGGCTCTACCGGTGGACGGAAATCAGCGAGTGGGCGGGGTCTTCCCCAATGTGGATTCACGCTCCAAGCTTCCGGAGCGATCTTCTCGATTCCAATTTCAAGTCATGCATTCGCACCTGGCCTGTGGAGATCTTAGAGTGCCAGCGGAATTGAGAAGATCGCTCCAGAAGCTGGGACTGCGAAATTCACAGTGGGGAAGACCCCGCCCACTCCTGATTTCCCTCCCACGTTAGAGCCCTTTTCCGCCGTTTTCGCGGTTTCCAATGTGGATTTTCGGATTCAGCATAGTGAATACGCCCGGGTATGCACAAAATCTCAAAATCGACTTTTTGCCCGGACACTGCCTTTAAGCGAGATGATGGATGTGCTCGTCAGTCGTCCTGTCGGAAGAATCGCAGACTATAAAATCGCGAGCACTATGCCCTGGCCTAACATGATTCCCGTGAGCGGAACATGACTTGTATCAATCGACTGTTACTCGAGCAGAAAAAAGTTTTAGCGGTCTAAGTACTAAGAAAAAAAAGACTGTATTAATGTGACTTGTTACATTCTACTGTAATTGGAAGAGAAAAAAAAGTTCTAGCGTGTCTATATATATTAAGGAAAAAGGGTGCATAAACGTACTGCTAACTTATGAAGGACTTACTTTTTGTAAGGCTGCATCGGGTGCTTGTCGGCAAGATCTGTCATGGCCGGACATGATTCGCTTTTCCACCTAGCCCATTCCAGTTCACGTTGTAGAATATGCTGAAAAGGAAGACATATCACGAAGCACAACAAAAAATAAGTCGGGTGTAAAATGCCTCGACTCACCTTCACACTTTCTGCAAAATGAGCTCCTCTGGGGTGCGTCTCACGTAGTAGCCGGTAACACTTTTCTTCGCTTTCTTTAACAAACTTAACTTGTTCTTCGGTAAGAGTATTGTTTTTCCTGAAACACTCCTGAATTTGAGAAAGGATCTGATAACGGGAGAAAAGACTTTTGGAATTCACTCAAATTGGAGTACCTGATAATTTAAAGGAAGTTGAAAAAAAACCAACTTACTGTTTCACTTTACTACTGGTCAAGTACTGACAAAGTATGATGAATTGTATCAAGAAGTACCGCCGAAACTGAGAGTCATTCAGCTGCAGTTGTAGAAGCTGTAAATTTCCGAAATTACTTCTTATAAAGCAGCAATCATGCGTTAAACCTACCTTTGGGCTTGTCAGATACTTTGCGAAATAAGAGTCAGATTCATCTATTACTTCATGTATACTTTTCACAGCCTAGAATTAAATCCTGAAGGACGAATAAGACTTCTTTAGAGAAGAAAACTGACTGAGGGTCGCTTTTTCCCATTGTCATCATCATCGTCACCAGACTTTTCCAACTTGTAACTTGAAAACACGCTCAATACGTCCGTAGAGTTCTGCAACATCCATATTTCTTATTCTACAGCACACAGCATAACTTGGTTAAGAACACATACCTTTTGGAAAATGGCCCACTGCTGCTTATCGAAACACACAGTGGGATTGGAAAAGAAATCTTGCATCTGCCAGAACATTGAGTACAGTGCATGGTCGACTGGAATATTCACCTCTCTGTAAATGTATTAGATAGTTTCACTGCGTCATCCCATCCATAAACATACTTGGCTTCCTTGATTTCTCCAGTTTCTATCTCTTCGTCTGAACCGCTGATAAGATCTACCGGTTGAGTTTCGGTCTAGAATATTCACATACTCATCCTACACGCCTTTATCAAAACGAAAAAAATCAAAATGTCATTACAACATCGTAATTCTTGAATTTCTATTGTTTTATGAACACTTTCGACTACTTATATGGAAAGACTATAGTCTACTCACCGTATCATACTTTGTTATGTTCTGTGTGTTAAAATGTCCCATCAAGTTGAGGCCAGACTTCTCTCCCAGTGGTAGATATCTGTAAATTTTTGAATGTATCTTGTAACATAGACTAGACTCAAAAGAGTTTAAAGAAAATCCAAAGATGACGAACCTACTAAGGAAAAACAAAATCCTTCCACAAAATGAAGTTTCGGCGCTTCTACTCAACCTCTTTAGAAGATCGTTACACATCCTCAGTATCGGAGTTTGTGATGACTCTACAAGAGGTGACTAAAAGAA
Organism: Cylicocyclus nassatus; assembly: GCA_958299035.1. Classification (NCBI taxonomy): domain Eukaryota; kingdom Metazoa; phylum Nematoda; class Chromadorea; order Rhabditida; family Strongylidae; genus Cylicocyclus; species Cylicocyclus nassatus. Next base: position 23,760,176 of record CATQJL010000316.1, read on the forward strand.
ATCGAGTTAAAAAAAACATAGCTCGAGATATTCTACGATTACTTCATGCATGAAAATGAGAGTGGAAGCCTCACTTGCTTGAACTGGAACATATTTTCCTCGAGTATTCCAAACAATCGCTCACATCTTCCAATTCCACTCACTTCGAACATATCTTGTAGCGTTTGAACAGCAGTTTGTTTTACACATAATCCTGAACAACATAAAAGTGGAGTTCACTCAGATTTCATAGCAATCTTATCTTCAGTGAGTATCTGAGCATGAAAAGGGATACTAAAAGAAGTTGAAGACCATATCTGCTTCAGAGGGCAGATGGTTGCGAAAAATTCTCTTTTCTTCTTTTTTTTACTTTGTTTTTCAAAAATTAGTCGCTCCATATGGCAAAACCTTCCTCCTACTTCCCATATATCTGTTAATAAATAATATCCTTTCTGATCATATTTTAAGACGGTACGACGCGTTCCTCTGCAAATTCACAGCCACTGAGGAAGCCATCTATAGGTGTCTTCAGCATGCAGTTTACAAATATGCCCATTTCCGAGGTAAGAGCTCCATTGGTTGGGTCACGGTAAAAGTACGATAAAGGGTTGAAATCGAAAATGACCAACTACCTTGCTGATTACGACTACCATATGCCCCTATTACGGTAACGCCTTGCTCGGTAAGGTGTAACACCCATAAAGCAGCACGAACGCGTACTCTGAGGTTTTGAGGCTTCAACAGGCAAACAGCAAATTTCTACTAGCCCTCAGTTTAGCAGACTGTATTACAATCTGGATTTGCACCAAAACTGCAAATTTGCTTGTACAAGACTCTTCTTTTGATTCTCGCATCGTCTTTGCGCCATTTTCGAAGATTTGTACTATTTTCCAAAGCATGGCAGTACAGGCTGTCTCAGTGTAAGTGTCACAGCCTTTTGCGGAGGCTTCGTTCAAGTCTTGCGCCGACAGCCTCTACTGCCACGTATGCTCTTTGCATTCCAATCCTCGCTGCGACACACGCCATAGTTAATCCACTTGATTTACTTGATCCACTTCTTGTAAAACGCCTGTGAGTCATTTGTCATTTGGTGTCGCGCACAGCGGATTTGCACAACAATGCAAGAAGTTTTTTGACCTACGCGATACCAAATGACAAATTCATTATGCCGCGTTTTACATAAAGTGGATCAAGCGGAGTACCAAGTGAATCAACTATGGAGTGTACCTGCTCAGACGTGGGATAACGTCTAGAGCAACGTTCGCGAAGGGCAAAGACACGAACTGCTCAGCCGCTCAGGCCGTGACAATCTCAATAGGATATTCTGCAACGCTTCCACCACCACCTACTGTCACACTGCGAAGGTGGTGCAATCACACGAAACGACAGTTATGGGACGAGAGCACTTTGTAACTGTCTACGCACTGTATACCCATTACTGAAGATCCCTAGAACGGTATTTGAATCGATAATTCAGTATGTACCATTTTTGCAGATGTTAAGTGCGAACTCCAGATGCCGACGCACATCTTCCTCAATGGTTTCATCCGGGCCTCGAGCTATGTCCAGACCTCGTTCACGAAGACGAACTTCAAGAAGTGAAGAGAGGTCTTCTTCACTTAAATATGTACTGAGTTCAAGCAGACAAGATAGAACATCGTTTCTTTTGTAAACAAGTTTTACACTGGAGGGACCTTACCTCACAGACTCCCGGCAACTGGCAAAATAATTTTTCAGCCCTTCAAAGTCACGTTTTCGGACCAACTCTTCCATTCTGTAGTTTGAATTTATAGTCCATTATAACAACAAGTTAACATTATTGATAAAATCGACAAGGACGATTTATATCCAACATTCTGATGATAAAAACTGATTTATATCACACGTAAAAACCGAGTACTGAGTCACATTATGTAAGGGTAGCTATATGAGACGAGATTATCAAATCATAGGCATGAATTTCAGCTCGAATACTGGTTTTTTGCACAAGCCAACAGATACAAACAAGGTGTGGTCTATTCCATCGAATTTGCAGGGCACAATTTAGGAGAAAGGTCATTTGTTTCTCTCAACATCACTATGACCTACAAGCCTCTTTACAAAAAACAGACCAATTAAAAAAACTACTTACAAGGAGAACAATAAAACCTGCATTAAAAGCGGATTGCCAAGACACTCGTCACTCATTTGATCGGGCTTCTACGAAATGCAAGCGATTTATGATAAGCGAAATGTGACCAACAGGATTCGCTACAACACAACCGAACGGCAAACAATAGCAATAAAACCCAGGCGAAATTAAGTTTCAAAAAGTAGTAAGCGCATGATTATTTTCAAGAGACGACAACGTAAGAATGAGAAGCACATTGTGTACGGGATCTGAAAAGAAAGAACTTGGGAAACTGAAATTTTTCGGCATCAAATATTCACCGCTTCGACATATATCCCAACTGACAGGTGTTGCGTAAGGAAACCTTTTAGATGGTCGAGTTATTTGAGAAATCGTGCAAGCTTCTTGCTTTTTATCGTGAATTTGACAATTCTTAAATTCTCAAAGACCGAAGTAGGCCTTGTGAAATTAATTTTTTTTCAGGTTTCTGGCTGCCCTTCCTCCAAAATTTTGGGATTACAAAGCCGTAAAATTTTGAAAGGAACCCTACAGTTTTTTCAAAGTGTGAACGCCACACCCTGCAAAACACTTCTGCTAATCAAAATGACCAAAAAATTCGCCAAAGTCTCATGTTTCGCATCAATGAGGTAAGGGATGAAGTGTTATTTATTGGTATCTTCATCGCTTTCACGGACATGAGTTAAAGCCAATAAAATGGTATTCTCAACCGCATTTCAGCCTCTATCGTTATCTTCTCCCTTTGGAAACTTTTTTCTTTAACCTTTAGGATTTCTTATGGGCTTCCAGAGCAATACAAAAACGTTCCTGAGTTTGATCTTCTCAAAAATGCATGTCAAAACTTTGCCGGAATAATTCAAAGATAATTCGAAAAATTCAAAACTGGGATATTCATATGTGATCTACAACGCTTACCACAGAAAATTAATGACATTAGTCAGCTCCTAAACCGGCCAATCTAGACCGCAATTCGGTATGGGTGGCTGGGTCAATAGTTCTCCTCTTTTTCTGGACAGAAGCTGTCATATTCAGCTTCGCTTTCGTTTCATTCAATGTGACGGGCACTGGTATTGCAGCCTCACTACAAAAATCACATATGATTACTAAGCTGCACTATATATCAGTTCAAACCTGGTGAAACTTTCAGAGTTAATGTCTCTTGCTTGCAGAATGGAGGCATTGGGAGAATCACCCGATGTGGAGATCATTGACATTGCTCGACCACCTTGCTTCATAGCCTCAAAGCGAGACCGCGAGATGAATAAGTCCTGGGCAGCCGTGACTGCTTGCTGTAATATTCAAGTGATAAACCTGCGCGAGTGAAAGTTTCGTAAAAATAATGTTTATTGAGTCATTGCAAAGGTGAGTACTATAGATTTACAGGTAGCCGAAAACAGTCAAAACTGAAAATAAAAACTTCAAAAAAAAAAGAAAAGAATGTGCCTTTGTAGATTGGCTCGTGTTGCAAAAAAGGCAAAACTATTGCCTAATCAATCTATTTCATGAGCAAGTTCTGAAACGGAAGAATTCGACTGATTTTTTTTCTGGATGATTAGCAAACAAATCAAATAAATGAACGAACTAACCTGCTCGGTAACATTTCCTACACTTTTTAGTTTTCCCGTACGAAATCTTTCAACAAACTCTCGCACCAAAGGGGCTAGAGGCACCTGAAAAAGCGAAAGCACACCCATGAAAGGTGAAAGTGAAAGTGGTTGACAACTCACAGTTTTCAGATATTCCTCCATTTTCCCCAGCTCCTGTGGATGCTTGTCCATATACGAAACGAGAAGCGATGTGTGCTTATCAAACTAAAATTAAGTTGCACATAAACGAAGGACATAGCAACTTGGGAGATAGGAGATATTACCGAAGGTAAGTCCCGAACAACATTATCAACTAGAATCTGCAATTCTGATCGACCAGTACCATTGACAGCATTTGATTTAGGCAAAACGGGTGGTTCGATAACCTAGGAAACATGACGTAGTCGAAAACAATCCAGAATAATTTCCGAAACACAAGAAAAAATACGAAGAAAAACTAACAGCTCCAGGTAAAGAGACTCCCCATCCAGAAGGATTGATTTTCTGACATTCCGCATAGCAAGCCTGCATGTGCTGCAGGAAATTGACATTCGGTCTTGGAAATCGCTTAAGTCGCTCCAGAAGCTGCAAACAAAGAGAAATGAGTGACATCTGCTGTTTGAAATTAAACACTAACCGACGGCCCCATAACAATCATCGCTTGTTCCGTGCACATTTCAACAGCGCGAATGCCTTCTCGAAAGGCGTTGTTCAGTTCAATTTTCTGAACAAAAAAATAAAGTAGAGCCTTACATAGTATTACTTCAGCAAATCCTGGTACCGGATAAATTTGTTCGTAGAACCGATTAGCCGCCCTGATGTAGAGGTCATTATCAATAGCAGTTTTGTGCTTAGACATAGTATCTGCCCATTTGTAAAGGCACTAAACAATAAACAAAATAATAATCAAACATTGAAATAATTTAGACGTAGAAATTGCTTACTTTTGTGAATAGTAGAGCAGCCTCATCAGGATCCTCTAGTAAACTAGTCATAAGGCACCGCGTACAAGCTGCGAAAAACGTTGTACGTTCGACTCGAAGGCACAGCCGTATTATAAGCGCATTCAAAGTACGACCGAACTGAAAAGGTAAGAGTTGGGAGCAGAGATGTATGTGTGATTTACTAATTACATGACACCGTGAAGGTAGAACAAATTGAGTGAAATAATACATGAAATAAAGAACTGAATAGTAATCATCAGCCCTCATATCCGAAAATCGAATGTTTTCAGTTAGAAAAGCCACACTGGAAAGCGCAAACTTACATGAACAGAGTCTGGCATAGAAGCAAGAGCAGGATCTTGAATCTTCAGCAAAATATGAACAAGTTCCCAGAGCATTCCATTGGTAGCATCTTCGCCTATGTTCAATCGTGCAAACTTGTCCGTAGATGCGGTAAGCTGTAACAACATATATGATGATTCGCAAAACAAAATGTGCTGCATTGAATTTCAAAATTCATATTCAAGTCAAAGATGACCTACTAGTAATTACAAACACTTTTGAGAGGGACAGTGACTAGCAGAAAGGTCTCCACTATTAACCATGATCACAAGAAACAGCTGAATCTACAAAGCTTACAGACAAGTACAAGCGAACACTGCAGACAGTGTAAGCTTACTGGAAACGATTTCTGTGGCAAAGTTCAAGTAGTCATAATTCATAGCACGCGCCATACTTGATGCTTGATCCGCTTCCACTTCGCCATTGGTCAATTTGGTAATCTGACCAGTAGCGAAGGGATGAAGCGGATCAAGAGGATCAAGTATGACGCATGCCATACAAGGCAAAGTAGGCCTTCGCAATGATAAATCTTCATCAGTCATAGAAAAGTAGAGGGGAGGAACTAAAAGAGGTTAAATACTGACACACTATGAACCAATTCTGAAAAGCCGGAAGTAGCCCACAAAGGATATGAAATCCGCTCAAGCCATTTTGAAAATTATTAAGAGGGCAATTTCAAAGAACGAACAAAAAATCTTGTTTGAAAGTTCTACTCACCGGACAGAGAAAATTGAGAATGATTTTCAACAGTTCCTGGCCTTTGTGTGTATGAATACCATGTAAATTTCTAAGTAGTTTCAATTGAGTTCCAACAGTTTGCATAATCATATCCAAGCGCTCTTCGAGCAATCCGCGCTGTTCATCCACAGATAACAGAAATTGGACCTGAGGCATTCAAAAACGGTATATCAAAGAAAATACCAAATTTTCATCATTATCTCACTTGCTCCAGTGCATCTTTTGCAACATCAATGAGACCTGATGAGATGTTCTGAATAACTTTCTCCAGCTGATCCATTGTGTCGATGGAAGAAATCGAAGATGATGATCCACTTCTTCTAAAACACAAAGTACCAATTTATGCCATGATCCACATTTAAATAACAACCGCTGCAAACTAGGCTTTAAATAAGATGGCATACTCAATCCAGAATTCTTGAATCTAACGCATATTCTCTAAAACTTTAGGCACAGCGGTTGGGCGATAAGAAGTGTAAAAAAACGTAGACCCTTTTTTTGCAGCAATAAAAAAACTAGGTGTTCTTCAGGAACTATGCGAATTAAGAAGAACTCGGCAATGCAGAGGGTGGCTAATGGCAAATCGATGCATTTTTTACTTCAAACGAAGTGCACTCTAAGCATAATCGTTTAGCGCTGTCGCCATCCTAGCAAAATTTTGCAATATCTGCAATTAATCGCTGTCCTGGATTTCAAAACCTATGCAAAGTTTTTATGCACCCCTACACAAGCATTGGTGCAACAATGGCCAAAAGCAACGAGTCAGATTGTAAGGCTAATGCGGAAGATACTGCAATATAACAGATGCTAGAGGATGCATATCAAATAGAAGCAAGATGAGAGTCGAAAAAGCTCCAGCAGAAAAATTCAGCGATGTCGAAGTCGAGCTTGAACCAAATTACAAACTTTTGCTTTACCTGCTCTAAATGGCGTTCGTGTTATGCAATTCAGATTTCGAAACGCAAGCTTACTTCAAAGGAGTGGTCGGCATTGGCGGAACGACGGGATGGCGCGTAGGCAGCCGATGTTGGATATTGTCCATTTCTGCGAGCGTCTGAGTCGTATGAAGGGCATTCACGGATCCTTGTTCAACATACTAAAATACCAAATGAACTATTGCTATAAATTTGCAAGTTTCCGGTCAAAATTACATCGTCATCGATTGCGTAGCGAGGATATGTAACAGTTGAATTTAGCCGATCGCCACCTTCATCACCATGTGTGAATGTGCCATTCAAAGCTGCAACTTGTTGTTTTCAAATTTTCTTCTGTGCACGCAAGATATGTAAACCTGGTCTCTCGCTATCAGGGCTATTATCTCTAGTACGGCTCTCGGACTCGTCGCGTCTAGCTGAAGCACTTCGGCTCTGCGGGCGCCGCACTGCTGAACCCGCTGAAATTTTGCCCTTTCGCCAATCGATGAAGAGGGAGCACTTTATTGCTGTGTGTCATTATCATTGCAACCAACTATGAATAAAGAAGCGACCACATCTACACATAATTCATCTCTTCTCACACCAAAAAAGACGACTTGGATTGAAGGTAGCGGCTCGGCAATGACAAGTTTGGGATATTCATCGTTCTCGGTTCCTCTGGATGAGCTAAATCTACGACTGTGCTAGTCTACGACTGTGCTTTGCAGCTCTAAAAGATATCAGTAACCAGCTTTTCCAGACGTGAAAAGTGCTGTTTGTGAAGACGGCGTCATGATCTCTAGAGCGCGATTGGCTCGTGAGTGGAGACACCGCACCCATCTCGTCGGCAACTGGATTATGGCTCTAGCAGCCACTTTCGCAACCCGCCCAGACAGCACTTTTCACGTCTGAAAAAGCAGGTTATCGCTATTTTTTAAAGATGCAAAGCACAGTTTTGGACAGAGCTCATCCAGGTAAACCTAGAACGATGATATCCCAAAGTTGTCCTTCTTCCAAGCTACTGCAAGGAATTTCTTGTTTTTGCATAGAATAAAAAAAGACCACAGCCAACAGCAGCTCTTCACCAGAATGAGCGTTAAACTTTTTACCAGAGCACACTGTGAGTGCTTCATCTTCTAGGCCGATTAGTTTTGAAGAACCGTACTGAACTGTGGGTTTTACATAATCTGCGAAAAAAGTTGATAATAAACTCATACTACCAACATAAAAATAAACAAACATCCAAAAAAGGAAGCCCTGACTGCACTCTCTGATAAAACTCTATGAAGGAAGAGGTCTGCGCTTCAAGAAACCTTTTGCTTGAGCAAATAATCCTGGCAAGTCGAACCGCAAATAATGCACCTGGCACCTTCAAGTTAGAAATCGTTCCGAATGCGATATGAGAATGAGAAAGATCATGACGTTTGTACATGAGATGGATCATAGATTGTATCTTTGACCTTTGGAAAACAGCACAAACGATGAAGCGAAATTCGCTTTTGCACAAACCGCATAATTATTGCTTTTGAGCACATGCTATTGGGTTTGAAACTGGCAGACTTGGTACCCACAAATAAAAGCTATCGACTATTAGAGCATGAATGGACATTGTAATAACAGAATGCAATATTCATGAGAAGGAAATTTATCACTGACCTCCAGGTGGAACAACAATCCTTCCTCCAACCTTCACTGGACCCGAGCCGCGGGAACCCGCACTACCTGGCGCAGCTCCTGATCGTTTTATACGTTCTTCCACCATAGCACGCTCCTTGTCCCCCATTTTACCTACCGCTCGCCACATCTGGTGATTGAAAGATCAAACTAATCACATTTCAATACTGAAAATAATTCTTGGTCGAATATCTAGTAATTTTCCAGTGGACATTTCTAAGCTTGGAAACGCTAACGAAGTGATGCTGGTAAATTTCATTTCATCAGTGACACGTTCATTGTGGATTTAACCAAAAATAAATCTAAGGATTTTCAATGCAATACCTGATCCCCTTCTTCACGATAACAAGCCACAAGACCATTGATGGCAGCATTTCGCACATTGTTATCTCGATCGCTAACGCAAGCAGCTATTGCTTTATGAATCCCCTATAAACACGTTTCTCAACATTTCTGCACGTTCCAGACTAAAGTGAAACACACCAATGACTTCAGTTGCGTGAGCCCAGCGCGCTCGATATACAGTTCCAAAACTAGGAGACATTCTGCACGTTGGCGAGCATTCTTCGTCTTCAACGCTTCTAGAGAAACAAGCATAATTTCGTTTGTTTTGTATGCTTAATCTCCACTAATTTTAATCTGTGTTGAAGGCGTTTGCAAATGAAATGGAGAATAAAACAGAAAAAAGGAAAAACACTGTCATGTAGCTTTAACTCACCCAGAAGAGTCGGGCACATCTTGAAAGGTCCGCAGATGTCGGTCAATTCATCGATGATTTCGCGTACAGCATTTCGCATATTCTCTTTCTGCTCACCGGACTTTAGCAGAAGATGAGGAACGAATGCGTACATTTCATCCGAGGACATGGGCTCTTCAAAAGATTGCACAAGAGCAAGAATCTGCTTGGAAAACTCGAGCACCTAAACGAGTTATTCAAGCCGCAGCGGTGGTCGAGAAAATAATGCACTTACCTTGATCAAAACAGACGGATTCGTTTCGTAAAATCGGAGCGTACACCACTTCAACAAAAGATCACTGTTTTTCACCAAAGCTTCCGGACAAGATTCTGCCGTCTGAGATATTAGAAATGGTTACTGTGACCATTGCAAACAGAGTACCAGTAGGACGATCATCTCTAAATAAAAGCGACAGACCTGGTTAAGCAATTCTATAGCTTTCAAATGCTGCTTGAAATCTTTATGGAAGAGCATTCCCATCAGAGATGCTTTAGCATGACGACCAAGTTGCTCTTGTAGCTGAGCAACATGTTCCTCCGTCGGAAAAGTGAAATTCCATTTCAGAACCTGAGCAAAAAAAAACAGCACTCTCTAAAAGCAACAGAATGCAAAAATAACAAACCTTCAGTGTACGCTCATCTTTGAGTCGTTGCTGCTTCTCATCATTTATAGCAAGCAGCTCATCTGGAGGTTTCCTCACCGGCTCCTCTTCTTCCTCTACCTAGAATAAGTTCACTGTCTGATAAGGAATTGCCGAGCGAAGGTAACAAAGTCTACAAATGAATGACAAAGAGGTAAAATAGAGGAAAAGCCCTGTCTCTACAACCCAGCAGTGTGCAGTCAGATGATATAACGGCGCAATATCCCAGGCATACTGGTTTCTTTGCGTAAAGGAGCTAGCAGTGGGAAGGCCTAACTGTGCGTGTCAGTGATGATGGAGAAAACTATGCTACATTGTGAAGGTACAAAAATAAAATAACTTCGCTAGATAAGTGCGCGATTGTAGGGCTAGAAAATAAACTATGTGCTGATGAATAACCCAGACACAAATGAAGGGAATGAAAACAAAAATGGTCTTATTGCAGAGAAATGTCACCTTCTTGGGCAGCTCTTTCTTCTTCTCTTGTGCCTTCTTCACAGGTGGTGCTCCTCCAGGTGGTTTTAGTGACTGCAGAAACATGATTTAGAAGTATGCTACACAGTGACTCAATTCTGCTAGCCCTCTGTGAACGAGCCATTCGGCAACAAAATCGCCTCACATTTCACAGAAAAACCAAAGCACTTTCAAGTCAAGAAATATGTACGAACAACATCCAGACCTCATCATTATCACCAGCGGCTTCCTCGTCCTGTGCTGAGGCTGGTCGACGTTCTGACGATGATTCACGGTTTGAAGGTGCACCTTTCTTGGATTCCTTTTTGGAAGCAGCCTGCACACTAACACGATAGCAACACAACACATCACGCTGCGCACTGGTGGAGCAACACAAGGATGAAAATAAAGCTACCAAATAAGCACCTGTTGCGAGCAATAGCTGCGAGGCATAAGCAAGAGAAAGAGAGGAAAGTGAGGTAATGCATAAAACTTACATCAGCTTTATGGATTGATTGTACCATCTGCGTGATGACTTCCGGAGGGGCTTCCTCACAAGCTTTCTGGTAGAATTCTTTTATCTGAAAACAATATTGTGAATTTTTTTCCAAAAGACATCTTGTTCCTTACTTTTCCCATTTTCAGTTTGTCCTCCAAAATATCGGATAACAGCGGCAAGCACGGTTTTTCTCCAATAGCTCGCATAGCAGAGCCCAGAGCGGCATAGGATGCATCACGAACTTCGGCGTCCGAGTCAGCAGTATGCTAAAAAAGCCGGAGTGTAGAAGCAAGGCGCTTTGAATACAAAAAAGAGCGATAGTTACAGTGAAAAACGAAGAGCACGGCTAAAGAAAAACGCCATGAAATTCTCAAAAGCCACGCAAATTCTTTCTTGATGATAGCGTGGCGATTGATCTAATTCTTGCGAGATGAATTTTTTCGTTTTACTCGAGCTTCATGTCATGAAAGAGATGCACATATAGATTTTAGACTTGTCATGCGTCAACGAGTCAAGAATGGTATCTTGCATATCAGTACCCAAAGCCCCACAGCCTCTACCCATCTTTCTAACCAAGTAATAATATCACACTTAACAAAACAAGAAATGTATCAAAGCCGATTTAAGCACAAAACAAACCTTTATCAATAACGGTGCAATGGCCTTTAAGGTCTTCTTGGGCATGGTTTGACTGTTGTACATCTTGAAAATTCTGCAAATATGAATATGTGCAAATAGATAGCCCTCAGTGAATCATGAAAAGAACGATGATGCACACCTGTACAGAAAAAGATCGGTTTGAATCTTAATATGCGGATTTGGCTTCTCAAGGGCGGCTATGATGTCATCACCCATGGCTTCCAATGTAGTCTAAAACGTAAACAATCTATATGACACTTTTCTTTGAGTTCGTGTCTAGGCTGTTGTTTCAACGAAGATCATTCAACGCGCTAATTTAAACAGAAGCAAAATATCGCCTACAGAGAGAAACTAAGTATGAGGGAAATAAAAGTAAAATCGGGACTTGAGCAATGATCATACATAATCAGTGGCCGTATTCATCAACGAACAACCCAGTGGGTTCCCGAACCCAGTTTAGTGCTTTAGATGAATATATCGAATCTACTCCAGGGTAGAATCGATATTCATCAAAAGCACTAAATGGGTTCCGGAACCCATTGGGTTGTTCGTTGATGAATACGGCCACAGAAGAACAAAGAGCGTAAAGAAAAAAAAAACAAGATTTGCGATTCGCTGGATAAAACCTTACCGTAGCAGCGATTGCATCGATACACTCCACCAGTGGATCCCTGAGCAAGGGCTTTTTCTCCTTAAATTTATCGAAGATTACTGGAACGACTGCTGGTGCATGTGGGGCAAACTGGAAATTCATTTTTGTTGAAAATAAAGCATAGTCAGATAGAGCAACAACCTTCTTGCGAAGACCATCAGCAACGCATTTCATGCACTTAGCGGCAAGGGCGGCAACATTGATATTGGCATCTTTTTCAATAATCTGGATCAAGACAAAAAATTCCAAACATCACGGATAATGGAGAAACACAGTGCTTACCCTTTTCAACAGCGAAATGTGCTCCCCGTAAGAAGCTTTAGGATCTAGCCTGGGATTAGCAGTTAGAAGATCCAAGAAAGCCTAAAAAATTATTTTCGAACAGTCAAGCACAAAGGCAAAGAACTAACCTGTAGCGCATCCCTTCTCTCCGTCCACTTCTTGCTTTCGATGTTGGTGCTGAAATCAGCTGGAAGCTTTGCTATGACGTCAACAGGATCCAACATGTCCCAAGGATCTACCTCCTTCGAGAAGAAAAAACATATTAGCCAAGGAGTAAAACCCAAGGCTGGTAGTTATCGGAAATACCTTGGGAGGGGCTGCGGTTGAGACAGCTGATGATGGGGCAGCTTCCGAACTTTGTACCTCTTCTGAGGAGGTTTGCGCCCCACTCCTCGTCGAGGCTTGAGCTTGTATTTCAGCATGCGCTTGGGAAGCTTTCTCCGCGAATTCAGTGATCTGAAAACCGGGTTTAGTTCAAAATGAGATTATCTATTTAATTTTGTGTTTTAAAAAAGGTTATAATCCTGCTGAGCACGCGATTTATCAGGATATTATAGATTCTGCGAACAGTTCCCTTTCACACTGCGATGGACAATTCGCTGGCAACATGCATCAGGCTCAGCTATGGTGTGGTATCAACACAACACAATTACTATCGCCCATGTGGAAATGTGAAATGAGAGCTTTAGCGAGATATCGCTCTATAACTTGCTTCCCAAAAAATCATACTCCGATTCGGCATTCTTTGAGAAACAAATCTCGAAATGTTCGCTCAATGTATCCATTTGTGATGTTGCATACTCACTCTTTTCATCTTTGCCTCATCATTGCTAAGATCGCCCAACATCGATCGCAAATTTCTCTCTCCAATAAGTCGTTCAATGGCGCCGAAGACACATAAAGAAGCTTCGCGAACGTCATGATCGGCGTCACCCGAATGCTTCACCAACAGCGGCACTATCGCTTTCACCAGTTTTTTAGGCGTCTGAAACATTCCTTGCGATTATAATTTTCCAAAGTGCACGAGGGCTCCCGTTTGCGACAACAAACGAGTGTATCGACTAATGAATACATTAATCTTGAAACGACTGCTGTCATTAGCAAGACGGCAAAAACACAAAAAATACAGCCCATGGAAGATTACAATAAACTTACTTTGTCAGTAGTTAACATATTAAATTGTCTATATAAGAAATTATCCACTTGTTGTTTGATCTGAGGATTAGGTTTTCCCATGCTTGTGACAATTTCTTCCATGATAAGTTCGAGTGAGGCAATCTGTAACAGGAAGCTTGGAAAATCGAAAAAAAAGAGAAACCATAAAAAAGAAAAAATCGAAAAACTAACGGTGGCTGCGATTGCATCTGCACACTCAACCAGAGGATCTTTGAGCAGCGGTTTCTTCTCCTTCAGCTTTTCGAAAACTACTGGGATAATCTGAGATATTAGTATAATTTTCAATAAACTTCGTTAAAGTTTTGATGAAAAACTAACCGACTGCGCATAAGGAGCAAATTTTGTCCTCAAGCCCGTAGCAAAGTGCTTGATACATTTAACAGTCAAAGCACACACATTGATATTTGCATCTTTCGCGAGCATCTTTAATTTAAATGGTAAAAAAAAAGATGAAAAACTGTAACGAAACATACGGTCTGCAGGTTCCCAAGGATTTCTCCATAGCTCGCTTTGGTTGAAAGACGAACGTTAGCTTCAAGCAGAGCGGCTAAAGCCTCCAATGCTTCTTTTCTTTCCTGCCATTTCTTCGATTCTCGCAATTCATCGAAATTAGGTGGGAGTTTCGGCAATATGTCAACTTCTTCTGCGAAATCCCATTCATCCATACCTGTAGAGAACAAATATTTCAAACAAAATGCCATCAAACACGTACAGCATCCACGTGATCAAAACAACCGTGAAATCAAGGAAAATATTTCGACATGATTTGATTACAAGGTTGCCAGCAAAGTGTCAAGCAACGAGGCATATCACAGCTACGCTAAGCAGTTGTATATCGATTTGTCTTCCCATTTCAAACCGTAAACGTTAAAAAATGCAGAAATACCCGCAAGCAAACAAAAACCACTGCCGAAATTCTCAGAAGAACTGAAGGATGCAGGCATGCCGTGCACGTCAAGATTGGCCGTGGAGCGCGGAGGTTTGCTACAAGTCATATAGAGAGCCACAATGAATGTTGGTTATAATCTGGTCCGAATCGAATGATTATTCGACACTCGATAAATCATTCAAATGCGAATGATTCCAAAATTCGAATATTCGAAAATCTGAGATTTCGAATAATATTCGATAGTCGAATATTTGAAAATCTCAACTTTCTAATATTGATGGTCGAGTAATCGATAATCATTAATTCGATTTCAGATAAATCACCGGAAATACCGCAGGACAACAAATTTGCCGAAGTTCTGCAGGATTTTGTTCTCTATTGCGAAAATAAAAACGTTGAAAACCGGAATTTCCGCAGAACCTAATTCAAAATCCTGCGAAAATTCCGAAAAATGACAGAGGTTCCGTAGCACTTTAGCTTGCCAGAACTTCCGCAGGACTTTGAATGTGTTGTCTCGTGATGTTGCCTCCCAACAACTAGAGTGCATTATCGAACATGTCAGCCGTAGCGTAGAGGATAGTAAGTGGGTCTCACAGTCAATAGAGTGAGGTTCAAATCTTGCTGCGGTGTTCTCTTTTGCTGTTGTGGTCGGCATTCTTCGGAACTTCCGCAGGATCTCATTTCGGAACTTCCGCAGCACATTTACGGAACTTCCGCAGGTGACATGGCGGAACTTCCGCAAGCGCTCTGCGGAAGTTCCGGTCATTTGTTCGAGCTCATCGTGGCGTGGGGGTGACATTGGGTGTGAACTGCGATGCACAGCAGAGTGTATACTCTGGCAGGGCCTCCCAAGCTGTGAAGGAGTTCGACGTTTCCGATTTCGGCCGGATACCTAGCTAAGAGCCGGCCAGATCCCCCGCCGTTTAAGTTTTTCCGGTAGCTAGGCGGTCCCCTCCCTGCTCCACACGCGGGTAGCGACCACCCCGTGGAAATCAAGAGTTAGCCTAGTAAGTCTGCTCTTGTAGGGGAAAAATTTCCATTACTCGCTCAGAAAAGAGAAGAGACTTAAACCCTGCACATCGGATCTCGCCTACGGCGCCGGGTGGTAGCAAGAACAATGTCAGGGTACTCAGGGCGCCTTTCGGATTGGACAAAAACGACACGTCTGCCCGGACGACACGCCAAGGAGGCTGCCTCATGCTCTGCACCTACAACGCCAGGACAGTCTCCACAAACGCCGACCTCCACGCTCTATTCGACGCTGCAGAGCACATCAAGTACCATGTCCTCGCTTTGCAGGAATCGAAGTCTAGGAAGAAGGACGTGCGACAGATGAGTGATGGGACCCTCATCATTCGTGGTGAAAAGATTCCATCACGAAACGTTGGAGTCGTTGGCTTCGTCGTCCACTCATCTATCTCCATCTCGTCGATTGGCCTGAGATCCTGTTCACCTCGACTAGCCATCCTACAACTACGACCTCCACGTCGGAAGACCATCAGCATCATCAACTGCTACTCACCAACATCAACAGCTGACATCAGCAGCTTTCTACGAAGTGTGGAGCAGGTCGTCCGCAACGGGAAATCCTTTTACAAATTTGTGGTGGGCGATTCAACGCGAAGATCGGGATGCTTCTAGAAGAGGAATATAAGATCGGGAAGTTGGATCTGGGCTCCGGAACGAAAACGGCAACCGTCTCGTTGGGCTTCTCTCCGCCGCACGACTCTTCCATGGAAATTCCATCTTCATGAAGAAAGAACATCGCCGGTGGACATGGGAATTGCCCAACGGAACGACTCATGCGGAGATCGACCACATTCTCACCAACCGAAGGGGAAGCTTGCTTGATGTCTTAGTAGTTCCATCCTTCTGCAGTGGCTCCGATCACCGTCTCCTTTGAGCGAAAATACGATTCAATCGAAAGTTGGAAAAGAAGGTCTGCCATAGCGCCGCAACAAGGAAAGAAGTCGTTTATGACGGTAACAGGTTAGGAGAGCTCATATCAAGTTGTGACTGGGCCATCGAAGAGGACCCAACGTACGACTAAGACCGGCTTTTAGAAGGATTGCGAGCCTGCGGAGAGTGTGCCTCAAAGACTTCTGAGAAGGACTTGAAACGCATTTCGAAGGACCAAGGAATTGCTCGAAAGAAGAAAATTTCTGAGGCAGGATCCGAAAGCAGCACATTTCGAGCGACTGATAGCCAACGCCAGTTGCAGAACAGCTTTGTAGGAGGATCTCAGGAAGTACATGCAAGATAAGATACTGGAAGCAACCGAAAGACGAAGTCTTAAGAAGTTCCGAAGGGACTCTGTGAATATCACGTATATCGCTGGCTGCGCTATTAAAACGAAGGCGGGACCCCGTCTTCTTCCCGATATAAGATGGAATCTATCGCGAAGAACTGCTACACCAACCTCTTCCGCTCATCAACACCCGTGCCGATGCCCGTTGTTCCCACTGGAGAAGTACCACCACGAATTCTACCTGCTGAAGTGCGCAACGCCATTCAGACCATGAAGACGTCCACGGCTCCAGGACCAGACCATCTTTCCGTCGAATTTCTGCGAACCGGAGGACAACGTCCACATGAGATTCTTGCGTCGCACCTGATATCTTATCTTCAGAAGGAAAGGATTCCCGACCAGTGGAGAACGTCAAGAACCGTCCTTCTCTTCAAGAAGAATAAACTTGAGGATCTTCGGAACTACCGTCCAATATGCCTGCTGAGTGTGCTGTACAAGCTTTTCACGAAGATTATCCTTTCTCGCATATCAAGGACACTGGATGAAGGCCAACCCCAAGAACAAGCTGGATTTCAAGGACTTAGCTGCATAGACCCATTCAGACGGTTTCGAGGGTCATAGAAGTCTGCCAGAAGTACCGACTGCCTCTCGTCGTAACCTTCGTCGACTACGAGAAAGCCTTCGACAGCGTCGAAACGAACGCCATCCTGTCAGCGCTAGTCGATCAAGGAGCAGCTTGCGTGAGGACTTAGCCGACTGCTACAAGGGCTGTACAACGCAATGCAGCTGTTCCATCGCCCTCTGACCATCGCAATCGGAAAGGGGGTTCGACAAGGCGATACATTCTCGCCGAAGCTATTCATTCAACGCGGCCTTGCAGTGGGTGATGAAGTCACTGGACTGGGACGAGGGAGGTATATGATTTGATAATAGATTCTTGACGAACCTTCGTTTTTCAGAGGACATCTCGATCAGTATCATTGAAGCAGAGACGATACTGATGGAACTCAACGAAGCAGGGAAGAAGATCGGATTGCGAATAAATCGGAAGAAGACTCAGTTCATGAAGAACGCCCTTTGTGAAGATGCAGAAGTGGAATTGGAAGGCACGTTCATCATAGAGACGTCTTCTTACGTGTATCGACGTTCCATGAACATGGAGAACGACTTGAGGGAAGAACTTAATAGGAGAAGAAGAGCAGCCTGGGCCGCTTTCGGGCCTCTGAAGGAAGTCACCGACCAGTTGACGGACCCGGAGCTTCGTGCCCACCTCTTCGACTCAATCATTCCCCGGGGCTCTATTACGCAGCTGAGACTTAGGGAGATGCTGTAGCCACGTCCAAAGCTCTACAGACCACCCACAGAGCGCTTGAGCGCATTCTTCTGAAGATGACCCTCCACAGACAACATCTTGTCGGACTTCGCAGTACAGATATGAGAGAATGTCCCGTCTTTGTGACCCAGCGGAATACGTTGCGAAAGCGAAACATCGATGGGCCGGTCACATTATGAGAAGAACAGACGACAGGTGTACACTAAGAACACCGGAGTGGATTCCTCGCGAAGCCAAACGTCCCCGAGGAAGACCTTCAACGAGATGGGCAGACTTGTTCGTGGGACGGATGGGCCAGCTGAGAAATCAGCTGGATACGATTTTCGCCCCTGAATCTACGCCGCCCAAAAGCGTGAAGACAGGCCATTTAAGTATCTAAGTAAGATGGAATATTCGAATATCCGATGAACACCGAATTCGAAAATTCGATAAGAATTGATTACTCAAAAATTTGATGGCCATCGATTATTCAGAAATTCGATATCCACAACATATACGGGATGTCCCAAGAGTATCTGCACATTGCTTGATCGCTAACATCTCCCGAAGGCTTTTGCCACCCTTGGGGCAACATACTGTGGGGATGGTTTTAGCTTATAATTACAGCAGAAAGCGAATCACCCATGTTTTTCTTATTGTGTTATCACGGTAGGAACTCCACTCCCAGCATATAGAGCAAATGCGACATAAAAATCCAAAGTAATTTGAAAAAAGTCTAAAATCTGTGTAGCAGTTTTTACATGTGCTGATTATACTGCGCACGAGTTATCAAGCTTTTCATATGTGCAATCACTTTCCTAGATATTGAAAACATTTATTACGGTGTACCTGGCATAAGTTGTGAAAAAGACATTAATGTTAAGTGCAAATTTCATAATTACTAAGGCTCCTAAAAGTTTGATGTAAGATTTTCGGTTTTTTTGATTCCCTTTGTGAACGGCAAGCGTTTCGATGTCTCAAATCCGGGTGGAGGATATTAGGTCGCCGAAAAAGGGCGGTCCCCGCGGTCATTTGCGACAAATACGCGCCCTTGTGCATGCGCGGACATGCGTTCCTGCAGGGAATCCGCGCGGGACTCTTCCAAATACGGCGACCTAATGTCCTCCACCCCTCAAATCCCTCTTCAATTTTTCCGCGGTAATTTTACAACAGTGAAAAGCGATCGATAAATCGCTCCATAGTAAGTCTAAGTTGATGTCAGCCCACAGATCTGCATACTGTTCGGACCCCTGTGTATCAATCCACAACTCTCACTGTATAATCTGTTTGAAGTTCGAAATCTTGTCACAACCGTCACAGGTGTACGCTTTTAGGTCCTTAAGTCTCTTCACGTCACAACTGACCGTTTTTCATCGCAAACTCTAACATAAAAGTGTATTCTTGATACTTACATGGAACAATTCATTTAGATGTTTTTGGTCTCTCATAGGGTCTCACTGGCAAAAGTTATTCTGATAGTATTCGAAAATCGAATGATATTTGAGAATATAATAATATTCGAAATTCGAATAACGAGTGATATTCAAAATTCGAATTTTATTCGATTCGAAAATCTTCATTGAATTTTATTCGGTACTAGTTGGCAAACCCGGCTCCGCCCAGCCCTGTCAATAACATATTTGTAATCAATAAGGTAATGCTCGATTACCCCCCTTTGCCAACTCCCAGCCCCGTAGCTCAAATTTTGCAAAAAATCGATAAAATCGATATCGATCAATACAAAAAGTAGCCTATGACACGCTCCCTGCTCCGAAGTGTATGTGGGCCAAGTTTGGTGCAAATCGGTTCAGAAATAAAAATTACTATTCCGCACATACGTACAGACATACAGACAGACATACAGACAGACGTTCAACTTTAAATATAAGATTCGAACATTCGAAACAATCTAATTTCCCTAAGTATAATGTGGATCATTTGAGCCAGGAATTTGCTGACTTTCAGATGTGGGTACTGCTGTCCGGTAGCATCAAACAAAATCGCTCCTTAGAATATGAACTCGCAGCAACCGAATAGGCAAGCGCTACAGTTGCTCAGACAATCGACCGGACCCCTCCGCCGGACAGTCGGAATCTGCGCCGGACCCAGTTGACCAATGAGAGCTGGGCGATTGGGCGGTCCCTTCTTGTAGGTAGCGGTGACATCACTGGCAGGCAAGTGGGACCCTTCTCCGGCCCTGCTGCAAAGGTACGCCGTTTCTGCTCCGGAGGTACGCCAGATTTGGCAGAGCCGCGCCGGAGAAGTTTGCCCGCCGCGAGTCCGCCAGATTTGGACGAGCCGCGCCGGAGAAAATCGGAGGGGTCCGGAGCACAAATGGGAGGTCTCCGGAGCACAAAATGGGAGGGCTCCGGAGCAGAAATGGAAGGTCTCCGGCGCACAAAATCGGGGGGCTCCGGCGCGCAAAATCGGGGGGCTCCGGCGCACAAAATGGGAGGGCTCCGGAGCAGAAATGGGAGGTCTCCGGCGCAGAAATGGGAGGGCCCCGGAGCACAAATGGGAGGGCTCCGGAGCAGGCTGCGTATCGATTTGGCGCGTAGCCAAGCAAACGTCTAACTCCACGGTGATGAGTCCTCTGTTTACGCTCTTTCTCCATATTTTAGTCGTTGTTTCTTTGATTTTGTTGTTTTTCCGCGTTTCTTTGCCGTTTTTTTCTTTTCCGCGTTGCTCTTCGTCGCGTTGGCGTTTATGTTGTTGTAAGTTCCTCGTTTTCAGGTTTATGTTTCAAATTTTCGTGCGGATGCACTCAATCACTTTCAGTGTTTGGCTCTTTTCGACTCGCTGAGACATTGTTGACTTTTGATGGAGTGGTTTTTGTAATTAATTTGAGCTCGTTCCGAACATTATCTGTGGCTTTTCGGGCAGATGCATGCTAAGGTAAGCGTTAGGGTTTCTAGGCAACTTTATATCTGATATCTACCGGACATAACATCTGAATCAAAATCCTATGAGCCACTTATAGAGGTGTATTTTCAGCGATTTCTTGTTCTCGCTCATCTCTTGTTTCACTGATTGCCTTTCTCTTTCACTGGTTGCCTTAATTAGAGGCACTGGTGTCGTAATGTCGTTCTGCTCGACCGCGATGACGAAAGTTTCAAATTTTCAAGAATTAGCAGTTTCAAGAATTTTCTTGCAATTCTCAAAGCGCCGCATCTTCATGCAGAATATTGCAAGAAACATGTTGAGACATTCGCTGATTTGGAAAAAGTTGTAAACTTCGCTTGGAAACGGCCAAAAGCGAATGAGAGTAAAATTGCACTAAATATTTTGTGTATAGACATTCAAGTTTTTCTTACGACTTTTTTTGAGAATCGTTGTGTTTCTCAATAGACGATTCATTGCACGCAAAGGCTGGACGCCGTTGCGTCATAGGAGAGAGTGTGCTGCGGAGAGGCAGTAAACGGCTAAGAGGGCGAAAGTGTGTTTAATCTGAGAGACGCCTACAGGGTCCGCAGTGGCAATCTATCTCTGCCTGCGATTCGCCTATATATAATGTAATGGCGTTTTTTAGTTAAGTTCGTTTAGGTGTCCGAGTCTTTGAGAGCTGTCGGAGTTGACCAATCGAATACTTTACTCACAGCTTCTCATCACTACCTGCTGCAGAATCCCATGGTGATTTATAAGCTATCTTAAGGAAGCTTGTTCGTGCCTGTGCTGATCGTTATTTTGAATTTAGCTCTCAGCATCAAATAAGGCTCTTGTTCTGGAAGCTATCAACAATGGAGTATCGGATACGAAAATTGTCAACGAACTGGATGAACAACTAGTTCATTTGATGGTAAATCTTGCCACGCGGGAAATGACAATGACCAGCAAGGCAAGGTTTTTCCCACTCCAGTTGCTTTCTTTTGCGAGATTCTCTTCTCAAGATTCTCTTTTATGGGTGACCTCTAGCTTCATATACTCAATTTTTTAGTATTGCCGATCAGCGCCAATTCGATTTTCTTTCGTCCTCTCGATAAAAAACGAGTTGACACGGTGTTATTTATGTATCCTAGTAGGTTCCTCGTCCATTCAGGAAACGGAATCTTTGTTAGGAAATTGATGACTTTTGCACTGACGTTTGTGTTCAGAATCGACTGTTATCGAAAACTCTTTCTTGGAATCGTAGCATTGCCATCTATATTCTTGTGCACCTCAAAAAATATATCATATCGCATATCATCCAATCGCATAAGTGTACAGTGTTGCTTTTATGCTTCACTGCTTCTATATTCTCTCGCTGAATCTCAATAGCTCCCAAATTCTTTTTGAGGCTCAACTCAAAGATTGTAGGAATTTAATGGCGAGAGAATACAAAGGCAGTGCTGAACTTGGAGAAGATCCAACAGATGCACCTCCGTCATCAGAAATGTCTAAAATGTCAAAAATGTCAGAAATGTCTGACAAAAGGTTTTGCGCTATGTTTTTCCAAGCAGTCTAACTCACTACACTTACTTCGCTTATGTTCTCGCTTAGGATACGGCCATAGGTTGCCGGCAACTGTTGTCTTTGTCCGTTTTGTAGCTGCTAAGTTTTGTTTTGCAATTTGCAGGAGATTGTTTGCAGTTAATTTGAAATAAATCTTGTCTTGTTTCTTCATTCTTCTATCTTCTATCCACAAACGCTAGGGGTGAGAGGGAGGGGGTAGAGTACGGGGGTGAGGGTCGCGCTGAACTCCTACCCGGGGGGGGGGGGGGGGTCCTATTCGGCTAATTTGGGTGGGGTTTAGAGACAAAATTGGGGTTTGGAGCTTAATTAGGGCTAATTACAGTATGCCGCGGCAGACTTGCGGAGCACAAAATCGGGGGGCTTCGGTACAAAATCGGGGGGCTCCAGCGCACAAAATGGGAGGCCTCCGGAGCAGAAATGGGAGGTCTCCGGAGCACAAAATGGGAGGGCTCCGGAGCAGAAATGGGAGGGCTCCGGCGGACGAGTGGCAGACCTACCGCTGGGGAAACCCCGCGGCCCTGCCATCTCTCCGCCGAAGGGGTCCTATCCGCTGTCTGAGTGAGGGCAGTGTTCGGTCAGATTGGGAACACCTTTCAACAGATTACTGGAGGGCCTCCCCATGCAATAGCCCGATCCTGCAAAATATTGCTCCTCAGACATTCGCCGTTGACTCGCTCAGACACTCGCGCCGGTTGGCGACCGGCGACGGCGACAATGACGGTCTTCTAGCCGGCGGCCGGACCATTATTTTGGGTGAGGCCCAGGGCTTCATGCATACTTGACGATGGAGGTATAGCGGGTATTGGCGAATCGCTGCTGTCTCCGCTGCTTCTAGCTGCTTGAAGCTGCTGCGCATGGGTGCATTTTAGGTGCAGCAGCAAATTATCAGCCCTCACAGCTGATCCAGATTAACGGAGAAATGAATTCATGAATTTCATCGCTGGAATCCATGAATCATGAAATACAGCAATATAGCACACTACTATCACTATAAAGTTTTGTTCGTAATAAGCACGCAGCGCACAAATGCTGCATTTACTAAAGAAATTGAGATAGTTTGACAGATGTTAGTTTGAATGTCACACATGACCGTTACTTGTGTGCTCGAGCCAACAATAAAACTCTATTCATATTCTATTTTGATTCCAGAGGTCTTGTAGACTTTACCTCGTTCAGATTTTGTTCACCTGTGCATTTGTCTTTTTGATAGCCTCGCAAAATCGTCATAGTTCACTTATCGCAACAAGTGCTCTGGAAATCCTTTGAAAACACAGGTAAATAGAGGCAAATCCGAGCGGGATCAGCTGATAGCAGCATGGAGCAGCTGAGAAAAGCTCACAAAAAGTGAGCTTCATATCTAGCAGCGGGGAGCAGCAACGAGCAGCTGGGAGCAGCAGGGAGCAGCCAGAAGCAGCGCAGCATCGCTAGCTATAACGGGTTTGTTTCGCGTTGGCTGCAGCAGCTAGGAGCAGCAGCATCGCTTGGCTGCAGTCGATACGCATAAAAAGCGTTGCTGCTAGCAGCGACACGTCGTCAGCTACAGCCACCCATCGTCAGGTATGTATGAAGCCTAAGACCTAAGGCATACCTCCCGCGATCCCAGTCACGTCGCAAACTCCAAATCGGACATATGTTCCGAGTCCGCAGCGCAACTGTGTGGTCCCGCCGCGTATGTGTTAGTTTGACGCCGCGACGGATCGCGGGCCGTTTTTGGACGGGCATACCTTGGCAGGGAAATTGTCGCGACATCACTGAAACCCAGCGTGTCGCCGTCGCTAGGTCCGACCCAGCGATGAGCGAATCGTTCGGATAGTTTCTTGTTTGTTATGAAGCTTTGTATTTTTTTGCCAATGCAAATTTCATTTAGGACTATTCCATCTCACACAAGCGCTTCCACTCTGCATTGGAGAAGGATGGTCATCGAACATTCCATACTATTAGTCCTTGAAAACAACACATAGTTATATAGTATGGAATGTTTCCCACATGTCGCCTCACCCTCTCCCTTAGCATTTACTGTTCTCGCAATGTATTAATTTTTTCCTGTTCTTGTTTATTGATTACAAGTAGTGAGAATCTCAAATGTTTCTATTATAATTTCCGAAGTGGATAGAATAGATGTGCAATCTCGGTCGCTCAGACATATCTCGTTCATTGTCTGACTAAGAGGCACGAGCACGCTTCGCGTACGTCCCGTTTATGAGCTGCTAGTGCGCTTTAACGCGTGATTAGTCACTACTGGACTCGCGTTGTTTTACGAGCTTGAACATGAAGAACCTTACTCGTAAACTTGTTAAATAAATGTACGCAAAGCTTGCTGGTGTCTTTTAGTCAGAAAATGAATTTAATGATTTGTATAAGCGTTCGCAGATTGACAGACAAAATCTCGCCCAGCACTCTTTGTTGAAATAGCCTACTCAGAGTTATATACAAAGACAAAAGAATGATTCTATAAGAAAGCTAACCTATATGCCTACCAGTTATTGAAAGAGAACTCAAAATTTTATGGACTAGTCGATTTCGTCGCAGATGTAACTACTAAACTTGCGCCTGTACACATTGGTAAATACTGGGATGTGTGTAAATCTACAGGGTGTCCCAAAAAATGTTTAGAACGTTTGATCGTTAATATCTCTCTTCCCAAGAAGTCTTTTGCCTTGCTTCAGGTACCGTTTTGTAGAGCTGGCTTCAACTTAGATTTCCATTATAGAACGAATCACCCATTTCTCTTCATTACTGTAGGATTACGGTAGAAACTTCAAAGAGGGTTTTGAACCATGAAAGGCCATATTTTGCCTCAGAAAAGAAACAAAACAGCCTGAAAACTTTTACACCAGGCTAATTAGAATTGCTGATTATAACTGTAAAGTTCCCAACTTATTATGATGCTTCATTGAAGAGTTATGCCAGGTGAGAGGTAGCGGCCTTTTTTTCAATGTTCCTAAAAAAAGCGATTACACCGTTTAGAAAGCTTCGTAATCTTGTGAGTAGTTGAGCATTGAACTCAGCGTCTATAAAAACCCTATTACACAAGTTTTCACAATTTTTTGAAAAATTTTGAAACGGCAGCTTTTTCCACATTGACACCATATGTTTCAAGTTTCTATCGTAATCCTACAGTAATGAAGAGAGATGGGTGATTCGTTCTATAATGGAAATCTAAGTTCAAGCCAGCTCTACAAAATGGTACCTGAAGCAAGACAAAAGACTTCTTGGGAAGAGAGATATTAACGATCAAACGTTCCAAACATTTTTTTTGGGACACCCTGTATATCCTTTCTTGTATGATGTAATGTTCTCTTAAGGCATATGGCGCCACATTCTGCTCGAAACCTCTCGAATAAATGCACTTCAGAGAATTTAGCGCAAGTTTTCCAAAACTGCGTATAATGCGGTGTGGTGTGTGGAGCGTTCAGAAATCGCTATGGGTATGCCCAAGAGTCGAGCGATGGGCGATTTTGATGCAATGAACGGTCGCCCAGGCAGTCTGGTCGCAGCGATCGAAAGTCGTGACGATTGGATCGCTGGAGGTATGCCTTGGGCCTAATGCGGGTCGTCGAGCGAACGAGGATGACGACGGACATAAGTGAATTCAACCTAATTACTTCCAATTGATTGAGGCCCCGCCTTTCCTACGCTCGCTCTGGGAAAGTGCTCAGAGATGTCCCGCGGAAGAGACGCAGAGTCCAGCGCGAAGATGAAGATGCTGGTGCAAACGACACTCGATTTGACAAGCCCTATACTGTAAACGAATGCTTATGTTTTTGACTGTTCTGCTGACAGACATAATCGCAACTCTATGCACAGCATGTAATAAGCTCTGTGGTCGTATTTATTAACGAACCCAGTGGGTTCCGCAACCCATTGGGTAGGCTTAACCCACGAGATCGGTATTTACGAAGCTAGTGGGTTCCGCAACCCGATAGGTTAAGCCTACTCTGTGGGTTCCGGAACCCATGAAAAGGCATTTAACCGGTATTCACGAAGGAACCCAGTGGGTTTGTGAATCCAATAGGCATTCACGAAACATACCCAGATCCCGTGGGTTCCGCAACGCACTGACCGCTGGGTTAGCGAACGCAAGCGTGGAAATTCTGCGCTGGGCTACATGAGAACCCAGCCTTTTTGGTGAATATTATGTGGATTTTTTAAGCAGAGATGGTTATACTAGCAACACTTATACATTAGAAGCATTTTGCATATTTTTTGTAAATGACATTTGTTGGATAAATTTTACAAGATATTCCACCGAGATATAGAGCTAGCAAACTTGATGCCTCATTATTTGGCAGTCTCTGGAAAGTCGCAAACAAGTTTTTTAACAGAATTTTTGTGTCAAATTGTGAACTGCCTAAACATTTGCCGATATTTGCTCATGCTATGTTAGTTCTTATGCTGCTGCATGGAAGCAGAGCTCCTGATTCTCTATGTTCGTCAATGTTCTTCTATGTCTCTTTATTCCGCAGATTAATAAAAAAGTTTCTTCCCTTAATCCGGCCTAATCAGCAGACAAAGGCTTCAAGAATGAAAAAAACGGTTTTTAATCAAAAGTATGTTTCCTAATTTCTTGAAGCAAAAATCAGTGAGAAATGTATTAGGTCGTTCCATAAGTTCATAGCGTTAATATACTCGTCCTTTTTCTGAAAGGCGGTTTTTTTTGCGGCAAGATGCGCATATCACCAAAAGCTAACCACGCTTTTTACGATAACTTATTAATTTCAATAAAAAAACTGACCCGCTTCGATTTCTCAGCTTCCAAATGTGGAATTTTCAAACTTAGAAAAGCATTTTCGACATCTGCTCATTTTTTCTCACAAAAAATGTTTTTGCATGGATTATTTTGCCGAATATGACAAAGGCACTTCTTCGTAATACGAGACGAGAAAGGATGAAATTGTACCCAGAAGCCAAGGATTTGCAGGGTGCTTTTTGAGCAAGATTTTTGCAGGACGGGCAAATGGTTCTGCTTTGAAAATCGCTAGATAAACACAAAACAGTTGCTCAAATCGTAAGAAATTCAGTGGTACCGTGTAAACGAATCCCTACTGCAAAAAAAGACAGATCCAGTGACTTTTTCTGCATAACGAAATATCGCTCCGCACCGCAAAAGTCGTCAAAACTGTCTTGCAAAACTTGACCGGAGTATTAGTATCCGAGGAAGCTCTCAAACCTCGCCCTACCAGATGATCATTTATCCAGCTCTTTTGCATGCCCACTTGCTGTGGGATGTCTTCTGCGTTTGGGTGTTTGGGTATTCAGGTTTGAATAAAAACTAGAGAAGTATATGTTCAAAGGTTTTTCAGGTGACAGCTGCATTATGGCTCGTTTTTGTTTTTTGCTCTTTTGATGGATCTACAATGACTGGTTGACTACTATCAGTTTAACACCGTTACTTGTGAGATCGAGTATGGACTTGTGGATGCTCCTTTATAGAGGGTATCCCAAAAAATGTATCGAACGTTTGATCGTTAATATCTCTCTTCCGAAGAAGTCTTTTCCCTTGCTTCAGGCACCAATCTGTAGAGCTGGCTTCAACTTAGATTTGCATTATAGAACGAATCACACATCTCTCTTCATGACTGTGGGATTACGGTAGAAACTTCAAAGAGGGTTTTAAGCAATGAGAGGCCATATTTTGCCTCAGGAAGGAAACAAAACAGCCTCAAAACTTTTACACTGGGCTAATTAGAGCTGCTGATTATAACTGTAAACTTCTGAACTTATTATGATGCTTCATTGAAGAGTTATGCCAGGTAAGAGGTAGCGGCCATTTTTTCAATGTTCCTGAAAAGTGCGGTTACACCGTTTAGAAGGCTTCTAATCTCGTAAATAGTTGAGTATTAAACTAAGCGTCCATAAAAACCTTATTACACAAGTTTTCACATTTTTTGAAAAATTAAACGGCAGCTTTTTCCACATTGACACCATATGTTTCAAGTTTCTACCGTAATCCTACAGTAATGAAGAGAGATGGGTGATTCCTTCTTCGATACATTTTTTTGGGACACCCTGTATATTACCATTACTCAATTTCTGGAATATCCCTGCTTTGCTGGGTATTCTTTTATCTGGATATCGTTTATCTGCCGGTTGCTGTTATTTTTTTTATCCTTGCATTGTTCCCTAATACAATACGCATACCGGACTTGCTACTCTCTCAACTTCGTTTGATGCTAGGTGTTCCACAGGGTAGAACAGAGAAAAAAACTATTGATCATACGTTACAAAAACATGAATCGTAACAGTGCATCATCATATCTTCTTCTACTTTTATTGATCATCTCCATTTTTCACAATCTTCAGCTTGATGTTAATCAATTTCGAGCTCTTTTAAGTCTGCCTCAACTTTATGCATCCACCTTAACTTTGGTCTTCCTCTTGGTCTCTTTCTGGGACATCTACAGCAATTGCCAATCTAGTGACGTAATCTTCTTCCCTTTTTCTAACATGTCCGTACCATCGAAGTCGCCTTTATTGTACCTTCTTTATGTTCGGGGCGACGTTCATTGTGGTTCTTATGGTATCGTTGGTGAAGTGGTCCATCATCGTGATGCCTGCCGTCCATCTTAGCGTACGCTTCTCCATTACACTAATCCTTCGTTCGCGTACACGGCCAACTTTCGCTGCCATATAGAGCAGTTGGGCGAATTACAGTGCGGTACAGCTGGGATTTCAGCTTGATCGGCATTCGCTTATCGCACATGATTCCTGTGAGTCCTCTCCATTTTGACCATGCGGTTATCTTGGAGCTGATCTCGTCTTGGAGCGTACCATCTGCAGAAAGGCGACTTCCCAGATATTCAAATGTTGTAGTCTTCTCGACTGAGATGTCTCCAATTCGGATGGTCCCAGGCGTTTAAGTTATTATCTCCATGTACTCGGTCTTCGCAGCATTGATTTTCAAGCCGTGCAAATTAAGTTCAGTGTTCCATTTCTGCACTTCCGCCTCCAGTTCCTCCCTCTCCTTTGCCATCAACAATATGTCATCTGCGTATATCAGATCCCCCGGAGGCGTATGAAGCCTTTGACCATAGAGTCCATGACCGTAATGAAGAGAAAAGGCGACATGCCGAACCTTGATGGATGTCAGCGCGTATTGGGAAGTCTCCAGATTGACCCGCTGCTGACTGTACGTGGCCGTGGCATCTTTGTATATCATCTTGATCCACTGCACATATTCCTCCGACACCATATGCTTTCGTAGCGACCACCATATGATTTCATGCGGCACCTTATCATAAGCCTTCTCTAGATCGAGAAATGCTGCAAAATGCTGCATGCACCTCGCACTGTTTTTTCCTGCTTCTTTTTATCATTATCCTGGCAGCATGGGTGGTGTCTATCGTGCTGCAACCTTTTACAAATCCACATTGATTGGGAGCTAGTTCCACAATGCTTCGCAGTCGCATTTTTAAAATTCTTTCAAAAATCTTCATTGTGTGAAACATGAGTCGGATGGGCCGGTACGTCGGGCAGTCAGCTATGTCGCCTTTGTTTTTTCCTTATCGGTACCGTCGTACTTCTCTACCAATCGCTTGGCATGTTCTTCGTATCAACTATCTGATCCAGCAGTTGTGTCAACTATGTCACTCCAGCTTGTCCGCAGTTTTTCCAGAATTCGTTAGGTACGTCATCTGAACCTGTCGCTTTACCGTTCTTTGTTTCCTTATTGGCGACAGAAACTTGTTCTTCTGCAATGGTGGGTATTAGTCCGAGCACAGGATCGGCGTATACACTGGATGCGTACTCGTGGCTCTTATTGTTAGATGCCATTCTTGCAAAATGTGATCTCCATCTATCATTTATCTCTTGTGGCCTTGTGAGTGTTTTTCCGTGTTCATCTTTGATACTATAGAAGTGCTCTGCATCGTTCCTGGCGTTTGTTCTTCTTTTTGCGATTCGGTAAATGTCTCGTTCGCCTTCGCGAGTGTGCAACTTATCGTAAAGTCTTAACAAATATGCTTCTTTTGCCTCCTTGACACTCCTCTTTGCTGCGCGCTTCGCTTCTACATATTCCTTGCGAGCATCTTCTGTTCGTGTCTTCTGCCATATCCTGTACGCTATTTCCTTCTTCTTTATTACAACCTGCACGGCTTCCTTCTACCACCAAGTTTCCTTGTCAAGCCTCGGTCGTCCAGGTTTAGTGTAGCCCACTTCACCGGCTATCTGATAGATGTTGTTTTTTCAAATTGTCCAGGTTTGTTCTGGATCACTGTCCAGTTTTGGTAAGGCACTCTTTCCATTGCTGCTCTTTCGCAGGCATCGTTATTGAGCTTCCACCATTTAAAGCGCACTCTACGTTCGGTTGCCTTCCTTCATCCCTTGTCAACAGAAACATTCAGATCCAGTAGTAGTGTTCTATGTTGCGGGATGCAGTCTTCGCCAGGGATGACCTTGCTATCTTTCACATACTGAGCTCATGCTGCTTAACGCTCCAAAAGTCTATTTGCAACTTTTTAATTCCGCTGGCATAAGTAATCAGATGATCACTTCTCTTTGTAAAAGAAGTATTTGCCAGTATGAGCAGCAACAAAGTCAAGAATACGCTCTCCTTCACTGCGTAATCCGTATCCGCGATCTCCATGGTATTTCCCTGCACCGCCTTGTCGTTCTCCTACATGACACTTTAGATCTGCTCCAATTAGACGCATTTCTTCATCTGGCACGGATCTGATGTAGTTGTCGAGTTCTTCCCCAAAATTCATCTTTCTCAACCTCACTGCGACCTGTTTGCAGAGCTTAAGCAGTGACTACACGTAGAATGCGGTTACCATTTTCTATCCTAATGCTCATGAGTCGGTCACTAATTCGTTCCCGTTAGCTATTCTGTTTCTCAACCTTCCGCAAACGATTATTCCGACTCCATTCCTGCTACTACTTGTTCCATTGTACAGGAGCTTGTAACCATCTCCTATATCTCATCTCTCGCGCGACTTACCGCCTTTCCATCCGGTTTCCTGAACCCAGGTAACGTCCACTTTACGTCTTCGGAGAAGATCTGCTAGTTCCGATGATATGCCGTGAGAGAGCTTACGTTGATAGTGGCTAATCGAAGCGCTCTCGAAGACTTGTATTGTTGTCTTGTATGGTAAGCCAGCATTTCTAGCCGTCTCCGCTTAACTAGCTGTGACGGCGGTCTTCTTTTACGGTTCGTATTTGTTGATGTTGAAAGTGCCCCGTTTTCGGGAAGGTCCCTAGCTTTGA
Organism: Cylicocyclus nassatus; assembly: GCA_958299035.1. Taxonomy (NCBI): domain Eukaryota; kingdom Metazoa; phylum Nematoda; class Chromadorea; order Rhabditida; family Strongylidae; genus Cylicocyclus; species Cylicocyclus nassatus. The sequence continues at coordinate 23,791,661 of CATQJL010000316.1, forward strand.
CTCGAATATTTTGTCGAAACATGAAAGAGCACTTTGATGCGACGATTTTTCTTCTTCAGTCGGCTTGTCGCTTGCTTCCCTTTGGGTTACAGCCTGATGCTGGGAACGATCACTCACGATGACCGCAAGTGACTGGACTGATTGTTGCTACTATGTTGACAGCATTTACAGGTTCGGAAGCTATAGTTCATTTATAAAATTGTGACGACGGATTTTACTGCGGTCTGTGCTCCCACAGAAGCATAAAACGCTTTTACAAGAAGGCATCACCTCAACATTTAGCTCAGTGACTTCCAGTTTTAATATCATCATACGTAAGCAAAAAACCACTCACAAGGGAATGGTCAGAAGTCGAAGTGGCCAAACCAGAGAAGCTGTATATCATTCGATGCAGTAAAAAACGCTGACTTCGAATCTGTCTTCCTTATCTGCTTCCCGCTTTTGTGGACGAAGCTACAAGGGGTTTTATTGTGAAATAATCATACATAAAAACAGCAAAACTGAGCACATTATTGCGCTTTTAGCTTAGCTTCTGGCTTCAAAAATTTTAAGTAAGCTAGCTGCATGTTTTGGCCCAGCATTGAGGCGAACGTGGCTCTATACGGCTAAATTTTCAATTTCACGCATAATTTCTTAGCCAAATAATGGTCTTTAATGGCTTATAGCTTCGTCCAGAAAAGCGATAAGCAGGTAAGGAAGACAGATTTAGAGTCAGTGCTTCATGCTGCATCTAACGGTATGCAGCTTATCTGGAATGGCCACTTCGATTTTTGACCATTCCCTTGTCAGCTAAAGATGAAAATCAAGAAAATACGATTTCCGGAAGTGGCGTGCGTGTCGCGCGCGGTCGCGCCATCGTCACAATTTTCAAATGCCCTATATCTGATACTCTACCGCATTGCTGCTGATGTGATGGTCGCGGCTGCTGGACGCACTCCAAAAGATGTAGGTTCTTCCTAATTATCATTTGAAATCAGCTTTGCAGTCTTCTCTAGAGACTGATACAACAATCTATTTAACCGTATACAGGGCTTATCAAAAGTGTCGTTTGCACCAGCATCTCCATCTTCGCGCTGGATGCGTCTCTTCTGAGGGACATCGATACCAACATTAATCGGCGATTGAAGATGAGACGTATATAAGTAGACGCGCCTTCAAACGCTGATTCCAAATCTGCTTTCCTTTTTTGCGGAACAAGTTGTCTAAAGAATTTATGAGCGTTTGTGTGTCCAGACTTGCCAAGTTTTAGGTGGCTTAAAATTGGCGAAAAGCTATAAAAACACCGGAAAGTGGAAAATCAGTTTTATATCGAGTATATTGTTTGCAAGGAAGAAACAAAGCCGGTGGAAATCGCCTAGGTATTGTTTAAGAGCTTTTCGTTGATTTTAAGCCACTCGATGTTTGGCAAATTTGGACATTCAAACACTCATAACTTCTTTCGGAAACCTACTACGCAAAAAAGGAAGGCAGGTTTGGAATCAGCGTTCAAAGACGCGTTTAACCATATACATCCTATCTTCAATCGCCTACTAGTTTTGGTATCCTTCCCTTATTAGCTACTCTTTGCAAAATGACAATCGTTTGAAACGCGGATTCGTTTATGTCAGCTATGTTGTGCAACCTTCAAAAGTATTTTAAACTACGCAGTTTCGTCTATGTCAGCTACATTATGCAATATTCAAAGGTATGGCTAATATTTTCCTCATGAGGTAAGAGACAGCTCTGAACAAGAAAGATCACTTGTACAAAAAAGTGTAGAGTCGTCTTTCTGCATCTCTTTCCACACATATTATAGTCGATAGTCATGTCTGGGTCCGAAAGAATACTCGAGTAAAGAACAGAATAAAAGAAAATTCGAGTTTTGTCGCACAGACATTAATTGATGTCATCCGAACATAAGGGAGTACGGAACCTACTTACCCCGAAAAACTAGCCGCCACATAGTTAGCAGAGTTCATGAGAGGTTATGAACCGGCAGCAATGCCAATTTGCACCAAGAGAGTTGGTTCTGCCTACGGTAACTCTGCCATCATCTTACACTTTACGAAACCGGGATCTTATCAATATTTCGAACTCAAACTTCAGTGGTGAATTTATTCCAATTAGGGTAAAAATGTGCATTTAGGGGTATTTCGTTTCGTAATGCCGTTTTCGAATATGATGTTGTTTTTGCCTGAAACCTTGAAAATTTTTTTTTGTTTCAAATTGTTCTTGCGAAGTTACCCGCAAAATTTTCAAAAATGTTTTTTAAGGGTTTCCTATGACGCTGTTTCCGAATATGCTGATGGTTTTGCTCAAAACTTTAGAATTTTTTTTCAAAATTCAGCTTTTTGCAACTTTCATTGGATTTATGGTGAAATTATGTTAAGATACTTATGAAATTTTCAATGAAAGTCGAACTATCGTTTTTTGGCCTAAAACATCATCGGGACAAATAATTTAGTCGGACTGACACTTTTCTACACATAGCTATTTTTTCTGTTTCCCATTTTATCAAATTTACAGTGAAGTTTGTGAAAGTAAGTCTGAAATTCAAAATAAAAAAATCAAGGTTTCAAGCAAAACCACCACCATATTCGGAAACAGCATGACCAAGTACCTTCAAATACAAAGCAGCCTACTCAGACAATCGCCGGGGGCAGGCGGGCACCGGAAAAATAGATTGCTCTCGCACCCCGCTCGCGGATATTTTGGAAAGCAATCAGGACTTTTCGGAAGACCGCTTGCTGAGTTCTCGATTCCTCAGAGATTCAGCAATATATCTGCAAAAGATAAGAGCGAAAAAAAAATTCAACAGGCGGTCTCTCAAAAATCCGCTGACTCAGCAAGCGGTCTTCCGAAAAGTCCTGATTGCTTTGCAAAAAATCCGCGAGCGGGGTGCGAGAATCAGCAATCTATTTTTCCGGTGCCCGCCTGCCCCCAGCGATTGCCTGAGTAACTGGAGTAAATACTGAACTTCAAGTTTAAAATTTCAATAAAGTCCCGGTTCTGTAAAGGTAGGATGATGGAGGAGTTACTGCGTGCAGAACCAACTCTCTGGTGTAAGTCGGGTGCTGACTGGCATTACTGCCAATCCATGACCTCTCATCGCCTCCGCTATGTGTCGAGAGATGAGGAAAATAGTACACGGAGTAAGGAGGCACATTGGTGACGTCATGGATTGGCGAACCCAGCGGGGCACTTGGGAATACCGATCTTGCCCAGTGGGTTCACGAACATAATGAGTTCCGGAACCCATTGGGTTCGTTGATGAATACGGCCACTGGCGTCAGTCAGAAGACTGTCAATAGTTTATTTCATTTACAGGTTATGGAATGCGGCTTATTATTGCTTACGTGTGCTACGGGTGGCATTCACAAAATACGAAAAATGGAACTGTGCGTACCGGCGTATCCGGAACGTTGTCCAACGATGTATGGACCTGCTTCGTCAAGTGATCTCAATGATTAAAGTCACTAGCTTTGTAGCTTCAAGGAATTTTCCATAGGTCTTTGCAACATTCTTTTTTTGTCAACGTTTCTTTGTATTGATTATGGTTACGATAAATAAGTTGATTTATATTTGTATCAACTTGTAATAAGGTTACACTGCTGAGGGAAGGTAATATCTAGAGAAAGGAATAACCTATTTTCAGGTGTATAAGCCGCACCCAGTTTGCTCTAAAGGCGAACAAGCAAAAAGTCTGGCTGTTACCAAGGGGCTCGTTAAGTGAGAGCAATGTGCGAGAAAGCGACCGCTTTGCGAGACACCTGCGCAGCGGCACGCCGGGGTCTGCCCGCCTTCAGAGCAAAAGGGGTGCGGCTTATACGCCTGAAAATAGGGTACTTGGCCCAGTGCCATTTCATTTTGTCGCTAAGGCTGGGTTCATACTGATTCCCATGTTCCGGAAGTGTTCCCGCACAGTTCCTGCACTGCGCTGGAACTGTTCCGGAACTGTGCTGCATGCGCTGCAACCGCCCCGCACGCGTTTTGAACGGCGGAAGTTGGAGAATTTTGGCCGTTTTCAACGGTTTTTCTTCCAGATTCCTCTCACTTTGGCCTTAATCCTCTACCCCGCTTCTCCCTGTGATGGTAAAAGGTGTGAACTTGAAGCGGGGTTGAGGAATAAACGTTGTTCTTCTCTACTTATCAGGAACATGCACATGAAAGAAAACAGCGTTCTCTCTTCAGCTCCGCTTCAAGTTCGCAGCTTTTCTCATCACTAAGAGAAGCGGGGTTGAAGAGAGAACGAAGAAGCAACGATATGGAAAAAGGATAGGGGCTGAGAAAGCCAAAAAGCGAAAATCATCGGGAAGCAAGAGCAAAGTTCCCATTTCCACATTTTGGCGGACCAGCCGGCCATCGAACGGCCTTCAGCCAGGGCCCGGCACGCGTTGGTTTGGAGAATTTTTGGAAACGAAGTCCTCCATGACTTCGCAAAAATTTACGAAGTCTTTCTTGACGTAAAAGTTAGTAGGGAAACTCTTATTCAATCAACATAAAAATAACGGTAAATGCATTTCGAGGTATCTTCATAATAAAAAAGCAAAAAGAAAACATTTCGAGTTGATTAAAGGCTCTGTCTGGGCAGGGTACCATTTTAGTGCTCAAAATGTCGAAAACCTCCTAGGCCACCAAATCTGTAGCCTCAACGATCCTGTGATGCATTTTTCGCCACATATTTCAAAGGACACCGCTAGTGATTGGAGCGCGATATCTATCAACGCGTAGAATTATACTACTTTTGACTCAAAAAAAGGGGAGAGGCAACTGTTTGATCCGCTCTCTTCACTATATGATAGATTTTTGACCGTTCTAATCGTCCAATTAAAAAGGGCCATAGTTTATGTGAACTCTCCGACATTTATGCTGCGAACCAACCCAGTCGGTTTGATGTTGGTACCAACAAATTCGGCAACGGGTATTAGGACACTTAAGTTTTTGAAACTTTTTACATATTATAGTTTAGAGTAATACTGTATACACGTAGCCCAGATTCGGAGCCATGTGATTGTTTGTTCACTGTGAACAAGCCATTTGATTGTTGAGTCTTGCATTTGAAATTCGCGCGCTTGCGAAAGAACACGTTCAACTCGTAAAACTGACATGTTCGTCGTTTTTTTATCGGCGCTTCCCCCAAAACCTTATAAAAGCGATATCCCCGTTGCTTCTAACTTCAAAAACGAAGTCCAGCTTGACCCCAGACCATCTGCGTTAGGCCCTGCCTCCAGCCAGTGCGAGTGTCTAAGCGCAGGACAAAACGAGGTGTAGTCAGGGATGCCTGCGCGACTCCCGAAATCAGTGTCGGGACAAAATCGGGACACCTGATTTTGTTTCGGGTCAGAAGTGCGCGACAAAGTCAGATGTCCCGATTGCCACATTTCGGACAAAATCGGAAAACCTGCGGGAGACACCATAATGCTCCGATCGCGTTCAGAACCTGCGGACTACTTCAGAGTTCTTATAGACGGATTTTTGCGTCCTCTATATCTTTTCTCACTCCCCTCTCTTCAGTTACCTTGTGCCCTTAATATTTAGGTCTCATTTCGCACGCCTATTATTTTTCTGCTCAGAAAACCCAGTCAAGTCATGAAATTTATTGACAAATACCATATTATTTTCTTAAGCAGGTTTTACAATGGAATTGAAATGAAAATGCACAGAAAGCAGCAAGTAAGATTCAGGAGCTCTACAACTGCGACACAAGGTTACCAATACAAATACAGCAAGAACTAAATTGTAGAAAGATCAAGCTTCGTCAACCTCTTCAACTTCATCTTCAAACCATTCACTCTTTTCAATCACTGGTTTCTTAGGGATACTGTACTTTCGATGACGCTTTTCTAAAAATCAAAAATTATTAATACCAGTGATCATATGAAGCAATGAATCACCTTTGACGGAAGAAGCATGGCTCTTTTAGGGTCAAAATGGTAAGTGCGGATGTCTGCGCTGCGAAGATACGTTCCAAAAGTATTGCTTCATCTAACAATGTAAGGAAACTCACAGTGCTCTCTCTATTGCTATTCTTGCATGACCGCACCAAACCACTTTTGCTCCGAGAGTTTTAGAAAATTTTCAAGAGCCTTGTCCTCTCTGCTAAGAACACATTCACCACCTAGACTGCAATGCATATGAAAGATCTCCGAGAACATGCATACCTGTATTTCGCTTTTGTTCATCCTGGGGTCCGCGCAAGTTCGTCGACATTCAACAAACGTTAAACGTCGACATCTTGAGAGGAAACTTCAGTTCAATTCCAATGAACTACTGAAAATCAACACTTTTATAAAGAGTTTTTCACTTCAAAAAAGCCAGCATGGGAGGCGAGCATAAACTTAACACTGCCATATGTGCACAACCCTCTTGCAAAAAACTTGCACTTACCTAGGGTGCAACAATAATGATAAGCCTTAACACCTGTGTAACAGAAGAAATGAAAGCGAAAAAATGAGAGCTACATTGAAGTTGAGTTGAAAATGAAAGTAACGCGAAAGAACTTGCTGTGATGAAGCTCAGGATTTCAGCAGCAATACAGAATAAACTCATTGTCAAGAATTTGACTTTGCTCTTGTTTAGACTGTGTTCGCGCTTCGGAACAAAATCGCCCCAAAATCGGTACAAAACTAAATTGGTGACTCCCGCCGGTGCACCGGGTCTTGGTGCGACTACCTATTTTGTGGGCGGATCTCTTACGGTATTCAAAGTCGGGTGTCTGAGTCTAGACATGTACGCCCCTCGATTCACTCTCGTCTACCGCAAGAAGTCGTGGCGGGGACACGCCGCTGCAGCCAATGACGGCGCCGGGATGAGGGACTAGGGGAACGAACGCCGCCAGTTTGGGCAGTCTGCGCAGACCACTGCTCCGAAAGTCATGCAGTAAAATTGCAAAAGGACCAGTTGTCAAACTGGCGGCGTTCGTTCCTCTAGCCGGATGGAGGTACCCTCTGCTACACTGGAGCGCAGGTGGAGGCTAGCGGAGCAGACTCTGCGTACCCCTCGCGTACGTGCTCTCTAATCGACCGAAGCCCTACCCTCCAGCCGCCAACTTTACAAATAGAGGTTATATCATCGATTGGCTTCACCGACGCGGACACATAGCGTGAGTGAAGGCGGTGGTGGCATGGTGCGGTTTTTTGCAAATGTCCGCGCAGGATCTCCTCTTTTAGCGGCCTATCTTCTACCCACAGCGTCTCAACGGTCGCCTTTCAGCACGATGTTCCGCTTCTGTACGGGCGAGACTAAATCAAGGGGTGGGATGTCTTTGTTTGGACTTTTAGGCGATTTTCTCGCATAGAAAACAATATTTTTTGCACTCGCAAAGGGAACACTGCGCGCTATTTGACGAAGTCGTAATTTTAGAACCTGCCCATTTCCAGTGATTTGTCCTGTCTTCTTGATTTAATTGGGAATGTATTACTGAAGACTTGTACAGTTCGTCACGCTACAAAAGGTTTTGCTGAGAAATTATTGGAAGAGAAGCCATCGCTCGGCGCGTTAGATTTACAGTTGAGTTACGAGTGACTCGAAACTATGTGATAGACGCAGTGATGGAGGTTTGTCTATGACAGCCAGCCTTTCACATTGACTCTCACATTAGTTTAAAGGCATTGGCTAGACAATTTTGAGAATTGTGAAGATTGTAACTCATTCTCCAACTGTGGCGCTGCTTCACTTTTCACAGATAGATTGAAGGGTCTCGAGTGCTCTGCAGAAGCGGCGGCACCTTCGTGTGAACAATTGGCGCAGAGAGAGAAGTGCTAGATAAACTCAGTGTTTTCCTTCGCTCATTCTTTATTTATCAGGTATGTCTCAATCGCCTAGGAGTAGAAGTAAGTTAGAAAGCAGATCTTGTTTTGACCAGCCATATCGTCGTTTGAGTTCAAGTGTACTCCCAGAACCTGCATCGCATGAAGTGCTTGTAACGTAACCTTTTCTTTCATCTCTTTCAAAAACGTTCACCGCGCCAGTAGGTATCTACAAAGTCAATAGTCATCAAAATTGGGTCTTTACTCATCTGAAATTAAAGTATTTTCACATCGGCAGTTTATATGACAAGAACGTCAATAGGATGAAGAAACCTACTAGCGTTGTAAGAAAACGCCTTTTGATTAGAAAAAAAAGATGAAAAAAAGGGTTACGTCAAAAACACTACATGCGATGCAACTACCAGGGGGTACCTAAACTCAAATGACGATATGACCGGTCAAAACAATAAAAACTGCTCTCTAACATAACTTTCACTTCTAGCCGATTGAGGCATACCTGATCATGGCTTATAATAAAGCGCTAAACGTCTGTCTTTTTGTGCGTGTGTGTGTTTGTCTGTCTGTCACGAAATTCAAAGAGGCAGCTGCAGTCAAGCTATCGAGCTACAATTTTGCATAGCATACCGTACCAGCATGTAGGCCCACCATGCACAAGGACGAGCCCGTTCGTTAAGGGGGTGTTTCAAAAATTGCGCCTCAAATAGGTCCACCTAGTATTTGGCTCGCAAAATTAGGTCACAAATTCAACTTTTGGCAAGTCCTGATTTGCTTGACAAGCAAATCTGCGCTCCAAAACTTCTAGCTCAAAAAGTGCTCAAAAAGTTTGCTTTTTAGCGAAAACAGCGCCAAAAAGTAGTGATCGCGTAGAGAGTCGATTTGACAAGGTTTTACCCAAATATTTGAAAAGATTTCTGCATGGAAATGTGGCCCAGGATGACTATTATCTTTATAGCAATTATCAAGCCAAAATAAATTCAATAATCTGTTCGAATTCGTATTTATTCCTTGGCAAAAAATTTTCTTTCTCAAAATTACCGATCTTACATGGAGATGCTTCAAGAATGAACAGTTGTTTACAATTCATTTATGATGTACAGCCTCGCGAGGTGAGTTTCAAAGTCATCATATTGGGAGTATGAATAAGGCATACGGATAACAGAGCCAGTGCGAACCTCCGCGAAGCGGAGGTGACGCACTGGTAAGAAATAAGCAAAGAAAACACCAAAATACGTAGAATTTCCTTTGCGGCAATTCTTCGTGAGTGCTGCCGCTTCTGCAGACGCACTATGTTTTCCGGGAAATCTACTCCACTTTTTTCTCCAGTGGGAGGGCTTGAATTCCTCCTCGTCAGTCTAAGTTTGGTGAGATTTTGATATAGTACAATAGCGAGGGCACTAATTTGTTCCAGCTCAGACGTTCGGCATTGACTCTCGTAAGAGATCCGACTACAAAATGGCTATCGCACCAAATTCCGTTGCTCCCGTAGTCGTCGTAAGCACGTGGATCGGGAACTCGGTCTTTTTTGCGAGAAAACAGACAGATTTTGGGGTGTGGCTGAACCCAGAGTCCTGCACCAGAGGTGCGATTGGGGGAGTTGAGCACTCCAAAAGTGAGTGTGGTCCCGGCTTCCACTGGCCGTCAGATGTGAAGTGTAGTGCCGGGCAGCCACTGTCGACCCGGGAGGGGGAAATCAAAAGTCGATGCCGACTCGGGAAAACGGGGGGGGGGAGGGGGAAAGGAGGGAGAAAGGAGCGGGGGCAACGGTCGACGTCTTTTTTCGCAAAAACTTTTTTCTGTTCTCGGGAACTTCATGGACTTTCTCACTTACTGGTAAAATAGGGTAAGTAAGATAAACAAATGCACAAGTTTATGAAATCACTAGCTGATAGTCCCGGTCTCACCCGGGATTCTTGGTTTACCCAATATGTCATCGGCTCCCATTCGTATAGAGGCGGGTTGCAAACCTCCCTGATCTTTAGGATAAACTTGTTAAACCTCTACGTTTAAGCATTAAATTTCGTACTTTCTCGTCGAGCTTATCCTTGAAGTCACTGAAGTCCGCAGCCCGCCTCCACATGAATCTGGAAGCCAACATACTTATACTTTCTAACTTCTACATTGCGCGAAAAGCGCTTTGAGACGAACCCGCTGCATCCTGTCGGCCTTGAGATTAGAATAAACTTTACCGCCCCTGCTTACGTGCTTATATGTAAAAATGATCGGTTGTCGTAATGGCCCTTCATTTTCTTAGGTTTGAGTAAACAAATCAATAAATCGATAGAATGGCTCGGCGAATCGCCGCGGAAAGTAGCTCTAAACCACCGCCGGGGTCGAAAACATACATGTGCGAAGTTTCAGCCGGATCGGTTCAGTGGCGCGCGTTTCTATAACGAACGAACAACTAAACGAACATCCTCACAGACATTGAGTTTTATATATATACCAGTGCTTCACCTCTGCTTCGCAGAGGTTCGCACTGGCATCGTGAAGCGTGGTAAACTCACTTTCTGAGAGCTTGTCTCTCAAACATTGTTCGGTTTATTGCAACGTGACCTGCAGTTAAAAATGAACCATACTCGCTATCTTAACCTCACATGATGTTTAGTATCGTAAATCATTCCTCACTGTAATTTCGTAACGGACAAACTCCACACGACTTTAGATTAAGCCGCTTATTATAAGTCATGATAGATTTCTCACGCAATGTAGTTGTAGGAACTCGCCGTCACCTATTGCGAGCACCCCAAAGGCCGTCACTGCCATGGACGCCTCAGCACTCTCTATTTAGAAAACAAAGCTTCTTAATAACTTTTTAAGATTATAAGAGCTCTAACCCCCATAGCTCTCTTTAGGGCTAGCAACTTTGACCAACAGCCTTGGTCCCAGAATGCGAACCTCATAAATCGAATGAAGGTGATTATTTTTTTGTGTGCAGAAGTGAAACATAGCTCGACTGACGGATTTTATCGAATAAACTTCTTTTTTTATAAATAACAAACTGTGAAGGAATGAGGCCGATCCACGAAGTAACCGCCGAAAACCAGAGTTTAAAATGATAAAATTGCGAAAGATCATGGAAAACTGCAATCGTTACAAATCTGGTGTATGGAAATGTCAGTAGTTGCGACTGCATATGTTTTAAGGGGTAAGTGTGTCTACCAGATGGTGAAAAAAAACGATGGATCTGGGAGTTGCGCCGACTACCAGAGTTGCAAAAAAGCCAATTTAAATTGCTTAGTGACAGCCGACATTTTAACTCCTACAAATCTTGAGTGCGAAGGTGTTAAAAGGCAGGCCAAAAACTTCATGTTTGAGACAATTTTGGGAGAAGCGTGGACGAGTGCTTCTAATGCAATGCTTGTCGAAAGCAAGCATTAGCATTAGGTAAACACTAGTGTTCCGTAGTGTTTGCAACGTGAAAACACACCAAAGGCTGAGGAGAGTTCGTTCAAGGGGATGGGCCGCGCGAGGGAGTGGGCGTGGTCCTCAAAAGTCGGCGTTTTCTGCTAGTATTTTCTTCTTTTACAGGAGGTGTACAAAAGTCGGACTTGTGCTATAGTTCTAGACAGGGCCCGGTACAGATGGTTCGGGGTCAGATTGGACTTCGTTTCTGAAGCTAGAAGCAACGGGGATATCGTTTTTATAAGTTCCTGAGCGGAGTGCCAAAAAAAACGACAAACATGTCAGGTTTTAGAAGTTGAACTTGTTCTTTCGCAAGCGAATTTCAAACCCAAGACTTAAACAAACAAATGGCTTGTTTACAGCGCACAAACAATCGCATGACGAATTTGGGCTATATGTATACAATATTACGCCAAACAATATTGCGTAAAAAGTTCCAAAAACTTATGTGCCCAAATACCCGTTCCCGAATTTGTTGGCTGGACCAAAACCAAACCAATCGGGTTGGTTTGGAGCATAAATATTGGAGGGTTCACGTAAGTTTTAGACCTATTTTTGATTTTAACGATTAGGACGCTTAAAAATCTATCATATAGCAAAGAAATCGAATCAAACCATTGCCTCTCCTTTTGAGCCAGAAATAGTGTAAAACTACGCAGTGATAGATGTCGCGCTCCAATCATATGCTGTGTCCTTTGAAATATGGGCTAAAAATGCATTGCCAGATTGTTGAGGGCACAGATTTGGTTGGTCTAAGAGGTTCTCAACATTCTGAACCCTAAATGGTACCATTCTCAATTTTGGAGAAATCAGAATGTTTTCTTCTGCTTTTTCGTTATATTAGATACCTCAAAATGCGCTTTTTTCGTATTTTATTGTTATGTTGATTGATGAGGTTGACATATCTTTACTGACTTTTACGTCAAGAGGGACTTCATAAGTTTTCGCGATCATGGGAGTCGTTTCCAAAATTGCTCCAGACCAACGCGTGCCGAGCCCTGGTTCTAGATCGAGGCACTAGTACTCGGTTAATAGTATCCTAATCATAGGTTAGGAGGTTTGCCTATCGGACTATACCCTAGCCGTGGCGATTCACTCAAAGTTTGCCAAGAGTTAGGCCCTGGCAAAAGCATAAAAAATTGGGAGTACAAGATTCAGCAGGTCATAACTTCTTCAGAATTTTATGAATTCGGTTGCGATTTCGTAGTTCAGGATCTCCTCCTCATGAGCTTTCAGATGATGTAAATGTGTAGAGGTTCGATGTTTCTTGCGCCTTAAACTCGGGGAAAGGCGGGGGGGGGGGGACTTTTCATTGCTAATTTTCTCCTTGTTCCATTTCAGGGTGTTGGCTGGAGGATGCTAGAGTAATACTGTATAATTACAGTCCAGATTCTGTCATGAGATTGCCTGCGCTCTGTTAACAAGCCGTTTGTTTATCTGGATTTTGCATTTGACATGCGCGCGTTTGCGAAAGTACACGTTCAACGCGTAAAACCGAACATGCGTGCCGAATTTTTCTCAGGACTCCGTCCCGAACCCTGCAAAAACGACATTTTCTTTGCTTTTTACCTCTGAAGACAAAGTCCAGAACGATCCCAGATCATCACCATTTCTCAGTTCTAATTAGGATATAGGATACGAATCGATAGAGCAAAGAAACCTCCGTAAGATAACGTGTGTTCGCAGCAGCCACGCCTTGAGTCAAAGGCCAAAATTTAAGAAGTTTCAGATGCCCGAAACATTGGAAACATTTATAGCTTTGTGCAAGGAAAACTTACAAATCTTACCTCCTCATGCATAACTATACACTCCAATAACATATTCTTTGATGCCTTTGCTGTATCTGTTTGTGTCCTAGAAACTGACAAACTAGAATTTTCAAGCTTTTAAAAAGCGATGCTGTGCTATTTCCATATAAGTAAAGCTTCAAGTCTTTAAGTGCAAGTGCAGATTTTCAGCTCCTACGAAAGCTCAGGTTTTTTGATTTTCACATACGACTTCTCGGCAAAAAAAGCTAGATTAGTTCTTGTAAATCACTCTTTTAGGGAGCTGAAAATTTACTGCTGTATTTCACAAGGCTTGCAGTATACATTTACTAATGTGGGAACAGCGCAGCATTGCTTTTTGAAACCTAAGTTCTGAGTTTTCTCGGTATTTAGCACAGAAGCAGGGACAGCAACGGCATATATGAATGTGTTATGTGAAATGAATATGCGTGAGTAAGCGAGAAGTCTGGTTAGTTTTCTTTGACCAAAGATATAAGTGTTTCTATGTATTTGAGCATCCGAAACCTCTTGGATTTCGGTTTTTTTTAGGTGTTTTGAGGCTGGTGCGAACGTTTACATGTAATCTTACAGAGCTCCTTTAATCACCTAATGGTAAACTATCTTCTATTCAGAATTGAGAAATGTATAACTTAACGTAAGTGACTTATCGCGGTGAAAATTCAGTACTGAAAAAAATTATGAGACAACCTAACACTCACAACTACAAATAGAGTCTTTATAAACTTCCAAAGAAATCTTGGGAAAAAGTCACAAGCTCTCTTTGGAAAACGCTGTACGTAAAAGTTCTGGACTTTCAGCTTTGCAAGTCTGTAGTGTTTATACCATCATTATCATCTATCATGACTTATAATAACGTGCTAAGGGTGTTTACGTGTTTTTGTGTGTGTGCGTGTCTGTAACGAAATTCACAGAACAAGTCGCAAACAGGGTTTCAAGCCGCAATTTTTTGCACAATGCGCACTGCCACTATCCAGATTCACCATGCCAAAGCACGAGCAGATCCAGTGAGTAGGTGCCTCAAAAATCGCACCCCAAACGGATCCGCTTAACGTCTGGCGCGCAATATTGGATCCGTATCACCACTTATAGCAAAAGTCGTGATTATGTTGTGCAAGTGAATGTGCAAGCTATGATTTTTAGCCCAAAAATAGTGATAGAAGTTTATTACTCCACAAAAACGGCGCTAAAGCGAATTATGCGTAAATGGTCAGTTTGCCAGGTTTTTACCTGAGGATTTAAGAAGATTTTTGCACAGAGATGTAGCTCACCGTGGATATTATCCTTATGGCAACTACCAAACCATGAAATAATTCAAAAGTGTTCTAATTCTGCATTTGTTCTTCATCTTCCAAAGTTTCATCCACGCAAAATACCGATCTCACACGGAAAAGCTTTCGGAATGAGTAGTTGCTTACGATTCATTCGTGAAGGCGGGCATTACGCGGTATGTTTCAATGCTATGTTAAGCGGGAATGAGTATATGGCATATAGATAGAAGAGCCAGTGCGAGCCTCTACGAAGCAGAGGTGACGCACTGGTATATATATAAAACTCAAAGTTTGTGCAACTCTTGACCGTATGTTTTTTTTGTAGAATCCTTTGCGCGTGAATCGATTGAGCTGAAATTTTGCACATGTATGTTTTCTACCCCGTATATGGTTTAGGCTACTTTTTGAAGCGATTTGCTGGATCCTTCTATAGGCCGTCCGCGCTGCGCACGGAGAGCAACGCTGTTGCGTACAATGAAGGTAGTTCACGACTGGAAGAAGCGCAGAGAAAAACAGGCGGCGATGCACGAGGAAAGAGGAGTGAGGCGCAATACACACCTTGCGCACTCTCCGCGCCCTGCGCGGACGGCCTATATTGATTTACTGAATTCGGCACTTTGCAATAAAAGTAAAATCTTATCAACCACTATCATACCCCATGCACATTTTGGTGTAAACAGTAGCAGAAAAGCTAATTCTCATTTTGCGGTCAGAAAGATGCGGTACTTCCAGATGCTGCTGCTTTGAGGTAGGCACTTGCAATTAGAACGACTGTGCAGGTGGATATAGCCTGCGGGACCGGCGAAGGAAAGAGGGAGGGGGGAGGGCAGAAATGCAGCAGATGGAAGCGGGATGAAAGATGGAAAGGCGTAGGTTTTGAAACAGAACACATATTTTATGCGCCCACCCCCCTCCTTCCCCTGGCTCCGTGGCTCATGAACCGGGTAAGACCGGGTATGCCAGCCAGCAACTTTTAATAACGGGCTAAAGGTTGTTTACGTGTGTGTGTTGTGTGTTGTGTGTGTGTTGTGTGTGTTGTGTGTTGTGTGTGTGTTGTGTGTGTTGTGTGTGTCACAGGTGCGATAGTGTGAGAATTTTCTCACCCCTCTTCACCCCCTCTTCACCCCTGAGCCGGGACCAAGGTGACCCCCTTCACCAAAAGCCGAGAAAAAAATCAACAGTGAGGTAAGATTAAGCAAAGGAGCTATTTGTACGTGAATTGTTTATGTACAGGAATGGAGGAGTCTGTTGAAAAAAGTGCTTGGTGACTGGTGTGAGTAGTGATTTCTGGACATTTTGGAGTTTTTAACATAAAAAAATTCATAATTTCTGTAGATGAATATCTTTTACGGCGAGATGGGCACCACTAGAACCGTCTCGTCCTCCGCTTTCAGAAAGCATATAGAATATCTGAGATCCATTCAAGAAAGTTCTGTGAAGGGTGTGCCAACTGATTTTCGGATATTTTCGAATTCTTAACGTAAAAAAATTAATAAATTTCGTAGATGAACATCTTGTACGCGATGATGGTCACCATTGAAACCGCCTTGTCCTCCGCTTCCAGAAAATATATACTTTGCCTAGAGTCCATTGAAAAAAGTGCCTGGGTGAAGGGTGTCCTAGTGATTTTTGGAGATTTTCGACTTTTTAACATAAAACAATTCATAACTTTTATAGACGAGCATCTTGTACGCCATGATGGTCACCGTTGGAACCTTCTCGTCCTCCGCTTTCAGAAAATATATACTTTGCCTGGGGCCCATCAAAAAAAGTGCCGGGTGAAGGGTGGGTGAGACTTTTAATGGGGGTGCTCAAGTAGACGTCTTTTTACAATGGTAGAAAAGCCTGTACTTGAGCACTCCCATAATAAAAGTCTCACCCACCCTTCACCCCGCACTTTTTATAACGGAGCCTAGGCAGTGTGTATATTTTCTGAAAGCGGAGGACGAGTCGGTTCCAACGGTGACCATCATGGCGTACAAGATGCTCATCTACAAAAGTTATTAATTGTTTTATGTTGAAAACTCGAAAATCTCCAAAAATCACTAGGACCCCCTTCACCCAGGCACTTTTTTTTAATGGACTTTAGGCAAAGTATTAGGTTGTCCCGAAAGTTTTGTCCGTTTTTTCAACCTATCATAAAAATACGTGGAATAAAGATAGAGAAACGCTCTACACTACTCGGCGCATCTTTTCCTCCTCTTTCTAAATGTCATGCTTCCATGCCGATTAATTTTTTGTTCACTGAGAAAACGCCGAAATTTCGAACCCATGGTTTTTACTATGTCCAAGTTTGACAATTTTTCACAATCTTCATTTTCAACTTTTGGAAGACCTTTGATAGCCCTCAGATAGAGTAAGCAAAGGGCAATGCAATGCAATTATTTGGCATATCTAGCTGGCTTTTCAACATTTTTAAAAATAAATTTTTCAAAAGTCTTTACTTTTGCGAAGTTCTAAAATACAGAAACGCCTCGAACACTAACAAATCATCGGATTTTGAAGCTTTCAAAAACCGATTACGATTATTCACTATTTTTACGAAGCAAATGAGCGTTTACAGCTTCGAAATATAAGATTTTGCATTCTACGTGTACACGCTGGGGTGAGGTCAAATTCAAGAATTATGGAAATTTTATCGCCAATGATCCCGCAAATTGGGGAGAAAATACACTCACTGGAAAGAGGAGGAAAAGCTGCATCGAATAACACCTTAGCTGTGCGCCGTTTCATGATCTCTGGCTTTTGGCATCACCAAAAGTGGAATTTGATAGCATCAAAAAATAATTCTAAAAAATTTTCAAGGCTGGCTATAGATGCCGCAAAATTGCATTATATTGCCCTTTGTTTGCTATATCTACTCAGATAATCGCCGGGGGCAGGCGGTCTGCAAACTCGCTTTTTTCTGCAAGCGGTCAGCAAAATTTTGGGGCGTGGCCAAACCTTCAGCGAGCGGTACTTCCGTGTTCTGCCAGCGGGCAGCAATACAGCATTTTTTGCAAGCGCTCGGCAAATAATTTTTTTCAGCGAGCGCTGGCCAAACTTTCAGCAAGCGCTCGGACTCTTTTTAGGCATTTTCGGGAGTACGTCGAGCGCAAGTAAGACTCTATGTGGCAGAAGTGTCACCGTTGGTTTAATTACTCAAGTTTGAGGTACTTTCTCCCAGCGGAAAGTACCTGCTCAGATAATCGCCGGGGGCAAGCGGCCATGCGAATTTTGAGCAAGCGGGCACCGGAAAAATAGTTCGCTGATTTTTTGTGGTCCGCTTGCAGAAATTTGGAATAATTTTGGCCAATTTTTAGACGAACGCTCGAAGATCTATCGCGGTTTTTCTAAACATAAGTTGCGGCACAGTGGCCGCATTCTCGCGGATTTTCCGCGAGAACATGCAAAATTATTGAGAGCCGCACGGTCCTTTTTGAAGGACCGCACAGCCCTCAGGTACTTTCCGCTGAGAGAAAGTACCCCAAACTTGGGTAATAAAACCATCGATGGCACCTCTGCCACATAGAGTCTCATCTTTTCTCGGCGTACGCCCGAAACTGCGTGAAAAGAGTCTGAGCGCCTGCTGAAAGTTTGGCCAGCGCTCGCTGAAAGAGATTGTTTGACGAGCGCTTGCAGAAAATTTTGTATTGATGCCCGCTTGCAGAAAACGCAAATACCGCCCGCTGAAGATTTGGCCACGCCCCGAAATCCTGCTGACCGCCTGCAGAAAAGCGCGAGTTTGCGGACCGCCTGCCCCGGCGATTATCTGAGTGGGGGTTGCGCGGTCCTCCACAAAGGACCGTGCGGCCCCCGAAATTTTTGCATATTCTCGCGGAAAGTCCGCGAGAATGCGGCCACTGCGCCGCAGCTAATCCATAAAGAAACCGCGACTGTTCTTCAAGGATTCGTCTTTAATTTCGCCAATTTTCTTCCAAATTTCTGCAAGCGGGCGGCAAAAAATCAACGAACTATTTTTCCGGTGTGCGCTTGCTCAAAATTCGCATGGCCGCCTGCCCCCGGCGATTATCTGAGTAACTGTTGCCAAAGCTTTTCCGAAAGTCAAAAATAAAAATTGTGAAAAATTGCCAAACTTGGACATAGTAAAAACCATGGGTTCGAAATTTCGGCGTTTATCTCAATGAGCAAAAGAGTATTCGGCATGTGGGCTTGACAGTTAGAAAGAGAAGGAAAAGATGCGTCGGATAATGCTTAGAGCGTTTCCCTATCTTCGTTCCACGCGTTTTTATGATAGGTTGAAAAAACGGACAAAACTTTCGGGACAACCTAATATATATTTTCTGAAAGCGGAGGACAAGACGGTTTCAAAGGTGACCATTTTGGCGTACAGGATGTTTATCTTCAGAAGTTACGGATTTTTTATCTTAAAAACTAGTAAATATCCAGAAATCACTACCCACACTCTTCACCAGGCACTTTTTCAACGGACTCCAGGCAAACTATATATTCTCTAAAAGCGGAAGACAAGGTAGTCTTAAAAACATTTCCCTTGCTGACGTTGCTGTTCATCTACAGATATTATAAGTTTCTTCTTTAAAAAAATCGTAAATGTTTAAAAATTGTCTAACCCTTTCCGAAACAAATGTTATCGCGTGCACATCTTCTATGGTAATTCCAAAGACAGGAAGGGTGATGTAAAAAAGGAAAAGGAAATGTTAAAGAAATGCAAGGTGCTGGTCAAATATAATTGTGTGCTAGCAGCAGCACATCGGTTCACAATTAAGAAAAAAGATAACCAGTGATGGTAAGGAATAAATTATGAACTTTGACTAGGAAAAATGATGGGAAAACACCATGGCTCCCCCTCCCCCCCCCACCGTCGACATTTTATGATTTCTCTACCAAGTGAAACACCCTTCACCCTGGAGAGGCCGTTACCACTGTGACCCCCTTCACCTGGAGGAGTCATTCTCACCTTATCGCACCTGTGGTGTGTGTGCGTTTGTGTGTGTGTTTGTGTGTGTTTGTGTTTGTGTGTGTGTTGTGTGTGTGTTTGTGTGTGTTGTGTGTGTGTTTGTGTTTGTGTGTGTTGTGTGTGTTGTGTCTGTGTGTTTGTGTATGCGTGTTTGTGTGTGTGTTGTGTGTGTTGTGTGTGTGTTGTGTGTGTTTGTGTGTGTTTGTGTTTGTGTGTGTGTGTTGTGTGTGTTGTGTGTGTGTTTGTGTGTGTTGTGTGTGTTTGTGTGTGTTGTGTGGGTGTTGTGTGTTTTTGTGTGTGTGTTTGTGTGTGTGTTGTGTGTGTGTTGTGTGTGTGTTGTGTGTTGTGTGTGTGTTATGTGTGTGTTTGTGTGTGTGTGTTTGTGTGTGTGTTGTGTGTGTTGTGTGTGTGTGGTGTGTGTGTGTGTGTGTGTGTGTGTGTGTGTGTGTGTGTGTGTGCGTGTGTGGTGTGTCTGTGTGTGTGTGTGTGTCGGATCCACGCGATATTTCGCGCGCCAAGATGGTCCTGTAATTGGACTTCTTTCAAAGTCATGGTTTCGTTTAGCAAGTAAATCCGCAAACCATATACCCTAGCTCGAAAAGTGAACAAAAAGTTTACTTTCGCTCAAGATTGGCGCCAAAAAGGAATAATTGCGTAGATGATCGATTTGTCAAGGTTTTACCTGGGAATGCGGGGCAATTTTTGCTCAGAGATGTGATTCATGGTTGCCATCATTTTTATGGCGAAAATCAAGTCATTATAACCCCGGTAACTGATTCAGAATCGCATTTAATCTTTTGGAGAATACTTTATTTCCCTTAAAGTCACCCATCTTACATGAAAAGCTTTTGGAATTAGTAGTTGTTTACATTTCATTCGTGATGATCGGCATCGCGAGGTCAGTTTCAAAGCCGTCATTTTGCGACTACGACGTTGGTATGTGGATAGTACAGCCAGTGCGAGCCTCTGCGAAGCAGAGGTGACGCAGTGGTTTATAACGGGCTTAGAATTGTTTACGTTTGTGTGTGTGTGTGTGTGTGTGTGTGTGTGTGTGTGTGTGTGTGTGTGTGTGTGTGTGTGTGTGTGTGTGTGTGTGTGTGTGTGTGTGTGTGTGTGTGTGTGTGTGTGTGTGTGTGTGTGTGTCTGAATTTCTGTCTGTCACGAAATTCATAGAGCGAGCTAGAGCCAAGGTCTTGAGGATTTTTTGCGCACAATATGCACCCACTATGTAGGTTCACTATGCGCAAGGGCGAGCTGATCCGAATAACGGGTCCCTTAAAAATTGCGCGTCAAACGGGTCCACCGGCTTTTTTATCGCAATACTGAGTCAATATTCAGAGTTTTGCAAAGTTTATAGTTCTATTCGAAAAGTAGATTCGCAGGCCACAAACTCTAGGTTAAAAAAGTGATCAAAAAATCCATTCCTTCGCAAAAACGACGCCAAAAAAGAACAATAGCGTTTAAAGTCAATTTGTCGAAATACCTAGAGAATTGAAGAGATTTTTGCTCAGGCATGTACCCCACTCTGTTTAGTGCACTAATAGCAGTTATCAAGTCGTACTGAATTCAGAAAATAATTCAAATTGCTTTTATTCTTTCGCAAAAAATTTTTTTGCTTTCAAAATCACCGATCTAATATGGAAAAGCTTCAAGAATGAGCAACTGTTTACAATCCATTTGTGATGTTTAGCATTGTGTGATGAGTCTCAAAGTCATTATGATCATGAGGAAGGCAACGGATAGTAGAGCCAGTGCAAAGCTTTGCGAAACAGAGGTGACGCACTGGTCTCTCGTATGACCGAAAATTATTTTCTTTTGTAAGGGAATTGCATTGAATGAAGTTCGACCCGATTACCACAACGAATCAACACATGATTTGAGGGCCGATCATTTTTAGTTAGTTGACGACGCAATGAGGTTCGTCGCTGACAACTCATCCAGCCTGCGGGCAGCAGGGCTACTGCAAGATTCTGAACCTCGATATGCTGCGTATCCGAGCACCATTGCAGTCAAGAAAGTATCTTACAGCTGCCCGATTTGCTTAGTTCTCTTCCAAGATTAATTCGTTTGTACTCCAGCTATTGGCATCTATTATTCTTTTCATTCATCTATAATTCTACACCTGAACAATTTTGTGACGAAAACAAACCACCAACTGGAAACACATCGGACTACAAGAAACTTGAGCAATTATTTGATGAACGCATATACGGCAAGGTAAAATCTTTTTTTGAGACCGATTGCATCAACATCCTCGCTGGAGAGGGGAACGCAGTTCATAAGAAAGCTTTTCTAAAGCAACTAGACATCTGATTTTCTCGCCTATCGATATGTTCCTGCTAATCTTTATTGTAAACATGCGGCACAGGAGCGACAAGTCTTACAAGCTGCACTCACCAACTTTTTGTATGATACTCTCATAACCAGCGGTCATCGTTTCATCCCTTTTCATTTTTGAAGTTAATAAACATTCCATGATCGTACTGCTCAGACACTTTTTCCGACGGCCCGCGCGCTTTCATGAGCCTACCGTGCGAGCGGCGCGCTTATATTTGTGGGCGTGGCATCGTTTCCGACGGGCGGCGCGCCACCGAAACCTGCCGTGCGAGCGGCGCGCCTTGCCTTCGACGGGCGGCGCGCCATCAACAATTATTTAAGAACAACGAACATGTAACTTAACAAGACGCGTAAGCATCATTTTGAATTCGTTGTTAGCCGTAGGAGGTTGCATTTGTTATCGCATCGTTGGTTTCTTGTCCGTTTTGCAGGCTAAGGCTTTGGCCATGCTTTGCCCGTGTTGCCGATGTTTCCAGCGTTGCCAGTGTTGAAAGTGTTGCCGGTGTTGAAAGTGTTGAAATTGTTACCGGTGTTGAAAGTGTTGAAAGTGTTGCCGGTGTTGAAAGTGTTGAAAGTGTTGAATGGAGATCATCAGTCTAGCAGTTTCATTCTTTCTCGAACGATCTCACCGGCTGGTGAATACGTTGGAAGTGGAACTGGGGAATGAGAAATGAAACTGAAATGAGATGGGGAATGTTTTCGCATGCAAAAGATCCTCAAAGAAACTTTTTGAAAAGTGGACGGCTTGTCTGAAATAGGCAATCTCCAATATTTGAAAACGCTGCAGACCTCACTTACCTAGGTCCTTACTCACTAATCGCAAGCGCGGCAGGATTCGAACTTAAACACATTACTACTCAGACGTTAGCTTTCTCAAATATTGGAGATTGCCTATTCCAGACAAGCCGTCCACTTTCCAAAAAGTTTGTTTGAGGATCTTCTGCATGCGAAAATCTTCCCCATCTCACTTCAATTTCATTTCTCATTCCCCAATTCCATTTCCAACGTATTAGCCGGTGAGATCGTTCGAGAAAGAATGAAACTGCTAGACTGATGATCTCCATTCAACACTTTCAACACTGGCAACACTTTCAACACTTTCAACACTTTCAACACTGGCAACACTGGAAACATCGGCAACACGGGCAAAGTATGGCCAAAGCCTAATCGTCTCCATTCTTTGTAAGTTTTTTCTGGTTCACATTTGTACAGTCATTGTCATCCATGTGCTCCCTATTCTGTAGCATCTTAGCGTCATTGCGTTCGCTATTCGGCTATTCGGGCCCCAAAATTTTTTGTCATGGGTTTCGCTCAGACTTGGCCCAGAAAGGGTATCTGACTGCTGATCACGAATATCACCTTTTCTCCGCAGGAAAACGCCTCCTTGCAGATTTACGGTAGGCATACGGTAGGGGGTCAAAATCATAGATTTGCCCGAAACATGGCCCAGAGGGATTATTTGGCCCTGATGCCAAGTACCACATTGGTTTTAAACGTAGCGTCATTTTCTCGGTTACGGTAGCTACACGTAACGGGTGTACGGGTGTTAAACGTAGTTCTGCCTGAAACGGGTGTACGGCGATCCGGATGATCGTGAAGCTTCGCACACACGACCACCGCCGTGCACTACACACCCTGCTGCGGTTTTTGCCTAAGCAAAGCACAGGGGAAAGATACATTTGTCGTTTTGTGATTTCGACCCCTACCGTAACTATGCAGGGAGACGTTTTCGTGCGGAGTGGTTTTTCT
The DNA here is from genome assembly GCA_958299035.1 of Cylicocyclus nassatus. Taxonomy (NCBI): domain Eukaryota; kingdom Metazoa; phylum Nematoda; class Chromadorea; order Rhabditida; family Strongylidae; genus Cylicocyclus; species Cylicocyclus nassatus. Next base: position 23,814,870 of record CATQJL010000316.1, read on the forward strand.
GGTGCCATCACCAAAGTTGTTTGCTATCTTTTTTCTTGATATTACAATATTTTGAAAGATGTATCGGGCCGCGGTCAGTCTCAAGCGTAAATCTGGAGGACCACAAACGTATGCGATGCCTAGACCTGTTTTTCCACCGTGTCTCACTGGGTATGTTTGTTATCTGGTTTTATTACCTCTAGTAGTTTCGTTTTCAGTAGAGAGAATGCTTTTGTGTGAAATGTTGTCGAAGACGAAGGGGCTCCCTCAGATATCCAGATATTCAGAGCTGCTCAATCTACCAGAAGAAATAGAAACGTGCCGAATGTGAGTCTTTGTGAGTCTGTGAGTCTATGAGCGAGTCTAAAGATGGTTACAAATTTCATAGTGAATGACAAATCTGGTTTCAGACGAGATATACGGTCCTACAATTACGAGTCAGGAAGATGGATAGCCAATAAGGTGAGAATCTATGCTTATTTAAATGATGGTTTGACACTTCTTTCAGCGCCAGAAAAGTGCCGCACCAGCCGAAGATTGAGCAATCTGAAAAAGGAGTAGTTAGCAACATTACAATCATCAGTTCATGCCTCGTCAACATCTGCCAAAATTCCTTCAGCCCAACATCTTCGCCTGAAGAAAACAAATTGATTCGTCTGTTTTTATTTTGCTTTCTTTGCTCAAGGTTTGCATGCCTTATCTTTCGTTCAGTATACTGGTACCTTGATTCAAGCATCTATTCAGGTCTCGGTATTTACTGCCTAATCAGGCACTGGTCATTATTCTATCAGGTTCGCGGGGGTTTTTTTAGTGCTCAGACAGGTCATTCTTACCGGTGCCTAACAGTGCTTTCTCAGTATCAGCATGGCTGCTGTGCTTTACGTGTATTCAACAGGGTGCTTAGCGTAAAAGGTATTGATGATATTATAATTGTTGCCTGTTGTGTTCTGCTTTTGATTCTGTATTATGTCGTTCTGTAAGTGTTTGGATAATAAATCTGCCATCATCATACCTGTATACATGTTTGGCAATAAATCTGACACTATGAGGTCGTATTTCAATGACAAAATATGAATTTTATCAAAGGATTGCTATCTGTATCACAATAAGGTCCTACAGTGCCTTCGAAGGAGCGGGCGAGCGGCGCGCCTTCAGCGATCGAGCCGAGTACCTTCATTCCACGGGCGGCGGGAGGCATGAGCGCTCGCACGCTCAAGGCGCGCGGGCCATCGGAAAAAGTGTCTGAGTGATTATCTCACCCAGTGTTTACGAGGAAATGGTTACAACTTAACGCAACCAATTCAAACAACCTGTATATCGTCGGACTCGCCTTAAAGCGGATTTCAATTACGTGTTCACTATCTGCTGGGCGGCTATTCGGAAGGAGAAGTACAAGACAAAACCTTGGTAGAACCCTATTAAAAATGTAGATAACATGTCAAATTTTTTTTACACGAGGCAGAAGGTTGACACTCCTTCCTATGAATTTGGGGCCAAATATGGCACAAGAAAAAACTTACTTGAAAAAATGGGTCCGGATAGCGGAAAGTACCCAACTTTCTTTGAGCTGTTTTCGTTGATTTCGAAGAAAGAAAAATGTTGAAAAGAAAAGACGGTCGGCTACAGGGGATCATTAGGGGATCGTACAAAAAGCTGGAAAATGCGGCTTGTACAACTTCCCGCTCCTGCTCAAGATGTTTATAGCAAATGTAGTAAAAGTACTTGCAAATAAATAGACAGCGTGGAATCCAGATGCCAGGAAATTCAGATTATAAAGTTCCTAAGCTGCGCTCTCCTTCTCAGTGGGATGTTAATGTATGCGGTTCTTGATTTGAAAAGAAAATTGGAACCGTACTGCTTCTTGGATTTTATCACTTTTGTCCCGATCCAAAGAAGAATGCACAGGGTCAAAGCCTCCATTCCAATTTCTCTATCATGAACATTGTATTGTATCACATGTGCGAAGCATTATCGTGATTGAGCAAAGTTAGTCTAGCGGTTAGTGCTCTACGTAATATAACCGTGCTGAAGATCACGGTTTCGATTCCACCTTGAGCCTGATTTGCGAAAATTTGCGAAAATGCAGCCCACAATTCCAGCGTCAGGCTGCGACAAGCCGTCTGAGTGTGAAGCGCGAATAAAATTCAAAGCCAAAAGTGCAAGTCACTAGCCATCGGCGGGAGGCGGAGCTTTAGAGAGTCGGAGTTAGGATGGCTCCGCTCTAGAGAGCGGCCTCCTCTTCCCTGTGGCTGCGCGCTTTCCGTCTGAACCCTCGTGAGTGAATGTTGTTTTGATCATGTCTTCTGTTATTGTGGTGTTCAATATGCTTAACCACGTATTTGCTTCGCAAGTTCTCATAATCTCTTTTCAATATGCTTTACATATTTACTCTGCATTGCTTTTGTTGCTTATAGATAAAGGTGTGGTTAAAAGATTCGTATTCTTGAAGAGTAGAAACGGGAATATAAAGGATCGAAGTTGTGTATAAACTTCATTAATGTTGACGCCCGCCTACCCACAATTCGGAAAGTCTACTCTACGGAACCGCGGGCGTTATAACCTGTGTCGCCACGGGCTCCATGCGAACGCTTTTGTCGGACCCGATAGAAAGCTTGGACATTACAACGGACCAATCCAACATCGGATCGACCTCGTAGAGGGAAGTGTCATACCGGCTCGGAAAATCTACCGTGTTCCTTTGGAGAAACGCATGGAAATTCAGAAGCAGATCGTGCAAATGTTAAGGGACGGAGTTATCCGCGAGTCTACACATGTACCGTAAGCAACGATGGTGGAAACCTAAAGAAGACAATTTCATACAAATACCAGGCAGTCACATCTCAGCGGAAGGAGGCCTATTAAAGGAAGGTCGCAGGCAGGATGAACACACCATGGATGAAATGGAGACTAACGGATTGTGCGACGGGCGAATGCCAGTAGTCCCAAGTCCTCAAGCCCTAACTGAACCAAATCGTTTTCCGTCCAGCAGCATTCTATGGTAGTAAGTGCTGGCCATGTCCCATGATTGGTGACGACTCGCACAGGCGACGTGAAGGAGGCATATGCCCGGCGCAACGCCGCGACAACGCGGCAGGCGCGAAGGGCAGTACCAGCATGCCCGTCATGCAGAAATTCGGAAAATAGTGGGATTTGACTGGAGACGCAGAGAGGTCGCGGTGCCGACAAACGACTGAGAGCCGAGAACGTCCGGGGTAGTGGTCGCCGCCCGCTGTCTGTAGATGCACGCAAAGATTCAAAATCCATGTCAATTACAAGTAATATGAACAGCTAATAGCTCGCGAGGCGCACAGCTAATCTTAATCCCGGCTAATATTTCTTTGATATTCGCTTCGTCTATACGACATAAGTCAATTTCGATCAACATACATCTTCAGGTCCTCTCCAGCCAAATTTGCTGCTCTAAATTCTAGCTTCGAAGTACGTTTTGCAGCCAGTTTGCCCTTGACGATTTTTTGCATGCCTCAATTTCATAATTTCTTACAATTTATGCATTTTTCACCACAACTTTTGTCTGTCTTCCTGCTTTCACTAACTGCGCACCAGTTGCTTTCCTTTCATTTGAGTAAAGAAACGTTTTGGTGCTAGGCTAATGAAATAGCATAAACTCGTACTGATCAGATTAGTAAAATCATAAATTTGTATATTTTTCAATAAGTCTTCAGTATTTTGTTTGCATGCTAACGCCGAAAAGCCTTTAGTTCTTATAAGCACCAAAAAAACTTAGCATGCTTGGGTTTTCCCTTACCACTTTGCAAAAGATTTGCCGTAATTGTAACTTGTTTTAGTGGCCGTATTAATCAACGAACCCAGTGGGTTTCGCTACCCAGTGGGTAAGCGAAAATAGTCCCGCTGGGTTGGATCGATATTCACGAAAAGCACTACTGGGTACGCGAACCGACTAGATTCGTGAATACCGATCTCGTGGGTTAAGCCTACCCAGTGGGCGCCGGTGCTGATGAATACGGTTACAGATGTCTAGCTCAGAAGAGTGCGACATAGGCACTGCGCTATCCGCAGTGGTAATTCCTATCTAGATATCGCAAACCTAGTGTTTACAATTGCAAAGTAATAGCTGTATGTATGCTCACAGACGAGACTCGGCTTTAATGAGGCTGCTTACTAATTTCAACAATTAGCTTGAGGACCTATCCATCTACTTTATGCATCTTTCTCTTGCTCATAGTTCTGGCAAAAACTTGTGCGTAGCACAACTTGTGCATTGGCTGCGCGCGCTGTTCACGTCGCTCATTGCGAGTTCGGCGTCGGGCGTTCACAAAGCTTTTGCGGCGGAGCCAACGTACCGTCGTCCCAAATTGCGACTCGTTTTAGGCGGTCACATTCGCGCCTTCTTTCCGTTGTGACGACTTGAGAGGATTACTACGGGACAAGGAGCCACAATGAAGGACCATATCTGCTGACACTGCACGAGCCAAAACAAAAGTAGTTCCAGTTGCCTAGAAAATGCAGGAGAAGAGGTACGGTGGTGGAGGCATGTGGCAGAAGGGAAGAAAGTTACATTACGAGGCCCTGACAATAGAGGCACTAGGTGAGACCTAGAGTTAGACCCAAGATGAGCTGGATGGACAATTAAGGCCGACCTGCGAGAACTCGGAATAGGCCAACGCCTTCTTTAAAAAAAATGTGGAGACATTTGACAAGAAAAGAGACCCTGCATAAGCGGGACACATGCGAGGAAGAAAATAATTGGGGAGCGGGACATTTCATACGTCGGGGACTTCCCACCCAGTCTTCGCACCTATCCCACACTTACTTCGCACTTCTCGACCCATGCACTGAGTCAGATTCTCCACTACCGCTGGGAGATGGCGGGGGGAAGGGGGATTCTTTTGTACGAAGACTCCCCGATCATCTTCACATCCTGAGATATGCCTTGAAAGATGCTAATAATACCACCAGTTATCGATTATAACGAATAGGAGAATTTTTATTATTGAAATATACTAGTAACTGTATGTGAGGCATATAATTGATACAACCATTTTTTTAAGTGCAGAAGCAGAATTCTAAACACTTTTAATTCATGATAATAGAAATAGATGTTCTGCCGAGCCCTGGTACGGTGGAATCTTTATTGACCTAACGTTTCGACAAGGTCGTCTTCTTCGGAGGTCTGAAAGATGATTGCAGTTCTGACCTGTAAAACTACGCCGCCAAACGCCATCTCCGTACTTATCGAGTCTAGACCTCGTCTCATGCACAACGTACAGAGAGGCACGCTGGCAGAAGGAACCAACCGTTGATCCACCGTGGTGAAGATGTTAGTGGTCCGCTGCTTCCAGCGGACCACTAACATCTTCACCACGGTGGATCAACGGTTGGTTCCTTCTGCCAGCGTGCCTCTCTGTACGTTGTGCATGAGACGAGGTCTAGACTCGATAAGTACGGAGATGGCGTTTGGCGGCGTAGTTTTACAGGTCAGAACTGCAATCATCTTTCAGACCTCCGAAGAAGACGACCTTGTCGAAACAGGTCAATAAAGATTCCACCGTACCAGGGCTTGGCAGAACATCTATTTCTATTATCACGACATAAGATGCCCAGATTCAGAGAAGAGAGAACCTGGAGTTTACTTTTAATTCATTTTTCTTCCAGGTCATGCTCAAAGGTCGCAAAGACAGCATATGATATTTCACAAATTAGGGACTTTGCAAAAGACAAACTATCTCAATCCAAAAATTAGCGAGAAACTCCGTAAAGAGAATTTTGGTTTGCGATAATAAAGTTGTAACAAAGACAAGGATAATTTCCTGAACTATGAGATGTATGAGAGTCATTCAGAAGCAAATTTCACATTGAATGCAGAATGGTTTAACGTAACGTGACAATTCTTTCTAAAAAAAGATTGTTTTTTTTCAGAAAAATTACGGATGTCTTTAATGTAAAAGATAAGCGTGGAATGAATTTTCACAGCAAGCTTTCCAGTTTTATACATTCTCCAAATTTTTCCCTTCCCGATTTTGCAGTAACCAGAAACTTATTCAAAAGAGTCAATTTTTGGGGAGCTAGCCGGCCCGAACCTGACATGATGTCAGTACTGGATCGCTGCGAAAAAATCAGGATAATGTGGGAGCAGTCGTATAAAAAGCCCTCCTCCCCCCCCCTCTACGGTATACAAGAGGCGAAGGTGCGAGACTTTTCACACCTGGCCGTAGGTTTTCACACCTCGCACCTCGTAATTGCTCATCGTATGGAAAGTCACTCACCAAAAAATTGTGATTATCATCGGCCATACATTGCCAGCATTGCCACTGCTATCGGTGTTAGCAGTGTTATCTGTCTTACTGTTATTGGTGTGATCATTGTTGCAGTCTCAACTTTCCCTTCGCGTAATTGTTTGGTAAATCAATTTTTTTGATAAAACATCACGGAGACCGCAAAGGACAAATGTAAACTCGAGCAGGAGGGATCACAAACGAAAAAAGAATTGAGAAGCCTTCATTCAAAAGGAACACCTGTAAAAAGGGTGGAACCGATCGAAATGAACAACGGTAACAATGCTAACGGTGGCACTGTAACATTGTAACACAGGTAGTGCTGGTAATTATGGTCGAAGCCCAAGCAAAAACAGAGATGTCTAAACGCTATCATGTAGGCTTACGTTGGTACGCTGCGGCTGGGGAGCAGTGTGTGTTGAACTTCCTAATTCTCAACCAATTTCAGCTAAGCGGACTAAAGGGTGTAGTCTTCATAACAGAAAACCAACTGCAGTTCTCTCAATAAGCAGTCAACCGGAGCAACTGATTTATACGCTGTTAAACCACTGCCTTTCGGTTCAAATCTCTTTTTGTAGCTAATTGAAAAATGCCAAAGTTTGCCAAAGCAACCGTGCGTATACTTCAAGAACGTACAGCTGATCAGAAGACACTACCGTAAAAGGATTTTTGGTTTTTAATGCATGCTCTATGTTGGAAATGTGCGTTTTAGTGAAAGAATCACACAAAGACTCTTGAAAACGGCATTACATAAGCAACATCACTAGCGCAACATAAAAAACCAGAATTTCTCTTCCATTAATTTGATCTAGAAAGCATTTCTGTATTGTGCGTACGTATCGTGCATCCCCCAAAGTTGTTCCCATATACACGATCAACATGGCTGACTTTCGATCGCTTAAACACGTTAGCTCCAGCGAATTTGAGGCGCTTATTCGAACCTGACATGTAAGGGTGATCAAGACAGTTACGCATGGTTCATATAAAAACAATTGTGGAAAATGCAGCATATGTTCCGCATTCAAAAAAAATCGCGCTGATTCCACCAGAATTTTTGAACAATGACATCAACGCGTCTTTTAAGGTGCATCCATGCGATAATTTTTATCTGTTCGCATGTGGGACATTCAACCGAAAAGCAGCACTGAAAGACGATGTGAGGACCAAACTTGACGCTGCAGAAAAAGAAACTGTTGTAGGTAAAGGGTTTCCTTTTAATCGTTTACACTTCTACCAGACAGCCTCAAAACTTTTTTCAATCGAATTTCTTCAGCATTAGGTACATCTTATCGCGTTTTGTATAAAAGAGTTGTATGAATTACTTACACGAAAAACTGAGATTATTGAGTGCTCCAAATGCGGTGAGTGTGCATAAAAAAGTTAACATAAAAGAGACATTTGAATGCAAATTTTACTGAGGTTCTGACGTTCTGCATGCAAACACTGGATAGAAATTGAACACCGATGTGCAAACGTTCAACGGTTTTTGGATGTCGCGAATTGCGTGACTTCTTCAAAGAACCGCTGCCGCGCGAAGGTTCCCAAGACGCCATTTTTCATTATGCCCCCGCGCTTCGCCATATATTAGGATGATCCAAAAGTAATGGGGCACCTAGAGAATAAGTGCAGTTTTCCCAATAGAAAAGCTAATTGGAAGTCTAAGTTTTGGCAGATGTTAGTACACAACAAAACCTTCTGATCAAGGTCCATAGTTGGGCACGGCCAAAGGCGTTATTTTTACAAGCGCTTAAAATTAAAGCTCATCACTTCAAGTAATTTTTAACTTTGAACAGCAGCGACGCAGTAGAACAAGTGAGCCTACCAAAGATATCTGCGCAGCAATGGGTGAGGGGACTGTCACCAAATCCACGATAGCTCTTTGGTTCCGATCTTTAGAACAGAAGATATAGCATTGGGTATCAGGAGACATATTGCTTATTTTTTCATCAAGATAATCAAATAAGCTCAACCTCAACAGTTGCTTTCTGACAGTGCTTTTTAAGCTCTATCAATACATATGCAAATTACTTCGAGTTTTCTCATTTTCAAAAAATTGTGGGCCAAAATATGAGTTTTAGTCCGAAAATCTGCGCCAAACACCGAACTTTATCGAATAAAGTGTCTTTTTCTATGAGATAATGGGCAATTTCTGAATATTTAAGTAATCATCAGAAAGAGCTTGGAAAGCTCTTTCAAATGATATGCCATATGCCGAGGGACTTTTAGGTGCAGCAGCAGAAATTCGGATGGCGTTCAAAAAAGTCTGTCTGACTTCTTTGAAGCGCTGCTCGAAGAAATGTCGGTGAGGCCTGCGAAGGTCACTTTATACAAAAGCTTTCAAATTGCTGGTTGTTCGTAGCTAATCAGAAATACATCTTGAAGAACGTTTAAAAAATCAAGGTGCCCCATTGCTTTTGGATCACCCTAATGAATATTGTCAGTGAAGTGAAGCAGAAGTCATTTTGCACTTGCCCATGTGCGAGCGGTCAGGTCCAGTCAATGTGATCAACTTCAATAATTAAGCAGCGCCTCCTACACCATCGCCAGCATCATGAACCTCCAGACGGAATGCGCAGCTCTCGAAGTAAACTGAGTTAGGCCCATATTTGTCACACGTCGATGGAGAAGCCTTGCAAGATTTATCCGTTGTTTCTGATAAGATCAGTGGCCATGCTTGCTCAACTCACCTTAGGCCCGGGACAGAATTCACATTCGGCCGTCACGATTCAATCGCTAAAGACAAGTGTTACGAGTTCATTGCATGCCGATCTTCTTGTATTAGGTTGTGTAATAAGTTCGTTCGCATTTTTTGTTTTGATTTTTTCTCAATATTTTGCAAAGCATTTGACAAAATGTTAGTATGCGTTCGAAAGCTCTAAGTCTAATTTATCAAACTCCTGTTATTATATTTTCAAATTTAAAAAAGTTTAATAATAATTTGACTATACTCCGAAAAATCTGAAAAGACAAGAATTCCATTTTCGACATCTTTTTTCTTTCTTGGTTTTCCCGTCATTTATTTTTGAAACTAATTCAAAAAGCTTGACAACGAAGAAAAACAAGTGACTAATCATTTATGCACTTACTGAAACTGTTTACGATTGCTCACTTCCTTTCACCGACCGTTTAATGCAATTTTTGCAAAAGTCGGGGTAGCAAGGCCTTGCCGCAGCATAAGTTGTCCCGCGTACGTGGGCTGTGTCTCCCCCCAAATTCCCAGTTTTTGACTATATATTGACTCTTGACCATGGCAAAAAGCATGAGTCGCAGATTTTGGTAATTTTTCGAGAGGTCATTGAACATTACGCAGTGAAATTAGAATTATTAGAAAGGTGATGAAATGCTGCATCGAATGTTCCTAAGATCTTTTGAAGATGTTGATTCCACGAATAGTGGCGTTCATTTGAAAAAAGCGACATTACTTTTGGAACGACCTAATATAATGCTTTGCAACTAAGACATTCAAGCTGGTACACCACTCCCACTTTCGCGCAATCTCCTAATCTACCAAAGGGGCATACTATGCATCTCTATGATGCACAACATTGATCGTAGAGCGTGTTTCGAACCAACTGCATTTTGATGTTCTTGTTCTATATTCTATGTTCTGTTCTTGGAATATTCAAGAAAACAACGTCATCTTGCAGTTGTGCTCGTTGAATGCATTTTTGGAATGCCGCGCTTACACTGCCAGAAATAAATGGAAGACAAAGTGGGAGTTTAGTAAGGAGTTTAGTACTGCTTCAAACGCTGCCAAAGGCACCGTCCACCCAAATTGGGATTGGTGAGATTATGATACCTAGCAGATGCTGGGCCCCTAAACTGTATGATTGCCCAACTCGCGCTGCCTGAAGTTGCTTCCAAACCGAGAAAATTGCTTCGGAAATCGCTTCAGGCCGCGTTCGCGACGCTGGTTCCTCCCCTTTCGAAGTGGGCGTGACGTTCGTCCCGCCCATCCTTGCGCGCCCAACCAATCACCGTATCGAAGAAATCATTTCAACCGCAATGAGTCATACACTTCTGATTTCCAAATAGGTTGCAAAGTACCATTCGATAGAGCAAAGCAAGCTTTACAAGAAGGCTGTCTTGCCTTAGCAACAGTCTTGATCCACCACGAGTCTCGAACCAGAAACTAAAGAGACTCAGCAGCCCGAAAATTCAAAAAAAAGCGTAACTCAGTTCATAAAAATCCTACAAAAATTCTTACTTGCTCACGTAAACACTATCCACATAAAACATTTATATACGCCTTTGCCGCATTTTTGTCTCTGTTAGAAACCAAGAAAACGGAAGTTTTCGTGCATTTGCCAAAGTGATGCTGTGCCGTTCCTACATAGGTAGCTGTATACTACAAACCTGTAGAAGTACAAATGTAAATTCTCAGCTTTCTACAAACTTTAGTTTCGAGAAACTTGAATTTTACCTTGGACCACATGACTAGGAAAAGCTATATTCGGTTTTTCTCGAGAAGTAAAGCTTGTAGAGAGCTGAAAATTTAAGTCTGTACCTCTACGGGCTTGTGGGGTACAACTACCTATGTGGGGTTGGCACAGCATCACTTTGGCAAATGCACGAAAATTTCCGTTCTTGGTTTCTAACAAAGAAAAAAAAATGCGGCAAAGGCGTATATAGATATTCTATGTGGATAGTGTTTACGTGAGCAAGTAAGAATTTTGTAGGATTTTTATGAATTGAGTTACGATTTTTTTTTTGATTTTTCGGGCTGCTGAGTCTTTTTAGTTTTTGGCTCGAAACTCGAGGTGGATGAGAGCTATTGCTAAAGCATGAAGGTTATCTTGTTGAGCTTGTTTCGCTCTATCGAATGGTACTTTGCAACCTATTTAAGTTGAGAAGTGTATGACTTGTTGCGGTTGAAATTTCAAAACGGGCATCAATTTCCGGACAACCTAATACAAGGCAAAGGCAGGAAGGCAGGAAGGTCGAGGAAGGCACAAATAGTAGAACTATTGCACACCTCTGCGGAGCAGAGGTGACGCATTAATTAGGCTGATAAGTCCGTTCAAATCCTCCTTTCAAAAAATCATAACTTCTTTGCAACTCAATTCTTAACACCAGGGACCATGCTTTCTGCAGCTGTGCTCTTAATGTGAATTAGTCGGAAGAAGTGCGGAGTCAAGCAAATAGAGGGACTAACTCAAGATTGGCTTTTTTTTAAATATAAAATAAATTTTAACTTGTGAGTTTAGAAAAAATGAAACCATTTGTAAAAGTATCTACTGCTTCAGATTTCTCCCTCGCTTTCAGCTCTGACTTGGGAAATGCGATTTTTAGTTGAGCACTCTTTATTGCTCTACCTCTCAGATTTTTTCATGCTAGTTCACGATAATTTACCACTCTAATGTAAGCAAAATTCTCCATGTAATATTTTTTCACGTTTTTGAATTTCTGCTTGAAACTTCAAGTTTCAACAGAAGTTCAAAAACGTTCAACAATTTCGAGTTACTCATTTTAATTGCTCGTAACTCTCATATTTCCTATTAGCCAGATATAATAACTGCAGTAAGGAGCATAATTTCTGCTTTAACAGAAGTACATCTATGCAATTTTATCTCGAGGCAAAAAAGTTGTAATTTTTCAAAAAGTTGCGAACGAACTTTCACACAAATCTGATACAATTTGCATCTCTAAGAAGAAGACAAAAGAGGTATTGAGCAGAACTACTAACATTTCTGGAAACAGCGTGACAAAAAACCTATATGTCAGCTTCCATCCCAATCGGGCAAACATCGATGCTGAATTTCTAGTCGAAATCACAGTAAAATATAGTCTTATGCTTGCCTGTTTGAGGTCGGCGCACTATGGAGAGGTCAGTTTTCCATGCAGTGCTGAACAAGTGCTAATTAGCGTTTCTGGCAACTTATGGCCGCCCACGACCTCTTTAGCTATGTTGTCTTCTATAAAGGCTGCGGCAGGACGAAGGCGCAGAACCAATAGCAGTGAAGAGGGCGCGAAGGCGGTGCGTGCGTATTTTCACCGCCAAAAATCATGCACCTCATGCGCGCTAGCAAAGCCGCGTTCGCGTCTAAGGGTATTACGCTTTTGTTATAGCCTATATCCATCAATAATAACCCATTCGTATCGTTTCTCTCACGGCCACTAACATCCGTCTAGAACTGGGGGCTCAAAGCAAAATAATATGAGTCACCACGCATCTGTTGACTATGCTGACTTCATTTCCAGGTCTTCTCACTGCGCAGGAAGAAATAACACCTTCAAAAGCGTTCAAAATAGCGCAGCAATGCTATAAGAGCTGTTTGCAAAGCGATGAGCAATGGAATGGAAGCGGCGGACCAATTTATTTTGTGATGAAAAAGATTCACGTGAGCTAATTCATTTGATACTTTCTTACTTTGTGTTTCTGAGGAGAGTAACTATCTAACCGGTTGATGTGCAGTAATTAAAGCCCTGTTGGCTGAGACAGCAAACGCACATACATTTACTAACCAATGACCACTATCAAGAAGTAACTTTTAGTGCTAAAATCAACATTTACAATGTTTGCGCTCGCCCGCTCGGACTAGTCCATTGCATGAATGAATTCTAAGATTGCTAGTGGCTCGAATCAAATCTGACATCACAACATTGGAGGCTTTCAGACTTAGTCATCTTCTTATAAGGGAAGGATGACTGGCAACCGTGGTCTTTTGAGATTTTTGTTATATATAAGAATTTTCATCTTGAAATGCTGATCCCAACTGCAGGGTACGCCAAAATTATTTGCGCCAACTTTGAGGCACTGTTAAGGAAAAACCACGGAGAAACAAAGACACAAATTGTGCCATAAAATGCCTTAAAGGCAGTGTCCAGGAAAATCTGGGCGTGTATGTTTTTTGCCTGATTTTTGATGAGGGACTCCCAACTAAGGTACTGTCCAAGGGGCAGAAATTCTTCATTCACAGCTGAGAAATCCGTCCCCGAAAACCCCGCATCTGCGCCGTGACCATAACCCGAAAACGACTCTGCTTGCCTTGACGCTATGTTCTCGCTTGAACCCATCCTAAGTGTTACGGTTACGGCGCAACCGCGGAGTGTTTGGGGAAGGATTTCTCAAATGTGAATGGATCATTCGCGCTGCGGTTTGGGCAGTACCTAAGCTTGAGGACTAGCATTATTGATAAAAGCAAAATGGGATTTCTATTGCATTATGCTTGCCCTGCAACTGAAAGAACTCGAAGCCTCTCTGAGTCATTCCAAGCTGATTTTGTAGGGCATACTTTGCGCTATCACATAGTTTTATTTTTAATTACAAGAACTTGTTCTTTTACAAAATACGGAAATGTTTGCGAAAAATACCTGCGTACGAACAACAACCTTATGTTCAAAATTGATTGTAAAACTCCAGACGCGCAAAACCCTCCAGGTAAAAAACATTTCTTTATTTATGAGACGTGTAGAAAATCATTTATCAAAGCGACCCATGAAAAAGTTTTGAAACTGATTAAGAAGACATTTTCTGACTCTCAGGCGCTCTTAGCAGGGCCAAACCATTGGTTTCCGATATGGCCTTCAATCATGTTTTTAAAAAAATTAGAAACTGATCTTTGAATAAACTCTCAAATTTCCATGCACTTCAAAGACGAAAACTTGCTCTACCTTAATGCCCAATTCCAAAACAAAAGGAAAGGTTTTCAAAAGAATATCGTGTAAATGCTCAGTTGCCTGCATGCAGAGCACACTTCGGCTGTCAAAAGGATTCAAGATTTTTATGAAAAACTAAGCAGCCAAATTCTGAGCCTATAGCATTACGATCCTAATGGGGCAAAAGCAGATGCATGCTTACCATCGTCAAGCCCGCATTCTATCCTTCTGACACCCAAACAAACGCGCGCCTTATTTTGGCGCACCCTGTATGTTCGTTATCTGCGGAACGCTTAGTGAAAAATAGCGCTCATAAAATTGAAAGCAAAAATATTCGCACCGACAAAGACCAGACCGGCATCCATTCCAATAGCGCTAACCGCTCGACTATTTGACACCTTGAGCACATTACCACATTACTTCTACTCTATTGCCACACATCAATGCGAGAAGACATGGTTTTTTAGAAAAATCCTTCCGCAAACAACGAATACAGCTCTTTTTCATCCGTCCGCTGCACCTTTAGACAAAATCTTTGAACGGCTTTTCGGTTTAGTAGATTTTTCATTTTCAGCTTCGGCTTAGGTCATTGCTAGCCAAAGTATATGCACTGAAATTTGGATTCGATCTGCCAGTAGAGTAGCATTGCCTTTGCGCAGGGTGCTCCCTTTACTCTCATTGGAACTAAAATGCTCAGAAAAATGACGCTATCTCAGCTACCCACAAAAATTACCTGCAGCTCATCAAAAAAGTGGATTGAAATTTGGTTCAAGCTGTAAACATTTTTGACACACTTGTTAATTTGCATTCGATCTAGAAGAATATTCTGAAGTAAGTTTGAAGTACCAAAAACCGCTCCATGGGTCTCTTGCGCGAAAATGCTCATATAGGGACCTTCTCAGGACATATCGAAGGGTCCAGATTGTGCTTTAGGACTTCGGCAACTTTCCACTGATTGATGAAGAGTACTCCAATAGTGTCACTCCAAAATATGCAGTGAATCTGACCAACCTTTTGATCTATTTCAACAAAAACAGAACGACAACTACGCTGCTGGTACCAAGTGTCTACCCTGATGCTGAAAATGACACAAGAGTTTTGGAGGTGAGTTTTTTCTGCATTGGCTTCAGACAGCCGTGTATCCAGTAAAACAGCATAAGCAGATGTCATCATGACGGGTGTGTGTAATTGAGGCGCTAAAGGGTCGCCTTTACTGCCAGTGAGATTCGCGCATGCAATGCTTGCATAGCAGTGTTCAGTAAACCTAAAAAATGGGCTCTTCCGTGTACCCAATGTTTCCAATTTTAGCATCCTAACACTGGAATATTCTTGTACATTCTTGGGAGCAACAAGCCTGGAATTTTTTTTTGCTTCTTATTGTGAGGCATTTCGTTTCCGAACTCAAGCAATGACGTATTGTGGAGAGGGAACGTATAGCTTTTTGTGGTTTAGATTTTAACCTTTAGATTCGAAAATAAATGAGAACTGCAACCCACTGAAAACCTAGAAAAATTGAGGAAATCAAAAGAAAGCATGAACAGTGACGAGATTTATAAGTTGTTAACAAGTTTCAAGACTTTGTAAATTTTGCTTCTCTTCTTCTTCTTCTTCACTCTTCCAAGTTTCAACAAAACGGTTGCTCCAAATTGAATTATGGTGTTGTTTAGGTTTTGATGCACAAAAGCTTCTTGAAGGACTAAAATCTGAAAGAGCTTCTTCATCTGCATGCTGACGTTTTGATCAATGACCTTGTAACACGAACACTGCTTTCATTAGCTTGGCTTTACGCAAGCGGCACAAATTCTGAACGCCAGAAAAGCTGTTTTTACAACAAGTCATTAATGAGAGTGGTTGAGAATAAAATGTATAACGCGTAATTGTGATTCGATGATTCATAAAGAGAATTCTCTACAGCTCTCTACAGCTGACTTGAGAAAAGAAGACAGTCATAAATTTTTAGCAACAATATTACTTGCCTGAAAACTTAGATGGCCCGTCTTCACGTGGCGTGCGGGCCTCAGCACAAAAGTTTCCATCAATCCCTGACCCTCGCTTCATACATACACGATCTTCTAGGTTAACGTCGATGGCTGCGTCCACGAGCTCCAGGTGCGATAATCGTATCCAGGTGATTTCTCAGCTGGTCCATCCGTTCCACGAAAACGTCTGCCCATCGTCGGTGGTCTTCCTCGGGGACGTTTGGCTTTCCGAGGAATTCAATCCGTTGTTCTTAGTGTCCATCTTTCGTCTGTTCTCCTCATGATGTGACCGGCCCATGTGTTTCGCTTTCGCAACGTACTCCGCTGGCTCACGAAGACGGGACATCTCTTCATATCCATACTGCTAAATCTGACTAGATGTTGCGAACAGTTTGTGAACACGGCTCGGCACAGGTGGCTTGTAAGCCAGCTGGTATCGTTTTTTGGGACAAAAAGCAAAGGGGGTTTCCTTTTTGTGACCGAAGAGACACGGAAAATTGGCGACGGCGACCTTTTTTTTAAGTCGACGTTTCGTTTTTTGGGGGACTTTGGGGAATTTTTCAGGTTTTTAGAGGAAATTTGGTTGAGGGTCAAAGGTGACTTCGTAAAAATTCCCAAAAGTCAAGGGGGACTTCGTTTTTTCCATTTTCATCTAGCCACCTCGTGCCGAGCCCCTGTTTGTTAATATGGATGAGATGACAGCAACTTGCACAACAAGCTTGCTTGAACAATGTGTGCACGTCAGAATATATAGGGTTTTTGTGTGAGTCTCTTTTTGCACTGAGTTTTTGGTTTTGACAGTGTTTGGACACTGTGTGCGTGTTCTCTGCCCTGGATATAAATGGTTCTTAGGAGACCGTGTACTTGTGACCCAGATGTACTGGCAAAAAAAAATAAAATAAAAATAAAAAAACCTCGACATGGCTAGGTTCTCGCTAGTTGTTTATGGCGCGTGCTAGGCCCGTCTATAAAAAGCTGAATTCACAACATTGTACTGGCACCAGGACTTGTTCTCCGGTCATGCCATGAGAATTGGAACGCGAGAATTCATGATAATGGGTTGAGGCTGGGCGATATAGGCTGTGCCAGAAACAGAGACCCAGCCACGCTATGGATAACGGATCCACCCTTACATCAAGGGTCGGGCAAACATCGCGCGATTTCATGGCCTCGCGATTATTCCAACAAGACAACTGTCACGAGTCCACTGCATGTCGATCTGCTCACATCTCGGCTGTGATAGTTAGTCTTAATCAGTCGTGTCGGAAGACTATCATAGTCGAAATGCAAATGTTGATCGGCATGTAATGAACTGCTAACAGTTGCTTGTTGGAAAAATCGCGAAAGCAATTAAATTGCGTGATGTATTGGACAGGCCAGCCATACTATTACTGTGATTCCTGCGGGTCGCGACTGTATATTACGAAAAAACAATATATACTAAAATTCGCAAAGCGCTCCGTACTGCGGTGCATCGGAATTCGAAAAATTAATTTGCAGAAATTACAGCAATCGCAGGAAACACCTCCTGGAATAGTATGACTGCTCTCTATGCTCGGCCCTTTAGAGAGCGCTAAAGTGCTGAAAACAAGCACTTTTCATGGGTTATCCACTTGGTATTTGATCGAGTAAAAATTTTCGCCCAAATTAGACAGAGTCATTGCGGGGCTTATAGTTTTGAGATTGCGGCACGCCGGATAGGGAACGCCGACTGGCCGTGGAAAGGGCTGGTCCCACGCGGACATCTGCGATGGGCCACACTCCACACATTACGGACGTTACAAATTTGTAGCAGCTGTCCGCGGGTGGAACCTATTGACGATTATAGTCCCAAAGCGAACGGCCCCTCCAAGATGGAAATCTTGCATTTGTCCGAGCAGCACAGGCTGGCTACCGTGCACGGATCAATAGCAGTCCTGGCGAAATTTCTCTTTTTACCTTTTCGCAACCTTCCCCGCCATGCTGTATCCATATCTGGGCTTTGCCGCGCATAAAAATGGCAAAAATGAATTCTTTAGAAGCACTTCATGTTCACATTCGCTGAAAATTACGTGTAATCAGGCAAATCAGGCAAGGTTCGGTCCGGAAGACATACATAGTATTTTTTAGGCTCCTCAAGCGCTTTTTCGCTCAGACTTTGCTAATAGTTTAGTTTGGGGGTCTGTCATTGCAGTGCTGTAAATACCCAGCACCTATCACTTTGCCTGGACGCTGCCTTCAAAGGCAGTGTCTGAAGAATAAACAACCTGCCAAATGAAAACCTAAGACGGTCACCTGTGCCGACCTATCGCCTCCATCTCCTGCCTCGGTTCGGATCACCGCATCATTTTGCCAGATAGAAGAGCTCTACTGCTGTTGTTTACCATAAAGTACAAGAGTAAAAAACTTTTTTTCCATTGAAAGTGCCGGAAGATAAAAAGTAAAAAGAGTAAAGAAAATGCAGAAAGCGGCTATAGCTTGGACTGATCCTCACGTACAAGTTTCAATGACGAACACATTACACAAGTACGAAAAAATAATCTAAGCGCATGTAATAATATAGCTCTTCCCATGGAATCACCGCCGTAGGCCGCAACAAATAATGGATTCCAAAAATTCTGAAAATTTTCCTTTGAAAAGCTCAAAATTGGTGGCGCCACAATGTTGCGGAAAACAATTGTTGACCTAAAAACTAATTTTCAGTTTGCTTTTTACAAGAGAAGGATGACTGGTGACCGTGGCCTTTTGGAATATGTTACACATCATAATGCTTGCCTCGAAACGCTGATCTCGGAACTATCTTAGTTATGATATTCCATGTTCGACCATCCTTAAACCTTGGCATTTTATGTTCAACATATTCAGTCAGTAAGCGTTTCCAAGATTGTTATCCTTTTATCAATACAACGACACCAGTGAACAGATATAGACATTTGCGCTGACCGAGATCAAACGAGCATTTATTACGCAATGATTAACAGCGCTAACCACTAAACTGTTTAGACCTTTGGCACCTATCAAAATTACTCCTTTAGTGAAGACAGTCAGATAAGGGGAAAAGTGGTTCTTTCCGAAACATTCTGCGGATAAATAGGTTTCAAGAATCAGCGTTTCAAGGCGAACTTCATGACATATGTCACATATCGAAAGGCCACGGTCAGCAACTAACCTCTCCTTAAAGCGATGACACAAAGACTGGAGAACAAATTATTCTGTAACGTTCATCAAGAGCTATAACATGCTATGATTTCTCTCAAAAAGCAAACCTGGTTCAATTTTGTATCTTTTGATAAGTTCGAGTTCGCCCTAACTAAGCGTCTTCATAAGGGAACCGTTGCATTGCGCTCTGACGAAGTTTGAATGAAATGGATGCTCTCAGCAACTCGCATGCATTGGACGTGTGCTAGTGACTTAGGTGAAAATCGGTTACTATTGCTGCAGATGATCTCATCTGCATCACACCACTGACTTGTACTGCTTACGGGTTTGTAACTCGCTAGCAGTCATTATTTGAGCTTGCGCTCAGGCGCCCTTTGAAAGAGCGTGACTTTACCGATATCATGATATGCATTAAAGCATGTACAATGAATTTTGAGAGCCTGAGAATGAGTGCGTGAGTACGAGCCAGTGGTGATGTGCAGGTTTGTCAAGTCATGTGCCATACTATCCGCAACTTTTACCGTAAATTCGCCAATAGTCCAGTGCATTCAGAATTGTTGAGAGCATCCCTTTTACTAGAGCATCTTTGTTAAGATGCATTGCTTGTTCCTATTTGAAGGCACTCAATTCAAAAGCGCGAATTAAAGTTATTATTTGAAAGATACGAAGAAAAATTCGGGTTTGAATTTTTGAAAAGAAAACATAACGTGACTATAGCTCATGACGAGCTCTGCAGATAGTGTTTAGCATTTGAATTATTTGTAAGCTCGCTCCAAAAAAACCTGAATGGAAATATTTGCGTTGAAGAAATGAAATCCGCGTTATTGTGGCGCGGCCAAGGACGGACACTTTTTTAGAGTAGAGAATTTTATTGGAATCTATGTTATCCAGAAAGAGGCAAGCTGACATTATAGCTTTTGAGGAAACTTTATCGCACCTGTATTCTGAATATATACTACCCTTGCTTTACTTCCGAAAAAAAAGGGAAAAGGAATGGCCGCAACTTGCGGTCACTGTGTGTATAGAAAACACCAACAATTTTCAATGTCAATGACGGTGGTAACTCAATACATATTGCAGTTTCCCAAACCTGAACGGGGAAAAAAAGATTTGACACCATAGAAATCAAATTGGTAAGTCAAGGAAGCATTCACTATATCGTTTCTAGAATTTGCACTCTTTTCCAGATTGTTCAAAGAATACTTTGTTATTGTATCATACAAAAACTACGTAAATTAACAGTTCTTGAATTCTGAGAATCTTGGTCACAAATCAAATTTCAAGGATCTCGCGCTTGTTTTCCGTAATGTCTCTTCGTTAGCAACAGGGTTGCCGCAAAGTAAGGTAGTAAGGCGAATCACGAACCTGCCAGAAACTACGCAATGTATTTTGATACGTTAGCTAGAAATTGCTTTCGTATTGAAAAAAAATTGTAGAAGTACAATGATAACAAGAAATTTTTTTGCGATAAACTGATGTTTTGACAAGTGGTCCGTAAGTTCGTCCCGTTGTTGACCTGCCCCAAAATCGTTCGAACTCGAAATGAAGATAGGTAATCGCCTCAAATAACGTTTGATGCAGGATTGCTTTTTCTGCCCACTATTTTCTTCCTACCCTTGATACAGCTCTTTTTTGAAAAATTTCATACTCTTAGAAAAGCTTTGAAAACTCTTGGGTGGAGTAAACCAAATGCTAGACATTGCATTATTTGACTATAATTGGCTTTCCAAAACTTCTGAAATGATTCTTTTGATGCTTTTAAATCCCATGTTTGATCATCACGAATCTCATAGAACATCAAAAGAGCAACTAGAGTGTTTCGATACAGATTGATCTTGTCTTTCTGATATACTCCGTCCGCAATTTGTGTGGATTTCGAGGATATAATTATCGTCATTTTAGTTTTTACATGCACCCCAGCTGTACCTATAAAATCCTAAAATAAGTAGCCGTAAAGCTAGATATTGATTTGCTCTGCAAAACTGATGCTCAATCATAATTGACTTTGGAAGTTTTAAAATCTGAACATTTACCAGTTTTATTTGCGTATTTTGTGACTTCGCAGGAACGAAAGCTTTTCCAAGATTTCATTCAAGAATCTCATAACTCACTCGCAGATGGCCAAAAAAGCGTTGTATCTGTTATCAAAGCTCTTACAAAAGTCTGCAATGGATATTTTAAAAATAGTTGAAGTTAGAATAGGTAGAAATTATGTGCTGGCGATTTTGACGATTATTTGAGTGACCATCGAGGGGCTTGGCACAAAGATATCACAGCTGGAAAGAGGAGGACTCTTGCGTCGAAAATCATTTAAAGCATTTGCTTATCGTCACTCTGAAAGATAGTAAACTCCTCGTCAGTGCATCTTCTAGTCGGGCCTAGGTTTGCCTTACGGCGCCTCGGCGCAGTATCAAGCGAGCCATCGATCCGGGTGCGGACCGTTTTGTAGGCATGATAGAAACTGCGTGTTTTCAAAGGAAAAATAGCTCGCGAGATTGTGCAGGTTTAGTCCAATGGCTAAAGCTAGTGTGATACACATTGCAGCACCAGGTTCGCGACCGGCAGGTGCCGACATTTTTGCTATATCGCTGGGGCAATCTTTGATAGCAGCCATCAAGAAATCGATGGTGGACGCGTCAAAGATTTTGCTGCGCAAACAGGGACATAAACCGGACTAGCATCCGTAAAAAATCTTGATTGTTAGAAGATAAAAAAAGGGTTTGATTTCTATTTTGAGCATTCTTCGAAAAATGTGGAGATTTGATCGATAAGGCCAACAAAATATATAGAAAAATTTGATATCCCATTTTTGCTGCGATCAGCTGTTCATTGATCATACCCATCCGTATGCCACCTTATTTGTGCATTTTCGTGCACTGTCGTCCACAGAATTAGCCAGCTGACGCGTCCCGTAAGTTACTCACGAGCAACTTACGAGATTTTTCTCTGCGTCTCCTTAAAGACACTCTGTCTGCGCAAGCCGTGCCGACGGCGACGGCTCCGCTTACGGCAGGCAGCGCAGATCACTGCGGCAGCTGACCGGTTGCGCGGCTGCCAGCTAACCATGCAATCTTATGAAACTGGAGCAAAGAGTCGTAAGATAAGCCTACTGATTTCTTCTGAGGGGGTCAACTCAGATCAATTGAGCTGAGGGTGGGTTTACTACGGGTCACTGAAAAACGGCAACTTTCGGGCCGACCTTATTTGAATTAGCTTCGAAAGTTCTGCCGATCCGTTGCTGAAATTTCGTATCTCGTTCGCTATCTCTAAGGGAAGTTCACTTAGTCGAGGTGGCGACTCGGAAGGAGATGTATACCAGTAGATAGAGCTTAAAAAGCTGATTACAGATATACCTTCTATATCTGCGATGCATTGTTCCGAAAAAAGTTATGAGCTTTTCTAAAGCCAAATTTTCGTGCATTTTGAGTCAAAATCATGATAATCGCTCCACGAAAGTGTGCAAGCTTAAGCAAACCACCTAGTAAGCATTGTAGGTCTAATTCGAGTTCATCCGGACGTTTTCGAGTGTTTTCCGACCATTTTGTTTATTCACCCGTCATTTTCTTCCTAGATCACACTTCCATTATATTAGGTCATTTCAAAAGTTCGTTCGCATTGTTCTCTGAAAAATCGTAACTCTCTGCTTTTTGCCTAGATTTGCCTGGGATAATTTTTTTTCTAGAACAAAGAGATCATGTAGTTTCTAAATGTAACTTAAATTTGTTCTACTACGCACAAGTCGCAGAGTTAAAAATGCAAAAAGAAGATTACTCAAATTTTGGTAATTTTAAAAAAGCTCACCAAAAATCTTGAAACGTTACAAAAAACACCGAAACAAACACAAACATATGTTTTATGTTCTCGTCTTTTTAGCTAGGCAAACTCTTAGTTGAACGACTGTTCTTATGAAAAGTAATGATTTTTTAGGAATTTGCTATACTTTTCCATGAAAATCAAAATTGCTCTCCCTAGCACAAAAATCCCTTAGTTAAAAAAAGAAGGTCACAAAACCCCTGTTCTTGACTTTCCCGCCTTTTTTGTGACGTTTCTGGGCTTTTTTGGGCATGCTCAAAAATTGCAAAAACTGAGGCAATTCTCTTAATTTGCTTGTACTTTCGATCTTTCTCGTTTTAATTCGTGGAAAAGGCACTATAGTAAAGAACATAATTTTCTCTATCGAACAATAACACATTCGGAATTTTTCGTAATCCACATTGAAAAATGCCAATCTTGAGTAAATTTATTCAATTGCTTCTAACTTTGAGAACATCGTTTTACGTCCTATCTATTGGTAGTTTCCAAAAAGTTTCCTACGCGACACGTTTTTCAACATGGAGGTTATGGGGCTTTTTTGTATATATAATGGAAGTGTGATCTAAGAAGGAAATGACGGCCTGTGAATAAACAACATGGTCGGAAAACACTCGAAAACGTCCGGATGAACTCGAATCAAACCTACAACGCTTACTAGGTGGTTTGCTTAAGCTTGCACACTTTCGTGCAGCGATTATCATGATTTTGCGACTCAAAATGCACGAAAATCTGGCTTTAGAAAAGCTCATAACTTTTTTCAGAACAACGCATCGCAGATAGAGAAGGTATATATGTGATCAGCTTTTTAAGCTCTATCCACTGGTGTAGATCTCCTTCCAAGTCACTTCGACTAAGTCAACTTCCCTTGTAAGATTTTTTGATGCGGATTTTGTTAGACAGTGAAAATAATGCACTATTGCGGTAGCTTTCCGACGGCTTTCTGCTACCCTGTTTTCAGGTGAATGAGCCGTGGGGGATTTATTTCTAAAATCGACCAGCCCCACGCCAAAGGACTTTGCAACCAAAGGACCATATACCTACCGTGCGAGTTGCCTGAGAGAATCGTACGGTATAAGGATCGGTTTCCTTGACACGGTGAAGCGGCTGAGCAGCTTGCTTAAAAATTAGAACAAAGTGCGGCTTATACCCCTGAAAATAGGATAAGCGCTGGTCATATATAGCAAAATGAAAGAACTCAGTTTTTTCAAAATAAGCCACCAAAGAGAAGTGCCACCAGTGCTCGGCACAGGTGGCTTATGAGCAAGCTGGATGTCGTTTTTGAAACAAAAAGCAAGGGAGCAGTTTTGTTTTTGTGGCCGAAAAGACGCGAAATCTGCAACGTTTTTTCAGTCGACGTTTCGTTTTTTGGAAATTTTTTTAGGGATTATGTTGTAGAGTCAAAGGGGATTTCCTAGAAACCCGCAAAAGTCAAGGGAGACTTCATTTTTTGCATTTTCAACTGCCAACCTCGTGCCAAACCCTGAAAGAGAAACATCGCAAAAAAATTGAAACTATTGATACAGGCTATAAGAAAGTCTTTTTCTTGTCGGGAGATTTTGTGTTGATCTAACGACCTTAGTAAAGTTAACTTCTGAGAAAATGACGAACTAAACAATTTTGTTATTTCCTAACTCAATCTCGTAATTCTTCATGGCTTGCGATCAAGCTACTGCTGTGTGTGTAGCGTCGCCTTATAGAGTGGCGTTTCTCATGAATGCATTCATACGACGGTAGCATAAATCATCAGTTTTGCGATGGTTTAGTGCACTGAACGAAGGTATGCAGGAGTGTGCGTAAATTGGATGTGAAACCTGTGCCTAAACTAGTACTAAACTCTAAACTCTTGCAACTACTTCCGGTAGCGCTCAGTATAAGCGCTGAAATCAAAATCAAAGTATCTTACTCGACGCTTCGTTCTCCCACATCCGTTGCAAACTTTAAAACTGATTTTTATCTTTTTAAAAAATGTGTAAAATATTTGCAAGATTTGTCACATCTCAAGGAAAAGCTGTTGACCTATGCTACGCAAATTTCACAATATTGTCTTTTTGAATCTATAACGAGCGCAGCCAAAATTACATGAAGTCTCGACGAGAGCTATGCACTTCATGTCTTGGGTACGAAAAAAATGGGTGGTGCCAACATTTATACAAAATAAGCGAAATGTCTATTTGTTTGCATGTTTGTACCTATGTTTCAAATAGAAAAATTTATCTTTAAATCAACTTCGGACTGAGGCGAGTATCATAAGTTATCCTTCGTTGTTGACCGACATTGATTTTTGTGAAGTTTGTGCTACGGGACTGGGAGTTGGCACGTAGGCGGGGGAGGAAGGGGGGAGGGGAGAAGGTTAGGTGAACAGGCTGATTTGGGAAACGATTACAGTGAAATGCTCTACAGAATAAGGGCATGCTGGTTCTTGGAAAGAGAAGAATATCTTCTTTTACAGCCGAGCAACAGGACGAGGGAAAAATATGTGAAGAGTATCTTTTGGTAGAGCAGAGCAATTTCTACAAGATGACATCTGAAAATTGGCTTGAGTTACGGCTTACCCAAAGTTTAAAGCCAAAACATGAGAGCAAGTCACAGCGCCAAAAATCGGATTCGCCCCAAAAAAAATCCACAAATCTCTCGTTTGCTCCAGCATGTAACAGACACATGCACTTATCCATATGTGCACTTGCCATATTTCTTTCGCGATTAGAAATCAAGAAGAAATCGAAAACCAAAAACAGCAAACTCTGCCTTTATCCCTGGGCTCCGCCCATTTATGCAGTTGCGAACTACAAATCTTTGAAAACTTGATCATGAAAGCTAGGCCTTCGATGTGCTTTAGTTTCTGAGAAACACCAATTTGTTTTTGTAGCATACATCACAATCTATATAGTCTAATCTATATAATCTATATAGCAAAAGAGTAATCTATATAGCAATATAATCTACATATTAGGTTGTCCCGAAAGTTCCTTCGCACCATTTTCAAAAATTCATAACTTCTGATTTTCCCAAACGAGTTGACTGCTCCTATATTTGTATGAAAGAGTATGTCATGTCCTTTATAATGACTTTTTAGCTGCTTACTAATGATCATCTGTTGCAAAAAATTGGTCAAAATTTAAATTTTCTGTGTAGGGTCAAAATCGGAAACTTGCAACAAAACAATCGGCATTGTAGGTTCTTTCACCAGCTCTTTCCAACAGTGCATAGTTTGCGCCGATTGAGCGTATCTATGGAAAGTTATGATTTCCCTAAAAAATGCGAAAATAAATCAAATTCGCCCTTTTTTGCTTGCTCGAAAATCATAACTATCCATAGGGACGCTCAATCGGCGCAGACTTTGCTTTGTTGGAAAGATCTGGTAAAAGAACCTACAGTACCGACCGCTCCGATTTTTGTTGCAAGTTTCCGATTTTTTATGACCCTACACGAAAAATTCGAATTTTGATTGATTTTGGTTTTGAGCTTCTATCTCCTTCATTTGTATATATTAACGAACAGTCCAGCGACTTATGCAAAGAGCATGAGTTCCTCTCTCATATAAAATTTGGATCTTGTGAATTTGTTGAGAATGCTACAAGTTATGAATTTTTGAATTTGGTGCGGAAGAACTTTCGGACCCACCTAATATATTAGGTTGAACCGAAAGTTCTGTCGTTTCCTTTTTAAAAAATTTGTAACTTTGCGCTGTTTCAGCGGATTTGCTTGCCTGTAAATTTATTAGAAAGAATAAGTCTTTTGCTTTCAAACGCTGTTTTGCGTAGCTTCTGTTTTACATTATGTGCGGAGACAAAAATGGAACACTAAGACCATATAAGCTTTGACAATTTTAAGTTAGGTCACCAAAAATCTGAAATGTTGCAGAAAAATCTGAAATCGTCAGCACTTATGTTCTTTAGCCTACTCTTTGCATCTGTGAAAAGTTTGTGTTGTTTGGGCGTCTCAGTGAGGAGCTACGGTTTTCGCGATAATTAACGAATTAGTTCATTTTGACGTTTTCCATAGCAAACTCGATATTCATAACTTCTTCACTGAGACGTCCAAGCAGCACAAACTCTTCACAGTTGCAAAGAGTAGGCCAAAGAACATATGTACTGACGATTTCAGATTTTTCTGCAGCATTGCAGATTTTTGGTGACCTAACTTAAAATGGTCAAATCTTATATGGTTTTAGTTTTCCATTTTTATCTCCGCACCCAATGCGAAACAGAAGCTACCCAAAATAGCGTTTGAAAGCGAAAGGCTTATTCTTTCTAATAAAATTACAGGCAAGCAAATCCGTTGAAACAGCGCAAAGTTACAAATTTTTGAAAATGAAACGACAGAACTTTTGGTTCAACCTAATATAAAACTCAAACACTGTACCTTTGTTTGTTAGGATGTTTGTGGCTTACAGACTCTTTCGTAAGTGAACCAAAAAGGCTGGATTTTGTTTCCCTATAAATGAGACACGGCGCAAGAGATAGGCTACTTTTCGCGACAATTCGTTGGCTCCTTCTATCGATTTATTGATTTGTTTACTTACGTAAAAATGAAGGCATATCAGTCATTCCTCCAAGTTAAGTGGTAAGGGGAGGTGGAGATCATTTACATTTTGCGGTGAAGAGGAAGCGGCGTCGCGAAGCTAGGCGGTCAAGAAGGAAAGCAATTTTACCATGGATACCATAGGAGAGCCTCAAATGAACTCGGAGCTGAAGCAGTTTAAGAAGAAAAGATATGAGTTAGAGAAAATGGAGGAATGGTAAGCCATAAGACGATTTCGAAAAGGCACTGTGCCGGCCACTTTGCACCCTCAGCCCGGGCAGGACCGGGAACGGCAGCTAGCAATCTCTGTAGCAAAAGAATGAGAGTGCTACATGCAAAAAATGGAAAGTTATGAGAGAAGCTGCAATACTTACGTGCCAACTTAAGAATAGGGTAATCCGACGCCGTCTCATGAAAGGTTGAGTGAAGAAAGGCAAACGTTCCAAACACAACACATATGCGGCTTCTACTCTTTTCAGCAGTCAACGCTAAAATTTCGCACCTATGTTTTGTAATGTTCATTAGTAAATTAAACAAAGAGATAAGTCCACAATGAGAAAGAACATTCCAAGAATTCCAAAATATCCGAAAGGTAACTACTGTTTCTTACACGACCGGTTTCGGGGCTAAGAACTAGACCGGTAGTGTAGCTTTCTTGGTGCCCCATCATCAGTAGTTCCCAAGAAAGCTTCAAAAGGTATTCATAAACATGATTACTAAAGAGTGGTAAAGAGTCAGAAACAATTATGAGAGTTAGCCAATTTAACAAAATATAACAGATGCAGCGTAGAGGATGGCGAACATGAGCACAAAGAGAGTAATAGACACGATGGCATGCATCAACTCAATTTGAATGTTACCTTGCTATTCCGGCGCGTTATCTTTAGTCCACAATTCTTGTATGTCATGTATCAAAGGGAGATGAATAGCCGTAGGAAAACCATACTTACGTAAAATGAATGGCCTGTCATGTAAGGTGTGGTATACGATATTTATGAAGTAACTACCTTCCCATCCATTATTTTTGGATATCTTACCTAAATCTATTACTCTTTCCTTAAACTCTAGATAACCAGAACAGTTTCTATAAATTCTGAGTACTTCTGAAGTAAAAGTATTAATTAGTATGTATCTAGGTATGTTAGATTTTCCAGTGAGGATACCTAATAACTCTAAAATCATAGCTATCTGTTTCATTGTACAAACTAAACTTAACATTATTTCGGCTGTTAGTATCTATAGTTAAGTCTAAAAAGTTTGTTACTTTGTTATTACTGTTTGTTTTTTCTATCTCCAATGAACTAGGGTAGATATCGGATATGTGTCTTTCAAATTCCGATGCATCTTTTGATACATGTAGTTTATCGTCTATATATCTAATTGTGTGGTTGAACATGTATTCTCTATGGTTATCGGGTGTGTTCACCAGTCTTCTTATAAATTCGTATTCCATATAGGCTAGTGTTAAATCTGCAATTTGTGGGCTGCATGAGGCTCCTTGGGGAATAACTCTTACTTGTTTATAGACTATACCCCCAAAGCACAGATAACTTGAATTTAACAGCGAATCTATCATGTAGAGAACGTCTTCTCTTTGAAAAATGTTGCCATGTGCTGTGTCTGTATTGGTATATGAGACTTTACCACCGTATATTCGAATGTATTTGAAATCCTTCATGCACATGGCTATGAGTTTGGTCAGATTTTGTCTAACAACGTTGTGTGGTAAACTAGTAAACAGACTTGAAAAATCCGCTGAGTATAAGTTCAATTCTCCTTTAGCTGTCATCAAGTCCTTCACCACCTGTCTACTGTTTTCTATAGCCCATGAATGTTTTGTACGTGTTCTCTGCCAGATTACATTGCAGTAGTTATTGAAGTGCTTTTTTAGATGTGATAGTATCAGCTGAAGAGTAGTAGTAAGAGGTTTCAAAGAACTTTTTCTAGCTCCTGTTATGTATCTAAACTTAATGGGATTTTTATGCATTTTCGGGATTCCATAAATTCTAGGTATCTCCTTAAATTTATCTTCGAACTTGATGTTCAATCCGTTAAGTATACTTCTATGCCTATTCAGAATATCTTCTTCTAATAACGAAGTGTTTTCGTACGTGCTCCCTTCTGTATTAGTTTGTTCCATTTCTCTTTTCATCATCTGTACGTAAAACTTTTTGCATGTAAAACTAAAATTAGCACTTGCTTTATCTATGGGGGTTATAATGAAGTGTTTCTGTATTTTTCGTAGTTCTTCTATGTCATACTGATCTTCTTCTATCTCTTCCTTATCGAACATTTTGTACAATTTCGATTTGATTCTGTTCTTAATATTTTCATTCAAAATATCATAACTTATAATAACGGGCTAAGGGTTGTTTACGTTTGTCTGTCTGTGTGTGTGAATCTCTGTCTGTCACGAAATTCGTAGAGCGTGTTCCAGCCAACGTCCTGAGCCCAAATTTTGCATAGCGCACGCTTCCAGCATGAAAGCTCACTATACAAAAGCATGAGCGGATCCGTTGAGTGGATCCATTGAAAATTGCACGTCAAACGGATCCACTTGGCTTCTGGCCAGCAAATTTGGGTTTCGTAGTACTACTTTTTGCAGAGCTAAGGATATATTTGACAAGCTAATGTGCAAGCCATAAACGTTAGCCTAAAAAAGTAATGAAAAGTTTACTACTTTACGAAAACAGCGCCAAAAAGCATTCGCTGTGTAAACGGTCAATTTTTCAAGTTTTTACCTGATCATTTGAGAAGATTTTTGTACAGAGATGTAGCCCACTATGTTTATTGTCCTTACGGCAACTACCAAGCCATAAAAATCCCAAAAACCTTTTCGAATTTGCATCTGTTCTTCTGAGAAAGATTTTATTCACGCAAAAATACCGATTTCACATGGAATACCTCTACGAATGAATAGTTGTTTACGAATTATTCGTGATAGCCTACATAGCGCAGTGAGTTTCATTGTCATTATTATGCGGGAATGAGTAAGGCATACAGAAAATAGGGCCAGTGCGAGCCTCTGCGAAGCAGAGGTGACGCACTGGTGCTTCAATAATTCACTATTGGATGTGTTATCTTTCATCTTGCGTTTGTATTGCACGACTAGTTGAGAAGTCAAATCTCTTATAACCGAAAACACATCTTCCTTGTTGAACAAGGAGTGCTTCCTAAACTTTGTCTCCTTTCTTAAAACATTTCTCAATTTGACGTCTTTCACGGATTCCAAATCCTCTGTGCATACATGCCCATGATATGCATCAATGTATTTAGCATGTCTTATACATTCGCATTCACTTCTTTCAATGGAAGTAATGAGATTGTAATCTAGCTTTCTTAGGAAGCTATTATAATTGTAAACTTCCAATCCAAGGGGCCTGCACAAAGTATAGCGTATTGTTACTTTGATTTGTTCTAGTTTTCTTATGTCTTCCACATTGATGTGTTCCTTTATTATGTTCTGTATTCTCTTGCTATTGCATAAATTAGCTAGTTTGAGTCTGTCGCAATTTCGCGCATACATGGCGCGGGCGATTTTTTTCCAAAATCGGCCAGCTCAAACACAAAGGACGCCAAAAGACTTCGCAACCACAGGACCCTATACCGTGCTTTATTCCGCTTGAAAGAATGGTACGACATATGCATCGCTTTCCGAAGTACAGTGAAGCAATTGAGCAGCTTGCATGAAGAATCGAGGCAAATGCTTTTTTACGCGTAAAATTGGGGTTTTTTGAGTTTTCAGTTCAGACTTTTAGAAGAGCTTTGACAACAGATGGGTAAAATAACAGACTTCGATACAAAAAGCTATCTGAGCATCTTTAATTTGCTTCTCAGTAATTCCAAAACGAAAAGTTCTCACTTTTGCAAAGACGTAAAATACACAAGCGCGGATCGCGATCAGAAGAGATTATCATAGAAAGACCGATGCTTATTGACGTAGAGTAGAAATGTATTTGTAATATCGTACTGTTTGCTTATGACATTCTATGTACCCTTAATTTCCAGTTTGGGAATTGTTCATTCTTCGGTAGGATGCACTACGTTGGCAGTCACGAAAGGACTGCTAACGCGTCACTGCAACAAGATGCAGGAGACGGTGGACAAGTGCGAAACTCTCTTGAAACTCCGAAAGCCACGACAAAGATGTGCAAGTCAAAGTGATGGAAGCAGAGTTGGAAGCGACAATCGAGTTAGCCATGAACAGGTTATCGAGATTCGCAGAATTCGAAGACGCGACTAAGGCATAAAGGTATCCATCGCGTATACCTCACGCGATTCGGCTGAATCGCCACTTTCACGAAACTTGGCGATTTGCCGGATTTCTACATATTTATCGTGCGCGCTTCTCGGATGCATATTTGGGTAGCTTGTGTAAGTTGTTGCAAATGGAGCAAGTTCTGACCAAAGACAGCGGATTAACGACGAATTACGAAGAGTCGCTGTTGTGCCAAATCGCGCAGTGACTGGAATCGCGCGAAATATGCTCTAGGCCTTACGGAGGAACAAGAATATCTAGACAAAGCCCAAAACGCGATCGATTACGCGAAAAGTTGATTGAATTCGGATCTTTAGAAATCAGACGCACGCGATTCTCCTTCGGTTCATCGTCACAGAAGACAACTACGATCATGCTGTGGCAATGCTTTAACGCAAGCACGGAGACAAGTCAAGGCTCATTTCCAAGCTTCAGCAGAAAAACACGCGCTGAAAATTCAATTTGGTCCCAGCGGCGACTATTGGAAGAGATCATAACATTGGTTTCACAGTTGGAAGCACAAGGAGTTCATTCAAGCGGTTCGTACGCCTTGTGAAAAGTGTTGGCCAAGTTCAGCCTTGGACTGCAACGCAAAAGTACTCAGCACCACCTTACTCCAGGACTGCAAGAGGAAGAATGGAGTCTGATATACGCCATCGCAGCTTTGGATGAATGCATATCAATGGGAGAACGAATTAACGAAATGATTGCATTTGAAGGTGAAGGTGGAGAGTTTCCCATGTGAAACAGAACAGGGCAGCACCCAGTAAATATCCAAATGAATCAACTACAAGATGCATGTTCTGTGGCTCTATCAATCACAGGACAGTTTCGCGCACAAGAACTAGCTCTATTCCAGATAGATGTCGATTCTTTCAAGAGTCCGAGAGGTGCCTGAACTGTGGAAGGCCTGGTTACTTAGTACGGAATTGCAAGAGTGCAGGGTATAGCAGTTGTCCGGGACAAAAATACCACCACACTCTCTGCCCAAAAAGGCACGAAACACAAGGCTCGCATTCCAAATGTAATCCGACGCAAGCAGGAACTGTCAGTCCACAGGCACCGCCACAGCGCAGAACAAAAGAACACATACCCAAAGAAACTAAAGCGCGGACACATTTCGTTGAAGAGGACGACTTACAACATTTGAGTCCATGGGAAACCGCGGCAGAGAATAAGTCAAAAACGATTCTTCCGCATAAGAATTTTGGCAATCAAGAGTTACTGAGCAAAAGAAAGTTGAAAAGGTACTGCTGCTTACCGGAGTAGCAAAGATCTGGAACAACAATGAGCAAAAATGGATGGAAGTCAAGATCCTTTTTGATACAAGCGCCGATCAATCATTCATTGGCACGGATCTAGCACAGCGCATCGGAGCACATTGTACACAGATGCAACGGCTTCGAACGTACACATTTGGCGCCAAGGAGCCCAAAAATGTTGAATGTGGATTAACGCACGCAAAAGTTAGTGACCTTCAAGAAACGGAACATACGCTAAGCTTGTTCGCAACCCCTGTGCTAACAGGAAAAGGAAAAAGGATGTCACTCTGCAACCAAGATCGAGCATACATCAGGGAACATAGAATAGCATTGTCTAGGACCAATCAGACAAGAGATCCCAATCCTGAGATTTTGTTAGGATGAGATCAGTTATGGAAATTTTTTGGAAAGTTTCTCACTTACAAACTTCCTTCAGGACTGCTTCTTAGTCCTTCAAAACTCGGATATTTGCCTACAAGAAAGCAACATAGACTCACAAGTGTGCCGGAAAGGACAGACGGGGAGTGTCTGACACATCGACAAAGGGAGAGTCCAGGTATTCGCAAATTTTGAACCAGATTCTGAAAAAAGTCAGGGACCGACAAATACTGGACCATGGGCTCAGCCGGTATATGCGATTCACTGGTACAAAGGATGCAGAGAATGAGGCTACTAACACCAAAGTTGCAAATTTTTCAAAGGACACGTTGGAAAGACGTGAAGGCGTCATGTTCGACTTCAAGGAGAATCACCTTTATTTGCCAGATAACAGAGCCATAGCAAAGAAACGGCTTATTAGTATTCTACACAGACTGGAATTGGATACAAACCTTCTACAAGCATATCGGATGATGCAAGAGCAGTTGGAGAAAGGCATAAATGAAAAGGTTTCTGATGTGCAATAAATCCTTGGAGAACATGTACACTACATTCCACATCAACCTGTAATCACGCCGCACAAAGAGATAACAAAACTCCGTATAGTATTCGATGCCTCGTCTCATTTCAAGGACCGTCCATCATTGAATGATGTACTTTGTCAAAGATCACTCATTCTTGCAGAATTGTATGCGATGCTACTACGCTTCCGACCGACACCCTATGTAGCTATATCGCATGTAGAGAAAGCCTTTCTGCAAGTTCGCCTTCATGAATGTGATTGAGATGCTACGAGTTCTTGTGGATATGTGATGTCGACCTTGCAGCTGAAGAATGTAACATCATTACTTACAGATTTACTAAAGTATTGGACTGAATGTTTCGCCGTTCTTGCTTGCTGGGACGATACGTTACCATTTAAAGCATCATCTCCCCGATCAAGAAGTCGCAGAGGAAATTTGCGAAAACCTTTACGTGGATAATCTCATTTTGACAGCACAAAGAGAAGAAACCCTTAACAGGAAAGCCACTGAGGCAAGAGCGATCTTCGTAGAGATGGGTATGAATCTCAGGGAGTTTCTGTCAAATACGGAGAGCTTAGAAAAAATCCTTCTTGAGAAGCATGTGCCCACAACAAATCGCAGAGGATAATAGGCCTCCAATGGGACGCAAAAGATATACTTACAATTACTCAGATAATCGCCGGGGGAGGCGGCCATGCGAATTTTGTGCAAGCGGGCACCGGTCAAATAGTTCGCTGATTTCATGCAGTGCGCTTGCAGAAATTTGAAAGAATGTTGGCCAATTTTTGAAGGAATGCTCGAAGAAGTATCGTGATTTTTCTATAGATTAGTTGCGGCGCAGTAGCCGCATTCTCGCGGAATGTTCGCGAGAATATGCAAAAATATTCAGGGCCGCACGGTCCTTTGTGAAGGATCCTACCTTCCGCTGAAAGAAGGTATTTCAGACTTGAGTAATTAAACCAACGGCGACACCTCTATCACACAGAGTTTTACCTGTGCTTGACGTAAGCCCGAAACTGCGTAAAAAGAGTCCGAGCGTTTGCTGACAGTTCGGCCAGCGTTTGTTGAAAGAGATTATTTGATGAGCGCCTGCAGAAAATTCCGTGTTGCTGCCCGCTGGCAGAATATGCGACAGCAAAGGAAGTGCCGCCCGCTGGAGGTTTGGCCACCTCCTAAAATTCTGCTAACCGCTTGCAGAAAAGCGCGAGTTTGCGGACCGCCTGCCCCCGGCGATTATCTGAGTAGATGCGACATTCCAAACGAAAAGATCCTAACAAAAAGATTGGTTGCACGTATATTGCCTACGATCCTTTAGGCTTGCTGGTTTCACTCATGATCAAGTTGAAAACTTTCCAGCAGGAGTTATGGAAACGCGGCAGTGGGGACGAAGAGATTCAAGGTAGTTTTAAGGAAAAGTGGAATTCGTTTAGAAAAGAAAGTAATGGATTCGAAAAGGCTCTAACGCGAATGGCAATCAACATTACGGAAGAATATAGATTAGCAGTTTTTGCGGATGCAAGCGACATGGCCATGGCAGCATGCAGTTACCTCTTCAACGAAAGTGTACATCACTGATTATGGCCAAATCGAAACTACCCTCTATCAAAGCGCATACCACTATACCGAAACTGGAGCTAAGCGCAATTACAATAGCGACTCGTCTTGCGTTTCGGTGTAAAGCAATCAAGACGAAAAATCATTTTCCTGAAAAGGTCCACATCTTTTCCGATTCACAAATTGCGCTGAGCTGGATATCATCACAATCTCATCGAACAAATCCAGGCGTTCTAGGTTCTAGTAACAAACAGGACCAATGAAATTTACGAGATTGTGGATAATTTCAACAAACAAGAAATATTCGTGCAAATTCATTACGTTGCTTCAGAAATCAATCCTGCTGGCGTGAGAACCCGAGGGATAAAAGCGAAGGAATGTAGGCCATTATTGGTGGGCTGGGCCTAGTTATTTGCGGTTGCCGGAAGAACAATGGCCAGCGTCACTTTACAAGTTACGAGAAAAAGTGCAAGAAAATCGAGACTCTATAACTACTCTAATAGTCAAGAAAGTGACACCACTTCCAGGAGGGTTTGCATGAGCCGCTGTTAGATCTAACAAGATTTTCGAGCTTCACTTCTGCTAACGAGCAGCTGCGATTGTGCTCATTTTCATCGAACGATCGATGCCTGGACTCAGTGAGAATTGCAATTTTTGAGAAGATCAAGCAGTTAAGAGACGTTTAGAATTGTCCAGTTCCTATTTTGGGAGAAACCATGCAGGCTGCTCGAATGATTATCGTTCAAGATAATCAGAAACGTTATCTTTCCACCGAGTGTAGAAGATCCATGGTCACCACCTTACGTCTATTCCACGATAATCACTCATTCTAGCGCTCACAAGGTCGGACTGGGAAATTCGTCACTTAGCGATCAAACGCAAAATCTTATCTTCATTGCTCCTAAGACACCGCTAGCTTCACTAATAATCAAAAAGGCGCATGGTATCTATCATAGGAGTGATATCTATCATACGATGATGACTGTCAGAACGCGCTATTAACGCCCACAATTACGCCAACAACTAAGACATCTTGTTCAAAAATGCGTGAACTGCAGACGCTACAACGCGCTTCCGAACTACTACCCTGACACAAGCAATATTCCGCAACGACGAGTACAAAGAAGTTGACCATTCCAAAATATAGGACTTGACTTTTTCGACCTGCCTACAGTCCACGAAAAAAACGAGGAAATCAAGCAATACGGGTGCATTTTTACCTGTGCTGTCACCCGCATAGTACATATGGAGTTAGTGAACAGTATGTCAACGGAAGACTTCTTGAATGCACTTCGACGTTTTAACGCACATAGAGGAATTCCCGAATCCATAACATGTGATAACGCGCCAACATTTCTGCTGATCGCTGCTTTCATGGAAGAAAGTTGCCAATATTCCTACATGAAAGCAAACGTAACGTACGCCACGAGCAACTTGGAAATAAAATGGCACCACATAACACCTTACACTCCATGGCAAGCATTCTACGAACGCCTCATCAAATGTATGTGGCAAAAACAATACTTCTCGAGAGAAACCGTAAAGAACATATAAGGAAACGACTTGGACAAGAAATTCCTACCGTAAGATCCGTAGTACTTATCAGCGATCCGATTTTACCGCGGAATGCATGGAAACTTGGACGTATAAGGAACTTCGACATGGATCAGAGGTACCATCCGAGAAGTTGAGTTGCTAATCAATAACAATCAAAAAATGGAAGACCAGTCAATTTCTTGATTCCTCTTGAGATCGATGATGAATCCACTCCAAGAGCAGTTGATGAATTATTATCTACACAATTGAACTGGAAAAACAAGACAGACCGAATGAGCCATACGACCTCAGACCAAGGCAACAAAGTTTTCAAGTGAAGAACGCTGTGATGACAACAAGAAAAAGAATTCTGCGCAACTCAAAAACGAAGTCGTTTCTATTCTACATCATGGTTCTGGTATGCACTATTCTTGCATGAAATATCTAAATTTATTATATGGCATATATATACTTTATATTGGAGCTGACATCTACTATAGTATCTATATATACTCTCTATATTGGCGTCGACATGTATATGCTATAAGAAGTTACGTTCACTATTGTGGCCGAGTGTATCGCGGATCGCGATCAGAAGAGATTACCATATAAAGACCGATGCTTATTGATGTAGAGTAGAAATGTGTTCGCAATATCGTATTGTTTGTTAATGACATTCTAGTATGTACTCTTAATTCCCAATTTGGGAATTCTTCATTCTTCTTCTCGTCTCAACCGTATAAAGCTGTACGACATTCGTGTGGACAGCAGTCAACGTACAATACACTGAACCGCCGATATAAGCGCTATAAACACCAACAAGACTTCGAAATTCGAACTTCCGATACTTTCCGATTCGGAGGGCTGCCAGGATCCTCCAAACACTCGCCGCTTCTTTTGCAGGCGTACTCCTGGAAGGCAATATTCACTTCGCGCATACCTCGCACTTACGTCGCACCTATCTTGCACATATGCTTGTTTCCTCTCCGGACAATCGCCTTATTTCTCGTGACGAATTAGGAAGGTTAGCCATATAAGCGAGTAAATGATTCCAAAAAAATGAAGATGCGGTGAAATAGACAATAAAATATGCAGCATGACAAAAAAACGCCTTCGATCGTGGCACACGTTAAAAGCTGATCATTTTTTCTTGAGCATGAGGTTTTAGATTTACACTTATTTTTGAAAATACACAGCTTCGGAGGACGGTTTGAAGTCATCTTTTTTTGCCTCTTAGCTGGTCATGTAAACAGCAATCATTTTCCTAAAGCATTGTCACTTTTTTGATGGGCACGTTACTTAACGAAATCAATTCGAAGATTTTACCAATCAAATTTTTTAAATTACTTTCTTACTGCTATTTTTGTTCACATTTTTCTTTTTCCAGAGTTCTTTGTAAAAAAAGGATTGCAAATCTGTTCGTCTCTATTTCCTTACTCAAAGTCTCCCTAATTTTCAAAAAGAGCGTTGTATTATAAATTGATACATTCAGTTAGCATTCAGTGCCCCTGTACTCACCTACACCTCCAATGGCCACAATCAGAAACACTTTTCTTGTCAATTTGCATATCTTATTGTTTATTTCACGGCATTGTCACTTTTTGGAATCATTTGCTCGTCGCTTGTTTGGCTGATCTTTCTTATTATGCCAGAAGAAATAAGGCGATCGTCCGGAGGGGAACCAACGCAGAAATGTGCGAGATAGGTGCAAGAGAGGCGCGAAGTAATGATTGTCTCCGAAGGGCGCTCCTGGAGAAGATGAGGCAGGCCTTTAGAGGATCCTGACACGCCGCCTTCCAATTCGCACAAAGCATTCTTACCAAGAAACCATTCTTACAAAGCAAGTGAGCATTTACAGCTTTAAGATATCAATTTGCATTTTGGGTGCAGCCTGGAGGGGGGGGGAGCTTTCAAAAACAAGAGTTATGAGATGATTCCAAAAAAAGAAAAAACTACGTATCAGTGCATTCAATGACACCGAATTTGCGTCCGTTGTTGGTTTATGAAGCTGCATTGACCGAATATAGTGTTTGACAGCATACAAAAATAATTGCAATAAATTAAGACGCCAAAGATGTTAAAAAATGCATTCGCTATTTGGTTTATTTTACCTATTTAGAAGGCCCCAGGAGTCTAAAATAATCTTGCAAATCTAGAGTTGGAGATGAAGTATAAACCACGGGTTTAAACTTCGGTGATTATTTTGCTTTTGTTGGCCCACAAATGCAACGGTTCAAAAACATGATTGAAATGAGAAAAAAGGCTACAGCGAAAATATCTGAAAATTTTTTTTCTATCTTTATTCGACCTGTTTTATGACAGGTCGAAATGCGGCACCTTTCGGCTAATCTAATGTTATATCAAAGATATGGAGAAAAAACTAAGTAACTAGTGTTATTCTTGTTTAGATTTTGGCACTGTGCATCGAGACAAATGTGAAATGTTACTTGCAAAAGCTCCTAAAAGATTTATTCAATATGCACTCCCTAAGGCGAAAGATTGGTGCATCGATGGAGATAAAAAGAAAAAGCAAAGAAGTGTTGCCAGTGTTGTTTACAACGGTTCAAAAAACCTATACTTCAGTAAGTTTTTCACCTCTTTTAGAGTCAAACGTTTACCTTTTCGTTTTCATGAAGCTATCATCTTTTTTTGAAGAATGGGTGTTCTGTCAGCAAACAAAGTAAAAGTATAACTAGCATCTCATTAATGCTAAATTCTAAATGATAACATCTCAAAAAAGGTCTAACGCGTTTGTAAAATTTGTAGCATTCATCATGTCTAATATGTCTACAACA
This sequence comes from Cylicocyclus nassatus, assembly GCA_958299035.1. Classification (NCBI taxonomy): domain Eukaryota; kingdom Metazoa; phylum Nematoda; class Chromadorea; order Rhabditida; family Strongylidae; genus Cylicocyclus; species Cylicocyclus nassatus. The sequence continues at coordinate 23,854,460 of CATQJL010000316.1, forward strand.
AAATTTAATTGAAATCACGGCACGCACATTATATTACGGTTAAAAAATTCTGCGAATCTCTCTTATTTTGCAGTTTTTAGACTTATATACATAGATTTGACATTATCTTCGTGAATATGTGTAGCGAAAAGCATTTGCGCACAGATAAGACTTGATGCCAGTCTAATTTTTGGAAATATGTCGTTTGTAATTTTGGCGTCTTGTATAAATCAGTCTCTTAACAATCATTCCTGCATTCTTTCGTATCTCATTAATCTGGCAATTGCTATGCGTAAAACCTTCCGAGTTCTTCAATTCGAACACCTTCGAGCTCAACACCTCTAAAAAATTTTGTTTTATCAAGGTTCAAACCTTGAGCAGTTCATAGCCGACGTAATAAAGATCTTCCAAGTTTATTACGTCGGCTATGAACTGCTCAAGGTTTGAACCTTGATAAAACAAAATTTTTTAGAGGTGTTGAGCTCGAAGGTGTTCGAATTGAAGACTCGGAAGGATTTACGCTCTTTAGGCGGACAAGTTGTACGTGGAAATCCAGCAACTTCAAGTCCTCAGGCAACTGTATTGAAAGTTCGCAGGAGCTTGCCAGATCAGCAATCACCCACGCCGCGAACTGCTCATTAAACCAATAATAGGCCCAGTGTTCAATTTCATATTCAATGAGTTCAAATGCAGACCTCAAACCTAAACCCAGAAAACACGTTGACTTTTCAAGCAAAACTAATTGCAAAACTGAGTCAGCAACACAACTAGAATTTCGAATAAAAACAATTAAAGCGTTCTACGCTAAATTTGGATAAAAGGGAGAAGGTGAATGATTTCCTATTTAGAATATAGAGTGTCTCTCGTGGTGCTTCTCCATCATTTCATAATAGCGAGGAAAAGCTCGCAACTCGCTCGCAATGCTGATTGTGTTATACCGTACTACAAACTACTTGCTATCCGCAAAGCGAATCCATGTTTAAACGGAGCTGTTCTCAAGCAGCACTATGCAAAAGAACAAAGCAAGAATTTTGCTTGAATGCTTACTCAAATTTACTCCGCTTTAACTTAGACTTATTTAAAAACATACACTGAAATTTACCGGAATTTTGAGAAAAGAAAAAAAGAGATGATGCATGAAAGATGAAGCTAGAAGAACTCCCCATCAGGAACGACCAACTTGCGACTGTTGAATCAAATTACGCATCTTTTTCCTTTACTTCGACATCTGCAAAGAAAAGTTTTTCTCAAGAAATGATGATTTTGGCACTGCTTACCAACTTTGCGGATGGAATTGAGCGTTGAGCAATGCTTTCTAGCTGCCCGAATCAAAGAATCATAATGTTCGGCAACAGTTGTATTCGTCTTATCCGCTCTCCTAAAAAGAAACAGACCTATAACTCTACAAATCAACAAATGAGAAAATGTAAAAGCAAATAAGAATAAAATGAAGCACTCAAAACCTAAACAGTGCAACAATAGACTACCTCAGCCTTGATTTCGTAGTTTCGGGTAGTTCGTTATAGTTTACATAACTCCACCCATATTGGCGGGATTCATCTAAAACAAGCATTAAGCTGCACGATTGCAAAGTTCATTAGCAATGCAGATTTTCTCAGTTTTGATGACTTGTTCCATAAAATCATGCGGTTTATAGGTGTAACCATTTTGGCTCTTAATCCAAGTCAATCAAGCATAATCTCCTTAGTTACTAGCACATGTTGTAGCGAGTAGATGTGTACTAGTCAGTGATGATTATAATACATGTTGCTGGAGTGATATGCTCTGTTGAATGCTCATGAAGTGAGCTACGCCAGAGCGGTGAATGAACTGCACCTGGAAATAGTGTAGGATTAGAAGTGTTTTCGATTTGGCGAAGAAACAGTGCACCGGACAAATTGTTTGAAGTATATGTGCGGGGGGAATCGGCCGCATCGCGGCTGAGAGTAACTGAAAGTTGATTGGAAACATCAATGTGAACTATATGGGTGAAATCGGCCGCATCGCGACCAAAAGCGGTGACCAACTGACCAGAGGGAACTGGTGCGTCGTTGTGGGTGAAATCGGCCGTAGCGAAAGTAAAAAGTAAAACAAAAAGGTAACTTAAAAAACAATGGTAAAAGAAATACGTAAAAATTTCAACCGTTTTCTGCTAGACGATTCATAATGAAGAGCGACGGGATCTGAAGCGAGTGTTGTAGCCATGTGAAACGGCAGAGGGTATTGGCATTTCTGGTTCAGGGAAAACAGTATACTCACGACCCGGAATGCTGACATCGGATGCTCCTACTGCGGTCAGCTCTGTTTGTTCTTGCTCTGGCACCCACGTGGAGGTGAACATTGGGCCCGACAACGCAAAGCATTTCTTAATCTGATTCATATGCCTTTTTGGGGAGAAGATTGCAGTGCGGAAACGCTAATGATAGTAAGGTGAGGTGGATCTACCGCAATCACGCGAAACTGCCTCAGCCAAGGATTGCATAATTTTTGCGATGATCCAATTTTAGGTGCAAAATCGCGTAGGAATGCCCTATTGCCTACCTGTGTTTTGATGGGATTGAGGTGGGAGCTATCATCGTGCCATGAAAGTGCGAACCCCTTGGAATCGCTGATCCAAATGTCACCAAAAAGGTCACCTGCCATTTTAGCCACCAGTACAAAGCCACAAAATTCCTCCTTGTTGGGCGACCAGATTGACACAGATCCATCCGCCATCATGCAGCTGCCTGATAGGTACTGGCAATTTCGGGTGTCCCCTATGGATGAGTCGGGGAAGTCAGAGCCGTAGCGCATGTGAATCTTGGTTTTAATGATGTAGCAATCGGATACGGTTTTAGTATGAGTAGCAGCAACCAAACGGAGCGGAAGGCCAGGTAAATTCTAGTTTGTTAGCTGTTGCCCAAGAGTCGCCGTTTTGCGTGAGGGAGCCATGTTGGCAGTTGTGGTGAGCTACCATGTACTGACACTTCTCAACGGTAACTATCTCGTACTTTTCTGAGTAACGTTCTGTGCGGGCGCCGAAGAAATTCACGGAATAATGCACAGTGCGGGAACAACTTTGCATAATGAAGCAGGAGTGTCGTAGCGTGTTTGAGCGAAATATTTGCACGGAAAGAGGTCTAGGTTTGGCGTTGGCCTGAGGGATGATATGAGAACAATTGCAAGACATTGAAAAGCGAGCTATGCCATCAGAATCGTCTTTTGGACACAGCCAAGCAGAGGTTGGTAAGGCGTTGGTGAGCGGTAAAAACAACGCCATAACTGAACACAGAAGTAAAAGACGAGCGTCAGCAACGAGTTTCTTATTGAGGACTTAGCTGCAGGAGAGGAAGCTTTTCCAAAAGTGGAATTAGCGAGTTCCTCGTTTCGTTTCATTAGAGCGGAGACACCCGCAGTGGAGTTATCGAGAGCTGCTTGAGTAGATTCAAGAGAAAGAGATAGTTTTTTGATTTGTTCACGAGCGCTTAAAAGTTCCTGGGAAGAGTCAGAAGGAATAACGTTCATGACCCGAGACGGAGTTGGACGAAAATCAGAAGGGTATGGCATACGATAACGGAAAGGCGGTACTTGCGCACCTCGGTGTTGCTGCCCTGCTATGCAATTTCGAAATACATGTCCAATCCGTCCGCAGGTATAGCATCGGGGTTGTGAGGGCATACTGCGTTAACTGCGGAAAAGTGGAGGAGGTGCGCCGTTACGTCGGTCCCTATCACCTGGAATTTGGCTAACTGGTCTACTCTGTTCCCGGAACTGGGTGCGAGAAGGATGATTACTCCCGTTCCGAATTGTGGCTGACTTGACTTCAACTTGGGCCCGGAAGGGGAGAGGGCTAGCAACCGGCGATTCCGCAAGTTGCTCCACCATTTGGGCGATATCCAAGGCGCGTGGAGGGTGGATGGATTAGCTGACTCTACCTGAAGCCTAATCTGAGGGTGAACACGCGCAACGAACTCTTCTAAGGCGCGAGCCTGCTGCATTGCCGCATCCTGGCCGGGTGTGGCAGCGCGCACCAACCTGAAATTCGATCTGCAAACGCCGAAGTTGTTTCTCCAAGTTCTTGCTTGCATTTAGCTAAAGCTCGTCGTGCCATATTTCAAAGGTGTGGTCCCTCGTAGTAACTCCTGAGATGGGCCACTACCGCGTCATAGTCCTCCCGTTGAGCGGGTGTCAGCTCCTCGATTTTCTCCCGAGCTGCACCATCAAGGAGGGCTATCAAATGAGAGGCCTTGAGCTTTAGAGATAGCGGGGTAGGGCGCGTGTTTTGGGTATCTTCAGAATGGCGCAACCATACTGAGAAAGGGGTAAGGTCTGCGCTATTCGCCCCTGCGAAGCAGGGAATTTTCGGTGCGGGTCACTCTGGAGTATAGGATGATACGTAAGGGATACGCTCGAGTCTTTGGCCAACCGCAGTAAGAGAATCGTTGAAGCCCTGAAGCAATGAGGTATTGACATCGTTTACTTGCTTGGCTGAGACTGTCGTTGCTGAACGGAATCCTTCCATGCATCCGTATCGCCTGTGCTGTAACATCGCGCAGTTCTTTAGCTTGCAACCCTTTGACTAACGACTCGTCTGAGAGATTAACTAAGGAGGATGCAACCTTAGTTGCGTACTCGCATAATTGTGTGGTTGAATTCGGGGCAGCCGCCCCAGAGTCAAAGGAATGAGTGCGGGCTCGTCTTACCGGACCCATAAGAGAGCGAGAGGATAAGACTTTGAGACACCAGAGGTGAAATGAATGAACTGGAGGCACCACTATCTTATATATGCATATGCCATGATGGAAGTATAAGGTGTGGACGGTGAGAAAGAAAACATAAGTGATTAAGAAATGTAAGCAAATAAACTTATCCCATAAAGTTATTCACGTATACAAAAGAGGAATGTGAAAGGAAATGTAAAGATAACAAACCGCAAACTTTCCCATGTACTTAGCTGCGCGCCTTGTCTACGAAAGGATCTACCAAAACATACGCGTTATCGCGACAGAGACCTACTATAGCATAAGTTTCTCGCGCACTTGGAACAAAAACATTATAGTGCTTGGAGCAAAACATCCGCTAGCGAAGCACAGTTTTCCATGAACACAAAGTCCGAACATCCACAGATTCCTTGAAAAATGTTGCCATGTGCTGTGTCTGTATTGGTATATGAGACTTTACCACCGTATATTCGAATGTATTTGAAATCCTTCATGCACATGGCTATGAGTTTGGTCAGATTTTGTCTAACAACGTTGTGTGGTAAACTAGTAAACAGACTTGAAAAATCCGCTGAGTATAAGTTCAATTCTCCTTTAGCTGTCATCAAGTCCTTCACCACCTGTCTACTGTTTTCTATAGCCCATGAATGTTTTGTACGTGTTCTCTGCCAGATTACATTGCAGTAGTTATTGAAGTGCTTTTTTAGATGTGATAGTATCAGCTGAAGAGTAGTAGTAAGAGGTTTCAAAGAACTTTTTCTAGCTCCTGTTATGTATCTAAACTTAATGGGATTTTTATGCATTTTCGGGATTCCATAAATTCTAGGTATCTCCTTAAATTTATCTTCGAACTTGATGTTCAATCCGTTAAGTATACTTCTATGCCTATTCAGAATATCTTCTTCTAATAACGAAGTGTTTTCGTACGTGCTCCCTTCTGTATTAGTTTGTTCCATTTCTCTTTTCATCATCTGTACGTAAAACTTTTTGCATGTAAAACTAAAATTAGCACTTGCTTTATCTATGGGGGTTATAATGAAGTGTTTCTGTATTTTTCGTAGTTCTTCTATGTCATACTGATCTTCTTCTATCTCTTCCTTATCGAACATTTTGTACAATTTCGATTTGATTCTGTTCTTAATATTTTCATTCAAAATATCATAACTTATAATAACGGGCTAAGGGTTGTTTACGTTTGTCTGTCTGTGTGTGTGAATCTCTGTCTGTCACGAAATTCGTAGAGCGTGTTCCAGCCAACGTCCTGAGCCCAAATTTTGCATAGCGCACGCTTCCAGCATGAAAGCTCACTATACAAAAGCATGAGCGGATCCGTTGAGTGGATCCATTGAAAATTGCACGTCAAACGGATCCACTTGGCTTCTGGCCAGCAAATTTGGGTTTCGTAGTACTACTTTTTGCAGAGCTAAGGATATATTTGACAAGCTAATGTGCAAGCCATAAACGTTAGCCTAAAAAAGTAATGAAAAGTTTACTACTTTACGAAAACAGCGCCAAAAAGCATTCGCTGTGTAAACGGTCAATTTTTCAAGTTTTTACCTGATCATTTGAGAAGATTTTTGTACAGAGATGTAGCCCACTATGTTTATTGTCCTTACGGCAACTACCAAGCCATAAAAATCCCAAAAACCTTTTCGAATTTGCATCTGTTCTTCTGAGAAAGATTTTATTCACGCAAAAATACCGATTTCACATGGAATACCTCTACGAATGAATAGTTGTTTACGAATTATTCGTGATAGCCTACATAGCGCAGTGAGTTTCATTGTCATTATTATGCGGGAATGAGTAAGGCATACAGAAAATAGGGCCAGTGCGAGCCTCTGCGAAGCAGAGGTGACGCACTGGTGCTTCAATAATTCACTATTGGATGTGTTATCTTTCATCTTGCGTTTGTATTGCACGACTAGTTGAGAAGTCAAATCTCTTATAACCGAAAACACATCTTCCTTGTTGAACAAGGAGTGCTTCCTAAACTTTGTCTCCTTTCTTAAAACATTTCTCAATTTGACGTCTTTCACGGATTCCAAATCCTCTGTGCATACATGCCCATGATATGCATCAATGTATTTAGCATGTCTTATACATTCGCATTCACTTCTTTCAATGGAAGTAATGAGATTGTAATCTAGCTTTCTTAGGAAGCTATTATAATTGTAAACTTCCAATCCAAGGGGCCTGCACAAAGTATAGCGTATTGTTACTTTGATTTGTTCTAGTTTTCTTATGTCTTCCACATTGATGTGTTCCTTTATTATGTTCTGTATTCTCTTGCTATTGCATAAATTAGCTAGTTTGAGTCTGTCGCAATTTCGCGCATACATGGCGCGGGCGATTTTTTTCCAAAATCGGCCAGCTCAAACACAAAGGACGCCAAAAGACTTCGCAACCACAGGACCCTATACCGTGCTTTATTCCGCTTGAAAGAATGGTACGACATATGCATCGCTTTCCGAAGTACAGTGAAGCAATTGAGCAGCTTGCATGAAGAATCGAGGCAAATGCTTTTTTACGCGTAAAATTGGGGTTTTTTGAGTTTTCAGTTCAGACTTTTAGAAGAGCTTTGACAACAGATGGGTAAAATAACAGACTTCGATACAAAAAGCTATCTGAGCATCTTTAATTTGCTTCTCAGTAATTCCAAAACGAAAAGTTCTCACTTTTGCAAAGACGTAAAATACACAAGCGCGGATCGCGATCAGAAGAGATTATCATAGAAAGACCGATGCTTATTGACGTAGAGTAGAAATGTATTTGTAATATCGTACTGTTTGCTTATGACATTCTATGTACCCTTAATTTCCAGTTTGGGAATTGTTCATTCTTCGGTAGGATGCACTACGTTGGCAGTCACGAAAGGACTGCTAACGCGTCACTGCAACAAGATGCAGGAGACGGTGGACAAGTGCGAAACTCTCTTGAAACTCCGAAAGCCACGACAAAGATGTGCAAGTCAAAGTGATGGAAGCAGAGTTGGAAGCGACAATCGAGTTAGCCATGAACAGGTTATCGAGATTCGCAGAATTCGAAGACGCGACTAAGGCATAAAGGTATCCATCGCGTATACCTCACGCGATTCGGCTGAATCGCCACTTTCACGAAACTTGGCGATTTGCCGGATTTCTACATATTTATCGTGCGCGCTTCTCGGATGCATATTTGGGTAGCTTGTGTAAGTTGTTGCAAATGGAGCAAGTTCTGACCAAAGACAGCGGATTAACGACGAATTACGAAGAGTCGCTGTTGTGCCAAATCGCGCAGTGACTGGAATCGCGCGAAATATGCTCTAGGCCTTACGGAGGAACAAGAATATCTAGACAAAGCCCAAAACGCGATCGATTACGCGAAAAGTTGATTGAATTCGGATCTTTAGAAATCAGACGCACGCGATTCTCCTTCGGTTCATCGTCACAGAAGACAACTACGATCATGCTGTGGCAATGCTTTAACGCAAGCACGGAGACAAGTCAAGGCTCATTTCCAAGCTTCAGCAGAAAAACACGCGCTGAAAATTCAATTTGGTCCCAGCGGCGACTATTGGAAGAGATCATAACATTGGTTTCACAGTTGGAAGCACAAGGAGTTCATTCAAGCGGTTCGTACGCCTTGTGAAAAGTGTTGGCCAAGTTCAGCCTTGGACTGCAACGCAAAAGTACTCAGCACCACCTTACTCCAGGACTGCAAGAGGAAGAATGGAGTCTGATATACGCCATCGCAGCTTTGGATGAATGCATATCAATGGGAGAACGAATTAACGAAATGATTGCATTTGAAGGTGAAGGTGGAGAGTTTCCCATGTGAAACAGAACAGGGCAGCACCCAGTAAATATCCAAATGAATCAACTACAAGATGCATGTTCTGTGGCTCTATCAATCACAGGACAGTTTCGCGCACAAGAACTAGCTCTATTCCAGATAGATGTCGATTCTTTCAAGAGTCCGAGAGGTGCCTGAACTGTGGAAGGCCTGGTTACTTAGTACGGAATTGCAAGAGTGCAGGGTATAGCAGTTGTCCGGGACAAAAATACCACCACACTCTCTGCCCAAAAAGGCACGAAACACAAGGCTCGCATTCCAAATGTAATCCGACGCAAGCAGGAACTGTCAGTCCACAGGCACCGCCACAGCGCAGAACAAAAGAACACATACCCAAAGAAACTAAAGCGCGGACACATTTCGTTGAAGAGGACGACTTACAACATTTGAGTCCATGGGAAACCGCGGCAGAGAATAAGTCAAAAACGATTCTTCCGCATAAGAATTTTGGCAATCAAGAGTTACTGAGCAAAAGAAAGTTGAAAAGGTACTGCTGCTTACCGGAGTAGCAAAGATCTGGAACAACAATGAGCAAAAATGGATGGAAGTCAAGATCCTTTTTGATACAAGCGCCGATCAATCATTCATTGGCACGGATCTAGCACAGCGCATCGGAGCACATTGTACACAGATGCAACGGCTTCGAACGTACACATTTGGCGCCAAGGAGCCCAAAAATGTTGAATGTGGATTAACGCACGCAAAAGTTAGTGACCTTCAAGAAACGGAACATACGCTAAGCTTGTTCGCAACCCCTGTGCTAACAGGAAAAGGAAAAAGGATGTCACTCTGCAACCAAGATCGAGCATACATCAGGGAACATAGAATAGCATTGTCTAGGACCAATCAGACAAGAGATCCCAATCCTGAGATTTTGTTAGGATGAGATCAGTTATGGAAATTTTTTGGAAAGTTTCTCACTTACAAACTTCCTTCAGGACTGCTTCTTAGTCCTTCAAAACTCGGATATTTGCCTACAAGAAAGCAACATAGACTCACAAGTGTGCCGGAAAGGACAGACGGGGAGTGTCTGACACATCGACAAAGGGAGAGTCCAGGTATTCGCAAATTTTGAACCAGATTCTGAAAAAAGTCAGGGACCGACAAATACTGGACCATGGGCTCAGCCGGTATATGCGATTCACTGGTACAAAGGATGCAGAGAATGAGGCTACTAACACCAAAGTTGCAAATTTTTCAAAGGACACGTTGGAAAGACGTGAAGGCGTCATGTTCGACTTCAAGGAGAATCACCTTTATTTGCCAGATAACAGAGCCATAGCAAAGAAACGGCTTATTAGTATTCTACACAGACTGGAATTGGATACAAACCTTCTACAAGCATATCGGATGATGCAAGAGCAGTTGGAGAAAGGCATAAATGAAAAGGTTTCTGATGTGCAATAAATCCTTGGAGAACATGTACACTACATTCCACATCAACCTGTAATCACGCCGCACAAAGAGATAACAAAACTCCGTATAGTATTCGATGCCTCGTCTCATTTCAAGGACCGTCCATCATTGAATGATGTACTTTGTCAAAGATCACTCATTCTTGCAGAATTGTATGCGATGCTACTACGCTTCCGACCGACACCCTATGTAGCTATATCGCATGTAGAGAAAGCCTTTCTGCAAGTTCGCCTTCATGAATGTGATTGAGATGCTACGAGTTCTTGTGGATATGTGATGTCGACCTTGCAGCTGAAGAATGTAACATCATTACTTACAGATTTACTAAAGTATTGGACTGAATGTTTCGCCGTTCTTGCTTGCTGGGACGATACGTTACCATTTAAAGCATCATCTCCCCGATCAAGAAGTCGCAGAGGAAATTTGCGAAAACCTTTACGTGGATAATCTCATTTTGACAGCACAAAGAGAAGAAACCCTTAACAGGAAAGCCACTGAGGCAAGAGCGATCTTCGTAGAGATGGGTATGAATCTCAGGGAGTTTCTGTCAAATACGGAGAGCTTAGAAAAAATCCTTCTTGAGAAGCATGTGCCCACAACAAATCGCAGAGGATAATAGGCCTCCAATGGGACGCAAAAGATATACTTACAATTACTCAGATAATCGCCGGGGGAGGCGGCCATGCGAATTTTGTGCAAGCGGGCACCGGTCAAATAGTTCGCTGATTTCATGCAGTGCGCTTGCAGAAATTTGAAAGAATGTTGGCCAATTTTTGAAGGAATGCTCGAAGAAGTATCGTGATTTTTCTATAGATTAGTTGCGGCGCAGTAGCCGCATTCTCGCGGAATGTTCGCGAGAATATGCAAAAATATTCAGGGCCGCACGGTCCTTTGTGAAGGATCCTACCTTCCGCTGAAAGAAGGTATTTCAGACTTGAGTAATTAAACCAACGGCGACACCTCTATCACACAGAGTTTTACCTGTGCTTGACGTAAGCCCGAAACTGCGTAAAAAGAGTCCGAGCGTTTGCTGACAGTTCGGCCAGCGTTTGTTGAAAGAGATTATTTGATGAGCGCCTGCAGAAAATTCCGTGTTGCTGCCCGCTGGCAGAATATGCGACAGCAAAGGAAGTGCCGCCCGCTGGAGGTTTGGCCACCTCCTAAAATTCTGCTAACCGCTTGCAGAAAAGCGCGAGTTTGCGGACCGCCTGCCCCCGGCGATTATCTGAGTAGATGCGACATTCCAAACGAAAAGATCCTAACAAAAAGATTGGTTGCACGTATATTGCCTACGATCCTTTAGGCTTGCTGGTTTCACTCATGATCAAGTTGAAAACTTTCCAGCAGGAGTTATGGAAACGCGGCAGTGGGGACGAAGAGATTCAAGGTAGTTTTAAGGAAAAGTGGAATTCGTTTAGAAAAGAAAGTAATGGATTCGAAAAGGCTCTAACGCGAATGGCAATCAACATTACGGAAGAATATAGATTAGCAGTTTTTGCGGATGCAAGCGACATGGCCATGGCAGCATGCAGTTACCTCTTCAACGAAAGTGTACATCACTGATTATGGCCAAATCGAAACTACCCTCTATCAAAGCGCATACCACTATACCGAAACTGGAGCTAAGCGCAATTACAATAGCGACTCGTCTTGCGTTTCGGTGTAAAGCAATCAAGACGAAAAATCATTTTCCTGAAAAGGTCCACATCTTTTCCGATTCACAAATTGCGCTGAGCTGGATATCATCACAATCTCATCGAACAAATCCAGGCGTTCTAGGTTCTAGTAACAAACAGGACCAATGAAATTTACGAGATTGTGGATAATTTCAACAAACAAGAAATATTCGTGCAAATTCATTACGTTGCTTCAGAAATCAATCCTGCTGGCGTGAGAACCCGAGGGATAAAAGCGAAGGAATGTAGGCCATTATTGGTGGGCTGGGCCTAGTTATTTGCGGTTGCCGGAAGAACAATGGCCAGCGTCACTTTACAAGTTACGAGAAAAAGTGCAAGAAAATCGAGACTCTATAACTACTCTAATAGTCAAGAAAGTGACACCACTTCCAGGAGGGTTTGCATGAGCCGCTGTTAGATCTAACAAGATTTTCGAGCTTCACTTCTGCTAACGAGCAGCTGCGATTGTGCTCATTTTCATCGAACGATCGATGCCTGGACTCAGTGAGAATTGCAATTTTTGAGAAGATCAAGCAGTTAAGAGACGTTTAGAATTGTCCAGTTCCTATTTTGGGAGAAACCATGCAGGCTGCTCGAATGATTATCGTTCAAGATAATCAGAAACGTTATCTTTCCACCGAGTGTAGAAGATCCATGGTCACCACCTTACGTCTATTCCACGATAATCACTCATTCTAGCGCTCACAAGGTCGGACTGGGAAATTCGTCACTTAGCGATCAAACGCAAAATCTTATCTTCATTGCTCCTAAGACACCGCTAGCTTCACTAATAATCAAAAAGGCGCATGGTATCTATCATAGGAGTGATATCTATCATACGATGATGACTGTCAGAACGCGCTATTAACGCCCACAATTACGCCAACAACTAAGACATCTTGTTCAAAAATGCGTGAACTGCAGACGCTACAACGCGCTTCCGAACTACTACCCTGACACAAGCAATATTCCGCAACGACGAGTACAAAGAAGTTGACCATTCCAAAATATAGGACTTGACTTTTTCGACCTGCCTACAGTCCACGAAAAAAACGAGGAAATCAAGCAATACGGGTGCATTTTTACCTGTGCTGTCACCCGCATAGTACATATGGAGTTAGTGAACAGTATGTCAACGGAAGACTTCTTGAATGCACTTCGACGTTTTAACGCACATAGAGGAATTCCCGAATCCATAACATGTGATAACGCGCCAACATTTCTGCTGATCGCTGCTTTCATGGAAGAAAGTTGCCAATATTCCTACATGAAAGCAAACGTAACGTACGCCACGAGCAACTTGGAAATAAAATGGCACCACATAACACCTTACACTCCATGGCAAGCATTCTACGAACGCCTCATCAAATGTATGTGGCAAAAACAATACTTCTCGAGAGAAACCGTAAAGAACATATAAGGAAACGACTTGGACAAGAAATTCCTACCGTAAGATCCGTAGTACTTATCAGCGATCCGATTTTACCGCGGAATGCATGGAAACTTGGACGTATAAGGAACTTCGACATGGATCAGAGGTACCATCCGAGAAGTTGAGTTGCTAATCAATAACAATCAAAAAATGGAAGACCAGTCAATTTCTTGATTCCTCTTGAGATCGATGATGAATCCACTCCAAGAGCAGTTGATGAATTATTATCTACACAATTGAACTGGAAAAACAAGACAGACCGAATGAGCCATACGACCTCAGACCAAGGCAACAAAGTTTTCAAGTGAAGAACGCTGTGATGACAACAAGAAAAAGAATTCTGCGCAACTCAAAAACGAAGTCGTTTCTATTCTACATCATGGTTCTGGTATGCACTATTCTTGCATGAAATATCTAAATTTATTATATGGCATATATATACTTTATATTGGAGCTGACATCTACTATAGTATCTATATATACTCTCTATATTGGCGTCGACATGTATATGCTATAAGAAGTTACGTTCACTATTGTGGCCGAGTGTATCGCGGATCGCGATCAGAAGAGATTACCATATAAAGACCGATGCTTATTGATGTAGAGTAGAAATGTGTTCGCAATATCGTATTGTTTGTTAATGACATTCTAGTATGTACTCTTAATTCCCAATTTGGGAATTCTTCATTCTTCTTCTCGTCTCAACCGTATAAAGCTGTACGACATTCGTGTGGACAGCAGTCAACGTACAATACACTGAACCGCCGATATAAGCGCTATAAACACCAACAAGACTTCGAAATTCGAACTTCCGATACTTTCCGATTCGGAGGGCTGCCAGGATCCTCCAAACACTCGCCGCTTCTTTTGCAGGCGTACTCCTGGAAGGCAATATTCACTTCGCGCATACCTCGCACTTACGTCGCACCTATCTTGCACATATGCTTGTTTCCTCTCCGGACAATCGCCTTATTTCTCGTGACGAATTAGGAAGGTTAGCCATATAAGCGAGTAAATGATTCCAAAAAAATGAAGATGCGGTGAAATAGACAATAAAATATGCAGCATGACAAAAAAACGCCTTCGATCGTGGCACACGTTAAAAGCTGATCATTTTTTCTTGAGCATGAGGTTTTAGATTTACACTTATTTTTGAAAATACACAGCTTCGGAGGACGGTTTGAAGTCATCTTTTTTTGCCTCTTAGCTGGTCATGTAAACAGCAATCATTTTCCTAAAGCATTGTCACTTTTTTGATGGGCACGTTACTTAACGAAATCAATTCGAAGATTTTACCAATCAAATTTTTTAAATTACTTTCTTACTGCTATTTTTGTTCACATTTTTCTTTTTCCAGAGTTCTTTGTAAAAAAAGGATTGCAAATCTGTTCGTCTCTATTTCCTTACTCAAAGTCTCCCTAATTTTCAAAAAGAGCGTTGTATTATAAATTGATACATTCAGTTAGCATTCAGTGCCCCTGTACTCACCTACACCTCCAATGGCCACAATCAGAAACACTTTTCTTGTCAATTTGCATATCTTATTGTTTATTTCACGGCATTGTCACTTTTTGGAATCATTTGCTCGTCGCTTGTTTGGCTGATCTTTCTTATTATGCCAGAAGAAATAAGGCGATCGTCCGGAGGGGAACCAACGCAGAAATGTGCGAGATAGGTGCAAGAGAGGCGCGAAGTAATGATTGTCTCCGAAGGGCGCTCCTGGAGAAGATGAGGCAGGCCTTTAGAGGATCCTGACACGCCGCCTTCCAATTCGCACAAAGCATTCTTACCAAGAAACCATTCTTACAAAGCAAGTGAGCATTTACAGCTTTAAGATATCAATTTGCATTTTGGGTGCAGCCTGGAGGGGGGGGGAGCTTTCAAAAACAAGAGTTATGAGATGATTCCAAAAAAAGAAAAAACTACGTATCAGTGCATTCAATGACACCGAATTTGCGTCCGTTGTTGGTTTATGAAGCTGCATTGACCGAATATAGTGTTTGACAGCATACAAAAATAATTGCAATAAATTAAGACGCCAAAGATGTTAAAAAATGCATTCGCTATTTGGTTTATTTTACCTATTTAGAAGGCCCCAGGAGTCTAAAATAATCTTGCAAATCTAGAGTTGGAGATGAAGTATAAACCACGGGTTTAAACTTCGGTGATTATTTTGCTTTTGTTGGCCCACAAATGCAACGGTTCAAAAACATGATTGAAATGAGAAAAAAGGCTACAGCGAAAATATCTGAAAATTTTTTTTCTATCTTTATTCGACCTGTTTTATGACAGGTCGAAATGCGGCACCTTTCGGCTAATCTAATGTTATATCAAAGATATGGAGAAAAAACTAAGTAACTAGTGTTATTCTTGTTTAGATTTTGGCACTGTGCATCGAGACAAATGTGAAATGTTACTTGCAAAAGCTCCTAAAAGATTTATTCAATATGCACTCCCTAAGGCGAAAGATTGGTGCATCGATGGAGATAAAAAGAAAAAGCAAAGAAGTGTTGCCAGTGTTGTTTACAACGGTTCAAAAAACCTATACTTCAGTAAGTTTTTCACCTCTTTTAGAGTCAAACGTTTACCTTTTCGTTTTCATGAAGCTATCATCTTTTTTTGAAGAATGGGTGTTCTGTCAGCAAACAAAGTAAAAGTATAACTAGCATCTCATTAATGCTAAATTCTAAATGATAACATCTCAAAAAAGGTCTAACGCGTTTGTAAAATTTGTAGCATTCATCATGTCTAATATGTCTACAACAAAATTTAATTGAAATCACGGCACGCACATTATATTACGGTTAAAAAATTCTGCGAATCTCTCTTATTTTGCAGTTTTTAGACTTATATACATAGATTTGACATTATCTTCGTGAATATGTGTAGCGAAAAGCATTTGCGCACAGATAAGACTTGATGCCAGTCTAATTTTTGGAAATATGTCGTTTGTAATTTTGGCGTCTTGTATAAATCAGTCTCTTAACAATCATTCCTGCATTCTTTCGTATCTCATTAATCTGGCAATTGCTATGCGTAAAACCTTCCGAGTTCTTCAATTCGAACACCTTCGAGCTCAACACCTCTAAAAAATTTTGTTTTATCAAGGTTCAAACCTTGAGCAGTTCATAGCCGACGTAATAAACTTGGAAGATCCCGTGATGGCGCGCTTCAGCTACGTTCGTCGTGTTTTCGACCCAGTCGGCCTCCCGACGTTCACAAACTTGAACGTTGCGGTTGAATTTGTAGACCTTAATGATTTACGCTCTTTAGGCGGACAAGTTGTACGTGGAAATCCAGCAACTTCAAGTCCTCAGGCAACTGTATTGAAAGTTCGCAGGAGCTTGCCAGATCAGCAATCACCCACGCCGCGAACTGCTCATTAAACCAATAATAGGCCCAGTGTTCAATTTCATATTCAATGAGTTCAAATGCAGACCTCAAACCTAAACCCAGAAAACACGTTGACTTTTCAAGCAAAACTAATTGCAAAACTGAGTCAGCAACACAACTAGAATTTCGAATAAAAACAATTAAAGCGTTCTACGCTAAATTTGGATAAAAGGGAGAAGGTGAATGATTTCCTATTTAGAATATAGAGTGTCTCTCGTGGTGCTTCTCCATCATTTCATAATAGCGAGGAAAAGCTCGCAACTCGCTCGCAATGCTGATTGTGTTATACCGTACTACAAACTACTTGCTATCCGCAAAGCGAATCCATGTTTAAACGGAGCTGTTCTCAAGCAGCACTATGCAAAAGAACAAAGCAAGAATTTTGCTTGAATGCTTACTCAAATTTACTCCGCTTTAACTTAGACTTATTTAAAAACATACACTGAAATTTACCGGAATTTTGAGAAAAGAAAAAAAGAGATGATGCATGAAAGATGAAGCTAGAAGAACTCCCCATCAGGAACGACCAACTTGCGACTGTTGAATCAAATTACGCATCTTTTTCCTTTACTTCGACATCTGCAAAGAAAAGTTTTTCTCAAGAAATGATGATTTTGGCACTGCTTACCAACTTTGCGGATGGAATTGAGCGTTGAGCAATGCTTTCTAGCTGCCCGAATCAAAGAATCATAATGTTCGGCAACAGTTGTATTCGTCTTATCCGCTCTCCTAAAAAGAAACAGACCTATAACTCTACAAATCAACAAATGAGAAAATGTAAAAGCAAATAAGAATAAAATGAAGCACTCAAAACCTAAACAGTGCAACAATAGACTACCTCAGCCTTGATTTCGTAGTTTCGGGTAGTTCGTTATAGTTTACATAACTCCACCCATATTGGCGGGATTCATCTAAAACAAGCATTAAGCTGCACGATTGCAAAGTTCATTAGCAATGCAGATTTTCTCAGTTTTGATGACTTGTTCCATAAAATCATGCGGTTTATAGGTGTAACCATTTTGGCTCTTAATCCAAGTCAATCAAGCATAATCTCCTTAGTTACTAGCACATGTTGTAGCGAGTAGATGTGTACTAGTCAGTGATGATTATAATACATGTTGCTGGAGTGATATGCTCTGTTGAATGCTCATGAAGTGAGCTACGCCAGAGCGGTGAATGAACTGCACCTGGAAATAGTGTAGGATTAGAAGTGTTTTCGATTTGGCGAAGAAACAGTGCACCGGACAAATTGTTTGAAGTATATGTGCGGGGGGAATCGGCCGCATCGCGGCTGAGAGTAACTGAAAGTTGATTGGAAACATCAATGTGAACTATATGGGTGAAATCGGCCGCATCGCGACCAAAAGCGGTGACCAACTGACCAGAGGGAACTGGTGCGTCGTTGTGGGTGAAATCGGCCGTAGCGAAAGTAAAAAGTAAAACAAAAAGGTAACTTAAAAAACAATGGTAAAAGAAATACGTAAAAATTTCAACCGTTTTCTGCTAGACGATTCATAATGAAGAGCGACGGGATCTGAAGCGAGTGTTGTAGCCATGTGAAACGGCAGAGGGTATTGGCATTTCTGGTTCAGGGAAAACAGTATACTCACGACCCGGAATGCTGACATCGGATGCTCCTACTGCGGTCAGCTCTGTTTGTTCTTGCTCTGGCACCCACGTGGAGGTGAACATTGGGCCCGACAACGCAAAGCATTTCTTAATCTGATTCATATGCCTTTTTGGGGAGAAGATTGCAGTGCGGAAACGCTAATGATAGTAAGGTGAGGTGGATCTACCGCAATCACGCGAAACTGCCTCAGCCAAGGATTGCATAATTTTTGCGATGATCCAATTTTAGGTGCAAAATCGCGTAGGAATGCCCTATTGCCTACCTGTGTTTTGATGGGATTGAGGTGGGAGCTATCATCGTGCCATGAAAGTGCGAACCCCTTGGAATCGCTGATCCAAATGTCACCAAAAAGGTCACCTGCCATTTTAGCCACCAGTACAAAGCCACAAAATTCCTCCTTGTTGGGCGACCAGATTGACACAGATCCATCCGCCATCATGCAGCTGCCTGATAGGTACTGGCAATTTCGGGTGTCCCCTATGGATGAGTCGGGGAAGTCAGAGCCGTAGCGCATGTGAATCTTGGTTTTAATGATGTAGCAATCGGATACGGTTTTAGTATGAGTAGCAGCAACCAAACGGAGCGGAAGGCCAGGTAAATTCTAGTTTGTTAGCTGTTGCCCAAGAGTCGCCGTTTTGCGTGAGGGAGCCATGTTGGCAGTTGTGGTGAGCTACCATGTACTGACACTTCTCAACGGTAACTATCTCGTACTTTTCTGAGTAACGTTCTGTGCGGGCGCCGAAGAAATTCACGGAATAATGCACAGTGCGGGAACAACTTTGCATAATGAAGCAGGAGTGTCGTAGCGTGTTTGAGCGAAATATTTGCACGGAAAGAGGTCTAGGTTTGGCGTTGGCCTGAGGGATGATATGAGAACAATTGCAAGACATTGAAAAGCGAGCTATGCCATCAGAATCGTCTTTTGGACACAGCCAAGCAGAGGTTGGTAAGGCGTTGGTGAGCGGTAAAAACAACGCCATAACTGAACACAGAAGTAAAAGACGAGCGTCAGCAACGAGTTTCTTATTGAGGACTTAGCTGCAGGAGAGGAAGCTTTTCCAAAAGTGGAATTAGCGAGTTCCTCGTTTCGTTTCATTAGAGCGGAGACACCCGCAGTGGAGTTATCGAGAGCTGCTTGAGTAGATTCAAGAGAAAGAGATAGTTTTTTGATTTGTTCACGAGCGCTTAAAAGTTCCTGGGAAGAGTCAGAAGGAATAACGTTCATGACCCGAGACGGAGTTGGACGAAAATCAGAAGGGTATGGCATACGATAACGGAAAGGCGGTACTTGCGCACCTCGGTGTTGCTGCCCTGCTATGCAATTTCGAAATACATGTCCAATCCGTCCGCAGGTATAGCATCGGGGTTGTGAGGGCATACTGCGTTAACTGCGGAAAAGTGGAGGAGGTGCGCCGTTACGTCGGTCCCTATCACCTGGAATTTGGCTAACTGGTCTACTCTGTTCCCGGAACTGGGTGCGAGAAGGATGATTACTCCCGTTCCGAATTGTGGCTGACTTGACTTCAACTTGGGCCCGGAAGGGGAGAGGGCTAGCAACCGGCGATTCCGCAAGTTGCTCCACCATTTGGGCGATATCCAAGGCGCGTGGAGGGTGGATGGATTAGCTGACTCTACCTGAAGCCTAATCTGAGGGTGAACACGCGCAACGAACTCTTCTAAGGCGCGAGCCTGCTGCATTGCCGCATCCTGGCCGGGTGTGGCAGCGCGCACCAACCTGAAATTCGATCTGCAAACGCCGAAGTTGTTTCTCCAAGTTCTTGCTTGCATTTAGCTAAAGCTCGTCGTGCCATATTTCAAAGGTGTGGTCCCTCGTAGTAACTCCTGAGATGGGCCACTACCGCGTCATAGTCCTCCCGTTGAGCGGGTGTCAGCTCCTCGATTTTCTCCCGAGCTGCACCATCAAGGAGGGCTATCAAATGAGAGGCCTTGAGCTTTAGAGATAGCGGGGTAGGGCGCGTGTTTTGGGTATCTTCAGAATGGCGCAACCATACTGAGAAAGGGGTAAGGTCTGCGCTATTCGCCCCTGCGAAGCAGGGAATTTTCGGTGCGGGTCACTCTGGAGTATAGGATGATACGTAAGGGATACGCTCGAGTCTTTGGCCAACCGCAGTAAGAGAATCGTTGAAGCCCTGAAGCAATGAGGTATTGACATCGTTTACTTGCTTGGCTGAGACTGTCGTTGCTGAACGGAATCCTTCCATGCATCCGTATCGCCTGTGCTGTAACATCGCGCAGTTCTTTAGCTTGCAACCCTTTGACTAACGACTCGTCTGAGAGATTAACTAAGGAGGATGCAACCTTAGTTGCGTACTCGCATAATTGTGTGGTTGAATTCGGGGCAGCCGCCCCAGAGTCAAAGGAATGAGTGCGGGCTCGTCTTACCGGACCCATAAGAGAGCGAGAGGATAAGACTTTGAGACACCAGAGGTGAAATGAATGAACTGGAGGCACCACTATCTTATATATGCATATGCCATGATGGAAGTATAAGGTGTGGACGGTGAGAAAGAAAACATAAGTGATTAAGAAATGTAAGCAAATAAACTTATCCCATAAAGTTATTCACGTATACAAAAGAGGAATGTGAAAGGAAATGTAAAGATAACAAACCGCAAACTTTCCCATGTACTTAGCTGCGCGCCTTGTCTACGAAAGGATCTACCAAAACATACGCGTTATCGCGACAGAGACCTACTATAGCATAAGTTTCTCGCGCACTTGGAACAAAACATTATAGTGCTTGGAGCAAAACATCCGCTAGCGAAGCACAGTTTTCCATGAACACAAAGTCCGAACATCCACAGATTCCTTGAAAAAGCGTTGTGAAAAAAAGGATAACAGCCTGTTGAAAAGCGGAAGAAAGATCAACCAAGAGCTTGCAAAAAGTGGTAGAGCGTAAGAAACAGTGCTAATCGAAAGGAAGTCGAAGTATATCCGATTTGGCGTTATGAAGCAAGATAAAGACGCTACGTATTAGCTGAAGAAAAGTGTGGTACGAAGTAAGAAAATCACTGAGAAGACAGAAGACCAGAATAATTAGTGATTATGTATGGTTTAATTCAGGGCAACTAACCCAAGATTGCGTGAAGAAAGTAAAAGATTTCAGATGTGCGAAACTATTTGCCAGGAATGAAGAGAGGCGCGCAGCTGGCGTGGAGCCCAAAGGAAGTGGGCCGGACAGAGGAAAACGCGAGCCAAGTAAGGCAAAACTTTGAAAAGAAGGAAACTTCGAGCGTATAGTTCGTAAAGCTATCACAGCGAAGCAATGTAAAAAACAATAGGATGGAATACTCACCTTATCTCCTTTGCCTGGCGAACGAAATAATAAGATAAAATAGGACGATAATCTGAACACCGGCGTAATAGATGAGGACACAAAATTAGAGCGGCTCCATGTCCTTACCATTCCATTGCACAACCCTGAAAAAGCGAAAATCATCAGACGTCATCAACTTAGTTGAGATTGCTCATTCTAGAATTTTCTTCGCAAGTAATAGCGAAAAAAGATTTGATTTCGGGGCAACTAACCCAAACTTACGATTTTGTTCGGGGCGACTAACCCATACTTACGGTTTTGTTCGGGGCAACTAACCCATACTTGCGGTTTTGTTCGGGGCAACTAACCCCACGGTACCGTCCTTTGGAGTAAATTTCACGCGCCCTGACCAAAATCAGCCTCAACCGGGCATTCACCTCAAAAACTTGATTCCACGAGCTCGGATCTCACATTAGCATTTTCTCGAATTCTTCATCATTTATTCACCTTTCCACAGCGCTGGATCACTACTCAGCGCTGGACTACTGCCGGCCGGTCAAATCCATATCCATATTCATCTCCATATTCACATTCATCATCCCGGGCACAAAAGGCAACGATACAGAAAATTAAAGGCGCCAAAACGAATAAAAACGAAAAGAAAATGCAAAAAAAAGCAGAACGAGCAAACACAAAGTGGAATTATAAGGACAAAAAACGGAAGAACGATTTAAGGCATAATTTCAAATAAACTACGTTTCTGAAAGAAAAAAAAATCACTCACCTGAAACGAATGTCCTTACCCATCCTGAAAGTCCATACTCGCTGCTACCAGTAAGCGTCGCCCAGCGGAAGCGGCTGGCTACTAGCAAGACTACTGTCATGATAGATGGTTTATTATCTGTCGAATAGGAAACTATAGGAAACGTGAGAGGAGTGGATCTTGGACTTGAGAGGATGAGTGTGTGGTTGACTTTGGGGCAACCACCCCAGGAAGAGAGTGAGTGTCGTTGGAGCTCCTCGCGTGCTCTATATGACTGGTTATATATCTTAGCGTTATCACAGCACATCATCTCCGAGAATATGGGAATCCCTGTTCTCATAATAAACAAACAATAACATAGGATAATATCCCAAGCAAAGAGCGCGCGAACATTCCAGTACGAGCGCCGCTCTTACACGACTCTGAGCACATGTACATAGCCCTCACAAGTCTATCAATCTCAAGATGATGATGCGTTATGCCGCATGTTCAAGCAATAAGGACCTAATGTGAACATGGGGTATGGGTAGGTTCAACGTTGGGTGGGGTTGCTGAGTTCAATTATGAACGCCTTTCTGAGGAGAGCACTTCCTACATGACAAGAGACCACTTTGAAAACTTCTTTTTTACATGTGACAGTTGAAATATAGAAAACGGCCGGAACGAAAAGAAACAAGACCAATTGGTCCAAAAGGGGTGTAAGGAAAACCACCACTAAGAAATTAAGCACACTTACATTATTCTTTTCTTTAGGTAGGGAATGGTCTTTCTTCCCTTTTTAGGATAGTCCGTCCTTCTCATCCAAACATCTGTTTCAGCCCATTCACTTCTCGCTTTTTCTCAGCTCCCTCAAGCTTCAAAAGCCAATTTTGAAGCAGGCACCACGAAGAAATCGCATCGGAACCATGATAATCATCAAGCTTTGTGCATTGGCCGTTCAAAACTAGCTCGTAGGCAAAACATCTCCAAGATGGATACTTCAATCCATACATTTTCTCATGCAAATTTCGCACCGCAGTCTGATGCTTATCTAAAGTTTCCTCCCCTAATATCTCGGCTCCAACCACTGCCTCTTCTATTCCTGAGAGGAAATGGAAGTATGTTGCCTGTGATCAGCAAAACAGCGGCAGTGTAATGAAACATGAAAACAAGGAAGGCTGCTATAGCAAGCAAAAATGAGAAAATGAATTATTGCTTTCAAATCCCGTCCGTGGCGCATAGCTGTGTGACTGAAGCTCGCTTTCCACTTAACTGCGTTCTTCCATAACAAATTAAGGCAGTAGCAGAGAGTGGAGACAAGAGTTTGAAGAGCGGATTTGTATAAGTAGTAGCACTCTTGTCTATAGCACATTTATGCGAAGAAATTCGAAATATTATGTGAGAGTAAGCAGTGAGCAACCTCAGGTTTCTCAGGTTGCGCGGGAGCAACCTAATCTTCTTGAAAAATAATAATTCTTCACACATTGTTCCTACTCCCTATTACCTACTCAGGGATTCGCGCCGTGCGGGCGGTCCTCATTGAAGCTCCTCCGCCTGAGCGCACTGCATAGTTTTTGATGTACCGTGCGTGCGGTCAACAATAAAAATGCCGTGCAAGCGGAAGACAGTCTACCCGTTCGATCGGCACGCAATAAAATCGACCGTGC
This sequence comes from Cylicocyclus nassatus, assembly GCA_958299035.1. Taxonomy (NCBI): domain Eukaryota; kingdom Metazoa; phylum Nematoda; class Chromadorea; order Rhabditida; family Strongylidae; genus Cylicocyclus; species Cylicocyclus nassatus. Next base: position 23,878,206 of record CATQJL010000316.1, read on the forward strand.
AAGCGGCAGGCAATGCGTCCGCACGATCGGCCAGCAATCACTTGATCGTACAAGCGGCGGGCAATCTCGCCGCGCAATCGGTACGCAATAAAACCGACCGTGCAAGCGGCAGGCAATGTGTCCGTTCGATCGGGCGGCAAACATTTGCCCGTGCAAGCGGCCAACAGTGACCTCTACCTTCGGCTCATTGTTTTCACACACTGTGAGCGTAAACGGTACCTGCATGAGATACGACGCAGCGTTTAGGCTGGCTAAGCGTCGATTATCGTGTTATCAACATTTCCCTTCACCGCAAAGCTGGAATGAACCTGCGTGAGGCTACAGTTATCAAGAGTGATGGTGTGGGCTTCTCCATGGAAAGTTTGGGTAGTGCGGCAGGCATTAGTCCGTGTTCGCAGGATGTGAAAATGCCTAACATACCTAAGAAAAATGTTTAAAATACCCCATATAAACCTACTCCAGCAGCAAGCGAGCGGCCGACCTCCCCCGCGCAAGCGGCGAGCATTAGAAACCGTGCGGGCGCCCCACGTTAACCGTGCTAACGGCCCTTGACGACCGTACAATCGCACACACCAACGAGCGATTGTAAGTTCGTCGCTGGCCGCCCGCACGGTGCGAGTCCCTGAGTAATTACTCACCAGGATTGACGAGCTGTCCTTGCGTATGCGTTGTGAACGAGCCTATCATTTGTTTTTCCTTGATAACTAATTTGCGATATGTATTCCCGCGCGCTGACGAGGTGATCCTTAAAGCATCAAATTGTGACGTCGGCCGCAGTCTGAGTTCATAACGCAATTTAACAGCGAGGACTTGCTGAAGGCACGGATTACCTGCATATCTGTGTTTGTTCTAATGAAATGTTATAATCACAATATCGACGATCACATATATTCAATAGTGGACGCAGAGATGACAGAGAGAGAGATGGAAGCCTTCACTCTTCTAACAAAATATGTGGTAAGATTTTGTACGGGGTCTACATGGACAATTAAACGTGTGAAATATGCAAGCAGCATGTTCAAATTTATCAAGATTATAATATCTTGTTCAATAATTCAACTAGGCTTGTAAAGAATTTTTCACCATAAAAGTAAGTAGAATAGCAAGAATTTTTTTGCCTTGCTACTCTACTTATGGCTGACACATTGTCTCTTCTCTGAAAAATTTTGCCCCTACTCTTGAGAAAATATTCCTACAGCTAGGAATATAAACTTTGAGCTTGGTCACTCTGAAAGTTTTTTGAGTTTTTGGTTCCACATATTTGAATAGACAAATCTAGCAGTTGAGAAACTTGAGAAAAACAGAGATGTACTCGAAGTGCTTATTCTAACTTTCCAGAAGCAGCATTCATCCAAAATGAAGCAAAGCCTACATTCCGAAAGGCGACCTTCTTGAAACTCGTGAACCTCCTCAAGTAGTGATAAGGACTTTTTTGCCTGTCTTGATTCTTTATGATATTCGGGTTCGGGAGGAAAATGTCTTTTCCAAAACTGGAAAACGCTACAGATTCGACTTGCTTGCTGTAGATCTAAATTACAGACTTCAACCTTTTTTGCAACAAATTTAAAGGGTTGGTCCAGCAGATCTTAAAACTTTTTCCACTTGTCTTGCGGCATTGTTGCATGCATTTTTCTTTTACATTTACATAAAAATTTCTGAAGCACCTCCTTGGGTTTTCCAAATACGACTTCGCCTTTGCTTTTCCGGGGCGAAAACGATATCCAGCCGGTGAAATCGCCACCCGTCGGGCCCTGGACCCGATCACTATAGCCCGTAGTAAACCCCCACCAGGGCATCTCTCTTGAGGCGGACCGGACTTATCTCATCGCTCCTCAGCACACTGCGATTGATTTAGAGCGGATCACTTACTGTACGTTCGCGTTTTCAAAGGTGGAACGTTTTTGTCATTCGTGCATTATTAGTCAAATGGATAAGACTAAAGCGTTTCAAGCAGCGGCAGAGCCGTGGTTCGAGTGCGGCTAGCTGCATCGTTTTTGCTACTTGGCCTGGCAATCTTTGATAGCGGCCGCTGTCGAAAAAATTGATTATAACCGCTAGCAGAGATTTTACCAGGCAAAACAACGAGATAAAACAAATACGCAATATTTTGGCCTTCATACGAGGAAAAATCACACTTGGCGAAAAATGGCTAGAAAGGTAAATTTATCTTTTTATTATCTGAAGCGTTTTTTTTGGAAAAAAACGTGCAACAACTGCAAGAAAAATGCAAAGAAAACTACTTTCCGATTTCGTCACGCAATCAGCTGTTCGTCGATCCTCACTCACTTAGGCCCCTGAATTTGTGCGGTTTTGGGAGTTTTGCACTGCAAAAGAACGTCGACTGTGGTGTCTCGTAAGTTACTCGGGAGCAACTTACAGATGTTTTCTCCGTGCTCTCCTCTTTAGCACAGTATTTACCTTATGTCGTCGTCCGGCTCATCTCCGATGACTCGGCTGGGAGCTTATCTCCCTGCCGGGCTTCATCTGAAGCTCATCTGCTCAGATGATCACCGGGGGCAGGCGGCCATGCGGTTTTTGCGCAAGCGGGCACCGGAAAAATAGTTCGCTGATTTCTTGCGGTCCGCTTGCAGAAATTTGGAGAAATATTGACCAAATTTTAGAGTAATACTAGGAAAACGATTGGGGCTTTTTTACAAATTAGTTGCGGCGCCGTGGCCGCATTCTCGCGGACTTTCCGCGAGAACATGCAAAATTATTGAGGCCGCACGGTCCTTTGTAAGGACCGCCCAGCTCATAGGCACTTTCCGCTGAGGGAAAGTACCCCAAACTTGAGTAATTAGACCAACGATGACACCTCTGCCATATAGAGTCTTACCTTTGCTCGGCGTACTCCGAAAACTGCATTAAAAGAGTTCGAGCGCTCGCTGAAAATTTGGTCAACGCTCGCTGAAAGAAGTTATTTGCCGATCGCTTGCAGAAAATGCTGTATTGCTGCCCGCTGGCAGAATATGCGACAGCAAAGGAAGTGCCGCCCGCTGGAGGTTTGGCCACGCCCCAAATTTCTGCTGACCGCCTGCAGAAAAGCGCAAGTTTGCGGATCGCCTGCCCCCAGCGATTGTCTGAGTGTAGGGTGACCTAAGTATGTTGCACCACGGAAAAGTGGGCAGTCCTCATCTCACCCGATAAAGCCTCATATGAGGGCCTCAGGGGAGATCATCTCCAGTGACCGAGCCTTACTACGGGCCTACATGTGATGGCGTCTGATAATTTGATCACTCAAAAACTCTAGATATGGCCCGCATGTCTCTGCGGCTGGCCTGAGCTGCTGACACGGCAGAAACATCTAGTCAAATCTAAGCCCATCTGCAGCCCCACAATCGCAGATACTTTTTTTAAGCAAACACAGAAGGCCAGAAAAGACATTCATATCAGATTTTATTTATTTATATCAAGGTTTTTGAGCGTAACAACCAAAATAAAACTGCATGAATCTCTAACACACTGAAATCCAAATACAGATAATTATAGATTTGTTATGCCTGTCAGCACTCCCAGACCATTTGCAGCCGCGCAGGAGTTGTAGAACTGATCACGTTGTTGTCCCCGTCTACAAGAAACACCTGTCTGCATTCTTCTTTGTCCGGCCTTTTAGCCTACTTTTGGGAAAAAAAACAATAGGTACACAATAGCATGTTACTTCCCAAGTCGCGGCGAAAATCTCGTTTTGGAAGCGAGAAAATTGCTCCTGATTAAAGAAGATGCACTAACCGCACCGCCCTCCCCATCCATGCCCGCCCATCCGTGCGCGCTCAGCCAATCATCGTTCCGGAAAGCTGGCCTGCGGGTTCTCCGGAATAAGGATTGTTGGGGTTTTCGCGGATTCTCGACTTCATATTGGAATCAGGAACATGAAGGTCTTGCAACGATTAAGACGTAGTCGAGGATCTGGGTTAAGGTGCCTTTACGGGCCGCGGCTAGCCATATAATTAGGGCTGCGAACTCTCCGATGCAATTGTCCGAGCTGCTGACTTTCCTTTAGTGTTTGTGGTCGTTGAGATTGCTGAGTATTTAGTTTCAGCCTTCTGCGCAGTGGGGTGGCTAACGATGCTGTGGGTTGTTATCGTCGCCTCTCCGGTGTAGTTGGTGGAGCATTTGCAGACATCTGAACAGGTTGGTGAACTTGTTGTTCCTCTAATGCAAGTCATTGTTTTTGCAATCTTTCGCTACCAAAAATGCCAACAATTGCATGTGTAGAAGGCAGTTAAAAAGTATAAGAACCACGCTTTGCAGTAGAGGGTTGGCAATTCACCAACGTGTTCAAATGTCTGCAAATGCTCCGCCCAAAGTACACCTGGGAGATGACGACGGTTGGATATTGCTATGGTAAAACCAAATTGCTCAATGTTGCTGATTGTTTGAAGCACTAGTTCTTGCAGTAAACTACTCAGATAATCGCCGGGCAGGCGGCCATGCGATTTTTGGGCAAGCGGGCACCGAAAAAAATAGTTTGCTGATGTTATTTCTTTGTTCGATCCGCTTGCAGAAATATTTGGAAGGATGTTGGCCAATTTTGAGACAAATGCTCGGAAAACAATCGCGGTTTTCCTATAGCTTAGTTGCGGCGCAGTGGCCGCATTTTCGCGGACTTTCCGCGGGAACATGCAAAATTATTGGGGGCCGAACGGTCCTTTGTGGAAGACCGCACGACCCGCGGGTATCTTCCACTAAGAGAAGGTACCCCAAATTCGGGCAATCAAACCATCGATAACACCTCTGCCACACAGAGTCCCACCTTTGCTCGGCGTACGCCTGAAACTGCGTAAAAAGAGTCCGAGCGCCTGCTGAAAGTTTGGCTCGCGCTCGCTGGAAGAAATTGTTCGACGAGCGTTTGCAGAAAATTTTGTATTGCTGCCCTCTGGCAGAACGCGAAAGTATCGTTCGCTGAAGGTTTGGCCACGCCCAAAATTTTGCTGACCGCTTGCAGAAAAGCGCGAGTTTGCCGACCGCCTGCCCCCAGCGATTATCTGAGTAGTGCTTCTAAGTACATTGGCAACAATAACATCGGTAAATAGCTCCAGTAAACTATGGGCCGAACCTCTAGACAAGCTTATGAAAATAAGCTGCACACAAACTGCAAATATAGCGAAGTGCAATTAAGGCGATCAATCGTGGTAACTGATGTTCGATGTCCGTTGATAACATTATTTATTTGATGTAAATTCATATTGCCCGTCATAAATTGTTAGCGATTGTTTATCGATTTTTTGAAAGGACTATGTGAAGCTTCTAATTAGCTTCTTGATGAAAGCATGCATTATTATGAGCTGGTTTCTGGCAAACTAATCAATTTTTTTCTTCCAAGATCAACATTCTTGAACAACAACTAAATGCTTGTGCAGTTGCGTGCTGTGCTTTTCACTACAAATATTGTTTAAAGATAAAAGCACTTCTGTCCCCAATATCCTCTGCAGGCATGCGCCACGCAAGACTGTTGAATGCTTGTCAACCTTTACGGTGAGCTTGGGACAGGTTACAGTGCTTTGATCCTCCCAAATTAAATCAATATCGAATAATCGTCGGAAAGTAGAAAGCTTAATTGGCCCAGGCGGGATGGATATCAGAAAGGGTCATGGCGGTAGCATACAGCATCATGCCATTCTTTTTTCAAATGAATATTGGTTGTTCAACAAAAGTAAACTAACGTTTCTCAAACATTTTGAGCAAGCTTATGCACTAGAAACTGTTCACGTGCGGAACAAGCTGCGTATGTTTTGAAGTTATCATAGCGTTTTTGTGACAGAACTTCTACTTAAACATTATAGTTTCCAGTCCTGCAAAGATGATAAACTTCATAGCTTTCATTGAGATTGACTGGCTCGAGTTTCTATCACAAGTGTCTCCAGTCGGAGTTCACCGTCTTTTTCAAGATGATACTTTTATGGTTAAAGCTCCACCCACCGAGAATCTGATAAAGTAAGCACGAATTTGAGAATCACACTGAGAAAAACAAAAGCATTTAAGGCTTGATGCCGTGCTCAGAGATGCTTCAAAGACAGTTTTTTCCAATCTTGTTATGACAGGTTACATCAAATCTTGGTTGGATTGGATGGATAAACGATTTGCAGCTCTCGCAGCTAGAGCTGAAGGAGTGAGTTTTGTCAGTTTTGCTCTATGCTTTATGCCTGAGTCACTGCAAGTAGTGAGCTATAAAATCTCGTACGTTCTCTGTTCGTAAAACCTGGGCGTTATGTCGTATATTCAGTAGCTTTCTTTGCCAGACAGGTTTAATATAAATGTTTTATTCGGTCTAAGGTTTTGGCACTAATGCCTTCCTCAGAGCCTGAAAGTCAGTCATTTACCTTAATCTTGCACTTTACACGGCCAAACCTCTCCTCTAGACTCGACTATTTAATTCATTTTAAGTGGACATCAACGAGTATCCAACCCACTAACAACTCACCAGGGGTCACGCTGATAATGTGCAAGTAGTGCCTAGCTTCCCAGTGATGACAAGAGTATAAACGAGTTCCTTATTAAGGATCTGTTTATATAGTAGGTGTTATAGCTGGCAATATGACAGGAACGGCATGAGATCACTTGTGATGGAGAGTTGTTCATTTTTGCCATTCACTTTGGGCTCCCTGGATAGAATGAATGACGCCTCCAAGGCTTTACGAGCAGAAATTTTTGTCTAATACAACGCACTTAACATTGAAATCATTGCCGCCATGATCAACTTCTTTATGTTTTCCCAGCGGGGCCGCTACGTTTTCCCGTTATTTAAAAATGGTAATATAAAATAAAAAAATTGAAATAAAATAAATAAAATAAAATAAAAATAAAAATAAAATAACATAAAATGGTATCGCAAAACAAGCTGTAAGAACATCCTTCTACACGCCAAGTCCGCTCACCCGATTGCCGTTAAACGTGCTGTTTTGCGTAATATGTTCCAAATGGCAACTAACATCTGTAGTGGCGAGAGTGAGCGACAGAAATCTCGAATGCTGGCGTCCGAAATAGCAACGGCTACTATATGACAAAGTCTACACGCATTCGAAGAACAACCGCAAGACCAAATGACAGATCTGGCTTGATTCCTTTCAGCTTACCATTTATCTCAGACAGGGTAACACACGCGATACAAAATTGTTTGGTGCAAGCCCAGCTAGAATGTGATGTCGTTCTCATTAATATACCACGGAACAACATCAAAAAGCAACTTGTGCGTAACAGAGTGTACGACATAGCTTGCACTTCTCTATGCTGCGTCATTTGCCCTTACGGAAAGCCGGAGGATTGCGCAAGATCTGGAGTAGTCTACGAATTAGAATGCCTAGACTGCCATGCTACATATATTGGCGAGACCGGGCGACCACTCCTCATACGCTTAAACGAGCACTTGGCAAGTAAAAAAACAGGAAAACCTAGCGGTCTCGCTGGGAGAACATAAAAAAGTTGATCATGGCGGCAATGATTTCAATGTTAAGTGCATTTTATTAGCTTTAGAGACAAAAATTTCTGCTCGTAAAGCCTTGGAGGCGTCATTCATTCTATCCAGGGAGCCCAAAGTGAATGGCAAAATTGAACAACTCTCTATCACAAGTGATCTCATGCCGTTCCTGTCATACTGCCAGCTATAACACCCACTTTATAAACAGATCCTTAATAAGGACCTCGTTTATTCTCATGTCATCACTGAGTGAAGCTAGGCACTACCCTCGAAGCACATTATCAGCGTGACCCCTGGTGAGTTGTTAGTGAGTTAGATACTCGTTGATGTCCACTTAAAATGAATTGAATAGTCGAGTCTAGAGGAAAGTGGCCGTGTAAAGTGCGTAAATGACTGACTTTCAGGCCTCTGAGAAAGGCATTAGTGCCGAAACGTTAGGCCGAATAAAACATTTATATCAAACCTGTCTGGCAAAGAAAGCTATGAAACCTGTCTGCAGCAACAATATGTGTATGTTGGCCAGTAAGTTACCCTTTGATTCACTGGACTGGCGGCTAGAAGGCGACCTCACGCACCCGCGCAGCAGTCTGCGTCTCTGTCGCGAGCGTGCTCTATGAACAACCTCTAGCCTTGATCAAACCTGGAAGCCCCGCCTTCCAGCCGTCAATCCAGTTGAAAAGGGTAGGTTTTGTTATGTCCATTGCTGTCCATTACCACTATTGACTTCCTGATATTGGAACTGTCAACAACTGTCAAAGCACGACATCATATGATTCAAGTGCAAAAAGATCCCTACTAACATGTGTTTTTCTCGAAGTTGAGTTGTGCATGCCATAATTCCATGAGACCACAAGGAATCACAATAAAGTGCTGCCAAAAGCGTGATTGTGTCTAGAGTTAGGAGTTACAAAGTCTCGTCAACTCTTGAATCGAACTGTGACGGGCGACAGTGTTCCGACCATTAGTCTGCCACACGGTCGTATACATCGAACTTGCGTATGAACTTTTGCTGATAAAATTAACAAAACAAAGATATCAAGATATCAACGTAATTTGAGATAAGGCATATGACGACAATGCCTTAACTTGAACTATGATTAACATCAAAATATGCGCTGAAATAAAATCAACTACCTTGACTTTATCTAATGAGGCAATCGCAAAGAGAATGTATGATATAATTGCGCACTTGACGTTAATAACTGCAAAACAAACAAAACATCTCAGTATTAAACTGTCGCTGATCTCTTACAGCTTAGTACGGCCTCTGCATGTAACTGATGTTCTGAGATAGATTCCGCTTAAATGACAGCATCTTTAATTTCTCATTCTCTGCTGTTAGATCGTTCTCATGTCTCAAAGGCTGCGAGAGATCGCAATAACCGGACAACCTGAAAGGTGGGGATAGCGTTATCTTACGTGCGACAACATAATCCACTATGTCCTCGTTTAGTCCACGTCGTGGGGTGAGCGGGTTGGAGAAAGAACGGCTAAGCTTTAGTGGAGAAAGGAAAAAAGCTGAAAACGCCCTTAAAACAGAACTCCTCAGTAAAAAATCTCAATCTCCGCTTCTTGACAAGTGTCATCATGCCTTCCGAAGGACTGGGGTTGTGAAAATGCGCAGAGAATATAGGGAACATTTGATTTGTGGGCGAAAATAATGATCACAGAATGGACGAGCTCACAAACTACCATCAAACCGATCGCACGGAATGGTCGCATATTGCGTTCTTCCTCCAAACCGCTCTTAAAAACTCTTGCTGTCAGGGGAAGAGGGATAGAGGACTAAGACCAAAATGAAAATTAAAGAGAAAACCGTTGCAAACGGTCGAAGACCTGGAGAACTCCAGCTAATCACAGACATAGGGAGTTGGCGACAGCACAGATTTCACAATCACATTCAACCTACAGTCCCATTCACGCGGAAACAGGGTGGTCGTGGCGAGACCAACTTGCACTTTGGAATGGCGTGTAAATGCGAGAAAACACAATTGGAAGGGGGAAAGACACAAGAGGACACCAGCAAGTAGAATTAGTTATTCGATTACACGAAAATGTCGAACAATCGAATAACTTCCGAAATTAAATATTCGAATGTTCGAATATATTCGAAAAACAAAATTTTCGAATAACCGAATAATCGAATAAATTCGAAATTGACAAATTTCGAATAAGCGAATATCGAATAAATTTGAGATTTTTAAATTTTCGAATAATCGAATTTCGACTAAAATTTATTCGAACACTTATTCGAATACTCGAATATTCATTCGATTCGGTCCAAAGTATAGTCCACGACATGTTTGAACTATATCATTATCAAACACTGTAGCTTATTTTCCAAACGCTCTTCGATGACTTGAAGTGTAGGCATGGGTATGCATCAAAATGGCACATACCAAACTTTTCCACGCAACAAAAAGGTTTAATTAACTGCGTAATCAAACTCTTGTGCGGTTTCCATTTTCTAAAATGTCTGGCAATTGGCAATTTTCGACAACCAGTTGCTGTCACTTAAAGGCAGAGTCCAAGCAAAAAGTCAATTTCGAGGTCTTGTGCTTACCTGGACCTATTCGCTATGCTATATTCAAAAATCAACACTGAAGAGCGCGAAAACGGCGAAAAAAGGCTCTAACGGAGGAGGGGAATTGCAGGTGGGCGGGGCTGTTCACATAGTGGCGTTACTCTCCCAGCTTCAGGAAAAATATTCTTGCTTCCGCTGGTCGCTTCAACATCACCAGCCAACTGCGAAGCGCATGGCATAAAATCGAAACCGAGAAGATCGCTTCTAAGGCCTGGAAGAGTAACGTCAGGATGTGAACGGCCCCGCCCACCTGCGATTCTCCTCCTGCGTTAGGGCTTTTTTGGAGTTTTCGCGCTTCGCTCTCCATTGTGGTTTATCGGATTCAGCATGGCGAATAGGCCCGGTTAAGTCAAAATCTCAAAATCGACTTTTTGCTTACAAGGGAACGATACTTAGTGTCCGTGGCTTTTTGAGATGAAATGTATACCAATACACTCGCCTTTGAACGCTGATTCCAAATCTGGTTCCCGTTTCTGCTGAGCGTTTCTCTGAAAGAAGTTATGAAGGATTCTCTCGCCAAATTTGGCCGCGCCAGGCACATACGATAGGAACACCAACATTGTAACATGTTAACATGCATTCATTTTCCGTTCATTATCATTTTTATAGGCACCTCTTGGAATAAATATAGGAAACACCCGTATAAAAATGAATCCACGTTGAATTTTCAACGATTAAGTACATGCATTTACCTCGAGGAAATCTAATTCTCAAGAAGAAGCTTAATAGCTTTCAAAAAGAAGCTTAATTGAGGCAATGCAAAACTGAAAAATACAAAAAAATCGGTCTTCTCGATTCCGCTAGCCGTCCTAACATCGCTACCTGTCAAGTGCGAATGATTGACTTGAAACCGGAAGCGAAGAGATCGCTCCGGAAGCTGGGAGCGTGAATTCGCAGCGGGGAGGACCCCGCCCAATTGCTGATTTCGCTCCTGTGTTAGGGCCTTTTTTTTGCAGTTTTAGCGCTCTCCAATGGCATTTTCGGATTCAGCGTAGCGAATAGGCCCGGGTAAGCACAAAATCTCAAAATCGAGTTTTTGCCCGGACACTGCCTTTAAGCGCGTAAATTAAGAGAGGCAGTATGGACAGTCTTAAAGGCAGCGTAATGGCAGAACGGGAGAAGATACTGCAAGGTCCGGGGGGAGGAGTGGAAGGTAGGGAGTAAGACTCTACTCCACGCGTCCAAAATCAAAGTCAAGAGCTTTACAACAAGACAATTTTCAACATTTTCACGCTCTCCAAGAAACAACCTTAGAGTCAGCAAGACGGATTGGCCCGGGCCTGCCATAATTTTTTGCATCAATCTTTTGCGGGAAGCCGCCTTCAGGAACTGGAAGAGTAATCACAATACGCAATTACCTACAGTCCATCTCCGTACATCTATGTACTAACCGCAACTTCGTGAATGGGCCTCATAATGATTGAAATATAGTACTCCTGTGTGTGTGTGTGTGTGTGTGTGTGTGTGTGTGTGTGTGTGTGTGTGTGTGTGTGTGTGTGTGTGTGTGTGTGTGTGTGTGTGTGTGTGTGTGTGTGTGTGTGTGTGTGTGTGTGTGTGTGTGTGTGTGTGTGTGTGTGTGTGTGTGTGTGTGTGTGTGTGTGTGTGTGTGTGTGTGTGTGTGTGTGTGTGTGTGTGTGTGTGTGTGTGTGTGTGTGTGTGTGTGTGTGTGTGTGTGTGTGTGTGTGTGTGTGTGTGTGTGTGTGTGTGTGTGTGTGTGTGTGTGTGTGTGTGTGTGTGTGTGTGTGTGTGTGTGTGTGTGTGTGTGTGTGTGTGTGTGTGTGTGTGTGTGTCCCCATAAATTGTGCGCCAAGCGGATCAAGCGGATCCGCATGACCTTTACCTCCTAAAACTGAATTCGTAACGCCATTTTTAAAGTTACGGATTTTTTTCAATAAGTAAATGTGCAACATGGTCTTAGCTAAGAGGGTGCAAAAATTTCGTTTTTATGCGAACTTAGTGCCAAAAAGACCCATTACGCGATTGCCTATTCGTTAAGGTTTCAGGTACGAATTTGAAAATTTTGCTCTGAGATATAATTCACGTCCGGTCATTTTCCGTACGACTATCATGCTACAAAAAGTTCAGAACTGATTCACATTTGCATGTGTTCTTCTGTAAAAAAAACATTTGTTCCCAAAGTTATCGATCTTACATTTTAAGAGAGCATGGAATGAGTAGCTGTTTACAATTCATTCCTGATGGCCAACATTGCATATGGTTCTAAACTTACCAACATTAGAGTTCGAGGAAGGCATACAAGTATTGAAGCAAGTGAGAGCTTCGGCGAAGCAGAGGACGTCCACTGGTATCAGATAACAAATATCAGCCAAAACATGACTTTATACATCTAACTTACATCATGAAAGCACAAAAAGAAGTTTTTACCCGAAAAGGCTTTGACGTTTGCGATCCAATTATCATTGGAGTTAATCGGAACCACGATCTTGAATTTTGGAGCCTGAAAACTGAAATAGCTTCTTTTCTTTTTAGAAGCAACGAAGGACTGAACAGTGTTTCAGCTGGGTCAAAGGACACTTCAATCAAGCATTGCATGCAGCCCATGCTCGATTCGTCAATGCACATGTAAGTAACGCAGCTGATATGCAAAGCATAAAGTGCACATTTTATTTTGCATCTAAATGGCATGCAGAATAAATAACTAAACAGCTATAGCATTTTGGTAGTAAGCCCAACTCTAAAAGAGCACGTACCTTGATTTCACGAGTAAAGGACGCACCTGTTTTTTCTGGAGTCGACTAGCCTGGACTCACTAAACATTTCGCGACGAAAGGCGCCTGTACAGTACTAAGTGTTGCCTAAGAGTATCGTGCGGCATAAGTTACGTTTTCGGAAATACAACGCGGCGGCTGAGCGACTCGCTGAAAGAATCAAAAAAGATGCGTTTTGTACTCGTGAGATTGGGCTAAATCAAACATATAAAATCGTGACTTCGATGCGGAAGATGTAAATAGCGGTCCCACTTCTTGAGCGCTTATCAGTTACATCGCAATTTATAGGCCGTACCAATTTGCATCGGTTCCGCGCTGGTATGCCTTGCGAAGACGCACGGTCGCATGCGACTTGCTTTCGGCGGAACAGAGTTCGCACGCGTCACTCGCATCATCGCGAGCCGTCGCAAGCGCGACGTCGCATAACCGATGCTGGTTGGTACAGCCTATATATTGGTGCGCGAAATTCTACGCATTTGTGACTTGATTGACGGGATAACTCAAGTATAAAAACGCTATAACCCCAGCCGCTCAATAAAGCATGCGGGTGGTTGCAGCGCATACAGCGCAATTTCGCCACAGTTCGAACACCGTGCTGAACTGTCCTGGAACAGACTGATAGATATACCTAGCCTGAGAAGGAGGATCAGTGCGTAAATGCGTTAAGAGTCTCTTTTACTGACTATTGTGTAACCACGAACCCTACCGAATTAGAATGTAACGTGACACGCGTGAACAAAAGGTACCGCCTGCCAAAACTTTTTGTATTTGAGCTTTAGCTGACGGTTAATAGCAAGATATCAATTCAGAATGCCAATGTCTCTATCTCTACAATGTTTTTGGTAAGGAGGTAAAAAATTGCAGTGATTATGTGAATTGTAATGTTAAATTATGATTATAGCAGACTCCGCATGACAGACTGAAAAAAGTTGCCCCTGTTGGACTATGAACCATGCATGCTTTTTCGTAATTTCTTCATTTCAGCAAGCGAACAGAGTTCTCACGGATATTTCCGATAATTTGCGAAATGCTTTCATACAAATGGTTAACGAAAAGCGGAACTGGACAAACAATACAAAAGAGGTTTCAAATTTGTTCGTATAAGATTCAAACAGTATTTCACAGTTTTGATTAGCAGCACGTAATTATGCATTTTTCAATAAGTAGTGTTTCGTGATCATAGAAAAAAATATTAAGTTGTTGCAAAAATAATGTCCGTTTTGCAAAGTTTTACTTTGAAAGGCTATAACTTTGTTCAGTCTTTATAATTTTTGAATGCAGTAAAGACCATCAGAAGCGGTAAACCATTCGTAAATAATGCGCACCTGCATATACCGATAACCAAACGGGAATAAATTATGCTTTAAAAACCAAGAGTTTGCCTTTTGAAAAGCACGTCTTTGAGAAATTACAACTCCCTTCAAGTTTTGTTCCTGTGTCTGATAATAAGCTTATTTCTTAGACGCAAGCCACTAGTACTTGGTTGTGAGGAACCTGTGAAAAGGAAAGATAGAAATTGAAAATTGTTTACTTTTTCAAGCCTATTTGTAATAGGCAGAAGGTCCCAAACCCAAACTAAGAAAGTTTGGAATTCTTCATTCACTGTAGCTACGTTTTTCGGCAAAAATTGTAGGTAAGATGTCCTGACCTCAAACATACAGAGATGAGCGAAGCTTTGCCGATTGCCTTGACCAGGAAGATTAACTCATAAAGTTCCATGCAGCTAGTATATATGCAAGGGGTCGATTTCTCAGTCCAGATATATTCCAAAAATACAGAGTGTCCCAAAAAATATATCGAAAGTTTGATCTTTGATAACTTCCCTATATGGAAAGCTTTCGCGGATCTTTGAGTGTCATACGGTAACGCTGGATTCAGCTTAGATTTACAGTATAAAGCGAATCACGGATTGTTCTTAGTTACTGTAGGATTACGGTAGGAATTTTCGACTAATTTTAAGCTTTTGACGGGCGAGAACTGCTTCTAGATATTCTAAAAAACCCAAAAGACCTTTAACTGAGGTTTTCGGGAGTGCTGGATCTCAATACAGGTACCGTACTTCTCATCTTCTTACGGTATGCGCACTGTAACGCTAATTTGTTTTGCTTTTTTTCCAAAATCTAATTGATTTATTGATAAGGACAACGTAGATTTAGTAAATTTTGAAAAAAAAAGCCAAAAATTTAGCGTTACAGTGCGCATAAGTAGGGAGATGCGTAGGAAGATGAGAAGTACGGTGGCGGAAAATCTTGTATTGAGATTCAGCACCCCGAAAACCTCAGTTTAACGTCCTTCATTTTTTTTAGATTTAGAAGCAGTTCGCGCCGTCAGAAGCTTAAAATTAGTCGAAAATATCTACCGTAATCCTACAGTAACTAAGAGGATCCGATGATTCATTTTATATTGTGAATCTAAGTTGAACCCAGCTCTATCGCATGACACTCAAAGATTCACGAAAGCTTTCCATATAGGGAAGTTATTAAAGATCAAACGTTCGACACATTTTTAGG
Organism: Cylicocyclus nassatus; assembly: GCA_958299035.1. Lineage (NCBI taxonomy): Eukaryota > Metazoa > Nematoda > Chromadorea > Rhabditida > Strongylidae > Cylicocyclus > Cylicocyclus nassatus. Next base: position 23,893,443 of record CATQJL010000316.1, read on the forward strand.
ACACTCTGTATATTCAAACATGCATAAGGTAAACAATATTTAACAATCTGTATCCTATAAAGTAGCTAGTTTTTAAAAGAAATCGCTCATTTGCGCCTGATTTGTGGCCAAGGAAGCTGAACCAACAAAATTTTGATTTTGAGGGCTATGCGAGATGCTGGTGAAATTTTCACTGATGACACAGGAGCTTATTCGTCAACGTTAGAAAGTACATGAAGAAAGCTTTCCGATGATGTGCAGAACTTGTATCGAAAAAGAAACTTTGAAGGAAAAAGTTGTTCGGAAGTAGGCCTAGAAAAACGGATATTATTTTTGTAGCAGCCTAATAAATTGTCAATTGCCAATAAATAGCTTACAATCTTGAGCCCTGCTGCATCAATGAAGTGCTGCCACCGCCATCGCTCCTGCTTGTTCAGACTTATGTTCTTTTAAGCGAAAGCATTTGTTTTTGCAGTTTCTCTGATTCTGTAGCAGTACTTCGAATGTTCGAGTTACATACTCAAAGGCTTTTGCCTGACGAAGGGACAAGAGCAGTATTAGTTGTGCTGTATTTATGTCTCTTCCTAAGGGGATAAATACGGCGCACGCATGTCTTTACAGTATCGAAGACTGCTTTCTGGTTAACCCTATGCGCTTTGGTTAACAAAACGTATTGGCGGCACTATCTGCGCCTTCCCTCGGCAACATCCGTACCACCTAATCACAACAAGAATCTATCAACTGGGTCGTACGACTAGGAAACTGTGCTTCTGCTCTCTTCAGTTCATTGTACTTTCTTGATTTGTTCAATCAGTCCTCTGTACCAATCCCACTGAACCACCCAAGCTTGCAAAACCAATGAAATCTATAAAGGCACCTAATTCTAGACATATGGGCTGTACCAGCCATCAGTCCCGCTTTGGTATGCCCTGCGATGACGCACCGCAGGCGAGATGCTTTAATGCGTAGATTGCTCGCACTTATCATAGCGCACCGTCGCTAGTTGCCGCAGGGGGTACGTCGCATAACTGGTGCTGGTCGATCACCTGTATCACCTGTATCACCGTTGATCGTCGCTTGACACGAGCGGGATCCAGGGCCGTCTCCATTCGTCCATTTGTCGGGAGCAATCGTTGATCAATGTCTTCTCATCGCACCAGGTACACGAGGAGCGCTTTGAAGCAGTGGATTTCTGTTCAGGAGGAGCCACTCCGAAAAAATGTTTGTGGCTTCTCAAATTTTTTGCGGCCCGCACTGTACCTCCAAAATCAAGGAGGGGCGTGGTTGGCGCCATGCCCCCGAAAAATTTATTTACAGGGCTAATTTGAATTTTTGGAAAATTTTAAAAATTATTTCAATTGTTTGCATGGATAAATAAGTCACTAACACAATTTCATAATCCACATAAGTAAATTTTAAAAAATTTGCTACATGTTGGCCAAACATGTTCACGACTTTAGAAGCCCGAGGGAGGAGGGAGGAGCGGGGGAAGGCCCCCTCACTTTGGTCCGCAACTGCTCTGAAGGGCTTCTTCAAAGTCGTGAACATGTTTGACCATCGAATCAGCGGTCCTCCTGTTCCGCGTTTGACGTCCAGCGGTGTCCAATCTGTTACAGCTCTAGTCCACCAATTGTTGTCAAACGCGTGGAACGCTCTGAAGGACTTCATGAGAGGGCTTCGTGAGACCTTCGCGTCGTCGATATTCTTCGTTTGCGTTTGACGTTCAGTGGTATTCAATCTGTTACAGATGTCCACCGGTTGTCACCAAACGATTACGTGCCTGGCCCATCTGATTTTATTCTGTTTGGCATGAGGCGGCATCCCTGATCTTGATCGTTGACGCAGGGTAGAGCTTCGTAATTCTTCCTTCACTTGCGCGAGTCGGGACACTCGGGACACTCCTTACATCACTCACTCAACAGCGAGTTCGATGACGCTCACCGGATGTTCGTCCTGCTTTATGGCCCACATTTCCTAAGCGTAGATGAAAGCAGGCAGAGCCGTCGTGTTGAAGAGATGGGCGTGGAGCCGGGTGTTTTTGGTTTTCTTCACTACGTCCTCAAATTGAATCTCATGCTGCTCATTTCTTCCTGCTCAGTTCCGGAACTAGATTGTTTTGTTGACTTCCCGACCTATATAGACGCAACTAGAGCATTCGGCGATCGTCATTCCATTCACCGTGAAAAGAGCATCAAGAACCAATCCGTTTCTCATGAATGCCGTCTTCATCAGATTTAGCTTTAGACCAATCTTCCACACACGTCGTCTAATTGGGCAAGCATTCGTTCCAGCATTCATCTGCGTGATCACGGTATAATCAGGAATACGTCATCAGCGAAGCGAAGGTAGGGTTTTTGCCGGCCGCCGACTTTCAGACCCAGGTCATCCCACTGTAGTATACGCGTGACGTTTTCGAGAACAGCGCTGAAAAGTTTGGGCGATATGATATCGCCTTCTGGTACTCCTCTCTTCATGTTGATTGTGATGTCCTTGTAAAATGGTGTGATCTTGGTTGTGAAGTCGTTGTACAGCTCACTTATCATCTTACTGCACTAAATTGGAACACTTTGACTGCTCAAGGCATCAATGAAAGCTCAGTTTCAACCGAAACAAAAGCCTTTTTTAAGTCGATGAAGGTGAGGCAGAACGGCATCCTGTACTTTTGCGATACTTCGATGAGCCTTGTTAGCATGTGTATGTGGTCTATCGTGCTAAATCCTCTTCGAAACCCAGCTTACTCGCACGGTTGTCCTTCATCTAACTCTTTTCCTGTTGAGAATAACTCACGTAAAAAGTTTGAAGGATACAGACAACAGGCAGATAAGACGATGATTACTGATGTCGCAGGGATCTCCCTTCTTATACAGCAACACCGTCTTGTTTTCTTCAGTTGACTTGGAGTCGTGCTCTCCGTCAGGTACCGCGTGAAGAAGCTCGCCAGAGTTGATAAGAATCGGTGGGAAATTCTTCAGATGTCCCGGTTTAATCTAGCATTTCGTTGACATCACAGCGTATCGAATCTCTGAAGGATAAACTAAACTGATGGCGCAATATATGCGTCCTTCTTGAGATGGCATGGTGGTAGGTGGACATGACTCGCATAGAGATCCTAGTAGAACTCGAAGATGACTTTCTCCATTAACCTTCGGGAAAAAGTTATAATTCCATCAGGGGGCGGAGTTCGGTCATCTTGGTCTTGAAATTAACGATGCTGCTTGCGCGGTGCGTATAATTCTTCAGACCTCCGGGGCGTCAAGCATAGCTTGTGCTCCTCTTTCTTTGAAATCTTCTTTTGTCGCTACTCTGCATTTCTTCGCGAGCTCAGACCTAAGTTGGTTATACCTAAGGCTCTGCTCGTCCACAATGGCGTATAAACTCTAGAGTTTCTGTTGACAGATGCTTCCTGGTACTTCTTGGGCTTTGAGCTTCTTTAGTACCATGGGAGATGCTGGATGAACCTTTCGTATTCTTAGTCGATATTGTCAATTACGATATCTCGCCAAAAGCCATATGGAACAAACAGTTCCCAGTTCATGATAGTCGTGGGACGGTGTTTCTTAAAATTGATAGCTCTTTCTCCATTCGTGAGAAGTAGAACTTGGCACGAAGGAGACGATGGTCCAATCCCATGTAGAATTTCGGTACAACAGCGACGTTCGTCACTCAATACCTTCTATTAATGATGATGTGGTCATTATGGTACATCCACCGGGCGAATCTCAGGTTCAGCGTCTGAAAGCGGGCTTTTAAAACTGCGAGTTTCCATGGATGGTTTTCCTCGTCATGATGAACTCGGACAGGCTCCCCCCTTGTTTGTTCTACTGTGATCCACGAGTCTCGATGTGAAGCTCTGCAGGCGACCTTCTTGCTCCGATCTTCGCATTGAAGTCACCGACGATAACCTTGTAGAAGGTGTGCTGTTCTCTATAAAACTTTTTCAAGCCCATGTAGAAGGCCTCGACTTCGTTTTCGCCGTAGCTTGATGTTGGGGCGTACGCCATAAAAACGCCAAGGCTGGGATTGATCGATTGTGAGCTGTTCAAATGAATTAATACTCACTGCCAAACCCGTGTTGACAAAACTCCTACACCGCCGACTCCTTTGCTGTCGCATGTTCTTAAGCACAGGCCTTCTTCAGTATCAAAAGTGACGTTCAGCGGGTAGTGTCTCTTTGCTTCGGTCACTTCGATGACGTCGTACTTGATCTTATTTGCTTGCATCAATAGATCTTCGATGGATGCATCCGATGCGAGCGTCCGTGCATTATAAGTACGGTCATCATCATTGTCCTTCTCCTTTCGACAGCCTAGATTGCTCTTCAAACCTTGTCCTCACCGATGCTGCCTTACCAGTGGCTCTTCCAAAATTAAGGGATTTTCCAGTATATTGACGTTTTGAGCCCAACAAGCTGCTCCTATGTAGTTTAATCGTAGCTACTCAGGAGCAGCTTGTTAGGCTCAAAATCCCCTCGAGAGACGGTCGGAGCTTAATTTTAAAGACGTTTCCGAGACCTCCTCTCCCGCACCTACCTGAGAAATAGGTGTGCAAACTTTTGATAGAGGCGGGGAGTCCGTCTCCCGGCTCCGCCTGCTTATCAGAGCAGGCGCGGGGTTGCTTTGGTCGGCGATTAGCCTTCTATCCATCACCTGGGGAAATCTCACGTACAATACCGCTCATAATTCGTCAAAAAACTCGCCGGAATGCGGCGGACTCCGCCGGAGTGCGGCAAAGTGCGCCACACTCCACTAGAGTCCGTCGGAGTGCGGCAGAGTGCGCCACACTCCACTAGAGTCCGTCGGAATCGTCATGATCGTCACATCGCCATATCTCGCTATAATAGACGAATTCTGAATCCGAGGACACAGTTCGATTCAGCTCGGCGAGACGCATCATCTTACATATGAAGCTGAACGTTTGTTTGTCTGTTTGTCTGTACGTATGTTCCGAATAGAAAATTCCATTTCTGAACCGGTCTGGACCAAACTTGGTACACGTACACTTCGGGCCCCGGCGGGTATCATAGGCTACTTTTCGTCATCGATAGATATCGATTTTATCGATTTTTATTGTTTTTTTCGCAGAGTTCACCTACGGAACCGGGAGTTGGCACAGGGGGGTAAGTGAGCATGAGGATTCCGAATACAGTATTAGTTTGCAGAATTAAGCACACACAAGCACCATATTCAATACAGTGGAGTCATTGAGCGAAGCGAAAATAATACCCGCAATGCGAGTGTCATACAAGCACTCACGGTGGAATTTCGACGAAATTTGCGATTTTTACATTTTGGGGCAAAATTCATGAGAACGTGTTTTCCTAGGCTCGTAACTCGGCGAATTTTATAGACTGGAGCCTGAGTCATGCACCATTCGATAGCACATCTCCTAGTAACTTTGACTTAGAAAAGCAAGCAGGCAGGTTTTCTGACAGATACGTGAGAGGTGGAGGCGAAGTTACGAACTTTCGTGAGTCCGTTGCAGTTATCTCACCATATCTCTGCAAAAAGACCCTATACTTGACAGAGAACACGATTTTTATAAGCAGCGTGTTCGAAAACCTCTATGAGCCGAGTTTCTTCACAATTCAAGATCATCAACATTTTGACCAAATCAACCGGCCAGCTTCAGAGCGTAAAACAAGAAAAAATGAAATCATCCGAACATCTCGGAAAACTTGTTCATAAGGGTTATCTGACCTGGTGATTACGAAACTCACATCTGCTTAGCAAGATAGCCTCGTATTCTAGGGTTGCGACGAGTAGAATTTGGGACAACAAGATTTTTTCTACGATTTACCAGCCTTTCTACCTCCATTGGAAAGATGTCTGTGACTACTGTTTAGCGCTACGTAATGTACAGAAAAAGTACTATCGAAAATTTCTTGCTGGAGTCTACTAGGGGCAATACGCGCTGCTTTACACATTCGCGAAAAGACGTCTACAGAAAGATTTGAGAATATTGAAATCGGAATATCAAGGATATGCTGTATATCGAAAGACTTGCCTTGATGAATTGAGCACAAAGCTTTCTTCGGATTCAGAATATGTTCATTCCGAAGGAAGTTACGGCGAGTAGAATTTGAAAACGCGTGATTTCTCCAAAATTCACCAACGCTTCTATCTCTTTTGGAAGACAGTCTGCAGCTACTCTTGAACGCACGATAACCTACAAGGAGGACAGTACCATCGAAGAGTGCTTACTGGAACCTTTTATTTTATGTTACACAGACGCTGCGTTACATCCTTGCGAAAGGACCTCCACAGAAAAAATTCGAAAAAACTGGAAACGGAATGTGGAGAGCATACTGTATACCAAAATATTTGCCTCGACGGTCTGTACACAATGCTGCTTCTGGATTCGGAATATATTCATTCCGAAGGAAATTATGGCGTTGCGTATTCTGCGTGATTCGCATTCGCGGATCCTGAAATGTCGCGAGCTTCCCGGATTATCGCGCACTCTGGCGGAATTCTCGGAATTCCGCGAATTTCACGGAAATTTTGACATTCTATGAGCGGTATTGTGATCTTGAGCAGATCTTAGAATAAATTCGATCAGAGTGGCTCTCTAACATACTCCTATAGTATACTGTCTAGGTGTCATCAGCGACAGATCAATGTTAATACTGTTATCAGCATACTGAATTCAACCAAAATAATAATCGATAATTCTGCAAACTAATACTGTATTCGGAATCCCCATGCTCACTTATCCCCTGTGCCAACTCCCAGCCCCGTAGGTGAATTCTGCAAAAAAATCAATGAAAATTGATAAAAGTAATCGATAATTCTGCAAATTAATATTGTATTCGGAATCCTCATGCTCACTTACCCCCCTGTGCCAACTCCCGGTTCCGTAGGTGAACTCTGCAAAAAAACAATAAAAATCAATAAAATCGATATCTATCGATGACGAAAAGTAGCCTATGACACTCGCCGGGGCCCGAAGTGTATGTGTACCAAGTTTGGTCCAGATCGGTTCATAAATGGAATTTTCTATTCGGAACATACGTACAGACAAACAGACAAACAGACGTTCAGCTTCATATGTAAGATGATGCGTCTTGCCGAGCTGAATCGAACTGTGTCCTCGGATTCAGAATTCGTCTATTATGAAGCGAGATATGGCGATGTGACAATCATTCCGACGGACTCTAGTGGAGTCCATCGGAATGATCGTCACTCTGCCGGAATGATCACTCTGATCGTCACTCTGTCGGAATGATCACTCTGCCGCACTTCGGCGGAGTCCGCCGCAGTCCGGCGACTTTTTTGACGAATTATGAGCGGTATTGTAGTTTGCGACTAAACGGCTGAGGTGAGAGCATAGGTGCGATAGTGGGAGCAGGGTCCCCTCCAGGTGAAGGGGTTTTGGCTATTCCTGACTTGGAAAAGTGAAGGGGGTAAATGGGCCTTGAGGTGAATGCTGACGCAAGCTTGCGTGTCTACTGGGAGCGGGAGTGAAAAGAAGGAAATTAAGTGTACAGAGGTGTAATACAAAGATTTCCCTCAATACATAGCTTTGGAAGGTCATCCAACAGAGACTTTTTTGACTCAGGAACTTTAAGTTTCATCAGTCGACATACCATTCGAAAGCTTGGAGCATACAGGATCGACGTAGACTGTCTCTTTTTTCCAGCTCTCCTGTGAATTCAGATATAAGAAATCATATCTAGTTTCAGCATCAGCTGATTTTATGCAATCACTTGTCGCTTTATTTTTGAAAGAAGGAGGAAAGCTAGAAAAAAGAAACGGCTACGTTTACTGGGGAAGTCTTGCTCCTTAAAAGGGTTAGACAACTGGGCATTTTCAATCACTCTTTGCATAAAAATCTCTTCTAAAAAACACACATGTTTTTAGATAAATTGCCATGTATCTCTGAGTAGAGGAGAGCTGTTGAAAAGAGACGGTCTATTTTAATGGTATATAGATTGTTGAGTGAAAAAACTTGTGGATTTTCAAAAATGAGGTGAAGATATTTAATACTAACTTGCTCCATCCTGCTCCGGCTTTCTATGGGTCGCCGGAGCAAGACTTTTTTGGATTGGCAAAGCTTTGTGCACCAACAATTTGTACACCATTCGATAGCTAGGAACACGAGGAATCGATGTAGACCGTTTCTTTTTTCCTAGCTTTTCTGTGAAGCGAGATACGAGCAGTTTTATCTAGCTACAATAGCAGCCAATTTTGAGTAATTATTTTTGGGGTGTATGTCAAGAGGCGCGATTTTTATCGCCAGCTGGACACCAAATAGCAAATAATAAGTGTTTTGCAACTTTCCAAAATCATATAAAATTTGGAAGAAGATGTATTAGATAGTTGCATGAGTTGTTCAATCTTGATGCTCTAGAAAAAATTTGAAAGAGCAATTTTGAAGGTCAAAAACTCATGAAAATGCAATTTAGAACAAATTCGTAAATATTCCAGTACGATTTATAGCAAAAACCATGAAACTCAGCAAATGGTGACCTCAAACGGATAGTAAGCTGATGCACTTTATTCGGTAATTTTTGAAGACTTGCATAGCACTAAATTGGAGTTTTAAGTTGGTGACAGCCAGAGAAATCGCGCCTCTTGACCGTCTCCCTTATTTTTGAGAGCAAGAAGGTCTTTTTCGAACTTTTATACATGATTCGGAAGCTTGAGAAACGTACAATCTAACTACTCTTTTATTAGTTATTATTCTCTCTAGTAAAAGGAGATATGGTACGATTCTTGTCAGTAAACATGCATCCATCACTAGCTGGTCAAGATTTTCTACTCTTGCCCATCTCTTTCCTGCGACAGTGTGTATTCATTGATACGATATTAATTATTCAAATCAGACATGCTTTTGATTTTTGATTATGTTTCATTATCAGTGCCACTTTGAGTACTCAGAAGGTCTCAAGCATGCATTTTTTCAGCAAAACCCTTTTGCTTCGACACTCTCTTGCAGTCGTGATGTTTAAAGAGAAGAGCAGCTGGCGTTTCCTTTCCAAACAAAAGTGCTGTTGTAGTAGCTGTTTGATTCTGCCGTTACGCCTTGATTTAGTCTCAACCTCAGGTGAAAGGGGTCAGCCAGATGCCCGCCCTAAAGTGAAGGGGGTCAGAGAAATTTCTCCACCTATCGCATCTAGGGTGAGAGGGAGATCCGCTGGTTGGTACAGCCTATAAATATTGTGTGAGGTTCGGACAATAATGCCGCATCATTTCCCATTAGGCAACACTGTGATATAGTGAGCATAAAAAGTAAATGGGGTATTATTTGATGATCAGAGTCAGGTGAATTTGAATTATCTGCACCAGATTTGATTTAGCAGAAGTTTGAAGCCAAATTTTGAAAGCTTCAAGGCATTGTCTCATTAAATCTGGTGTCGCGCGGATCTTCACATATTCTTTATTATGGCCTTCTAAGTAGGCCACTGCAGCAAGCCCGACTTATTTGACCTTCTCTACGCTGAGAAACATTAACTCGAAGCGGTCAGCATCGAGCGATTTGGCCCGCACGGTCGACCTCCTCATTTCCCCCTTTACGCGTTTCAACCATCCATCCACTCAATGTTCACATCCATGGCATTGCTGCCACTGTGGCGAAGGCTAGACTGATAAAGCAAAACTCGTCCGCGTTGACGCAGGGTCGGAAAGGCTTGTGATATGCAAAAATCTATCAAGTCTTGGTAGACACTGTTTTTGAATGCCTGAAAGAAAAATCCTAGGGACCCTCAACTCGCTCATGTACACAATTGCCGCATCAGGCGCTCGTACGCACAGTGCTTTTTCCATGGCTTAGAATGAAGAAAACGAAACTCGGCATGTTCTTTAAAGCAGTCCTGAACTTCTCCCAGATGGGAATCGTTTGGAAGAAGTTCGTCTGAAACGTCCGCAGTGTTTGTACTCTTCAGTACCTCTGCGCTCTATCAAGTGGACTCTTCTACTTTTCCTTATTTTTACCCTGCCACGGTAAATTGATGCGACATTGATTCCCGAGCAGTTCAATGTCGCGCTCACTCTCCCTTGAGCCAAATCGCAGACATATAGTCCAAAGCTTTATAAAATGTCAATGCATTGGTATGGATCGAAAGAAATTGTTTACGATGACCACCGCGCGTCAGAGCGTGTGCGAAGTTCGGTGCGGATTGATCAGAAAGTTATTTTCTCTCTAGAGTGTAAGTACACGCGCGCACGCATACGCAGACGGACACAAAGGCAGACGCACTGCAAAATCTTGTTCGAAGAATCCCCTCAACGTTTACTCAATACAGCGGAGACGAGCGTTGCTTTCAGTAAGGTTGTTTCGTCAATGTACATTCGGTTATGCTCAAATGTAACTTTGGTATGGTCTGCCCTAATCCCAAGCAGGCCAAAATTGGCATGGCGGGAGTCCGTGTCGCGAGGTTATTGCGTCACGTTTAGTTAGCTAATCTGTACTCTCCTCAGTCTTTTCGCTCTCTGCGATGGGTTGCGCGCGTAAGCAGTGCAAACCCCTAACGTGCGAGCGCACAGATTCAGCCGACGGTTTTGGCCTGATGCAGAGGGAGGACATTATTTACTAAACACACATAGTTACCATAAAACATATTCAAACTTGCGCGCTAACGCTTGAGTTTGGAGAAAAATAAAGTATTTAAGTTATTTTTAGAAGACACAATTCCGTGTATCGTGCAAGGAAAGTCTTAACATAAACTGATATAGAGGCGGATGACTTGTGAAGTTTTATCTACAAATTAAAACTCTGTGCTAGTTGACCTTTTCTCATGCAAGTTTGACTCATATTTGGCTTGACAAAAACTGCAGTCTTCCAGAAAAGTGTAATGGGCAAAGAAAAGCCTGTTAACAGGCACAATAATTATGTCAGTCACAGCTCTTATTAGCGCAAAAGTGTCTGTAACTTTACATGTAGTGACGACTTCCTGACTGATTGAAAAAGGTTTAGGCTTTGATACGAAAAATGCGTAAAATGGGAAGAAATCTTGGCTTCAGCGATTTAGCATTGGGAAATTTGGAAGATTTGGACTATCTTTACAGTGAGGTAATCTATGTTTCTCTTTCAGAGGCATGATAAGATCTATAACACATTGGAAAATTCTTTTTGCTTGAGTTCATGAACTTTCGATGATATCTTGTAAAGGGGTGAATAACGTAGTCGTAAAATTTACTTGCAGCTCTTTTTTGATTTCACAAATGCAACCGCAGCTGGATTTTGTCGCGTAGTTTTGTACTCAGTTGCCACCCTGAGTCTAAAGCAAATGCTTTTTTTTAGAAAATTCTCAAAGCTGCTTAGGTAAAATAACACCTTTCACTGATAGCATTCGAAGTGAGATGCATAGCAAGTGCTCCGCCCTAAGCGCTTCGAACCTGCCACTCTAACCCTGCTTAAGGTGCCTTTGAATTATTACTCGGTACACAAAACCAGAAACTATCCATGATGAATTCCTCTTAGGCGATTCCCCTCTCGCCAAATTTTACGAAGTCCTTTATGACCTTTTGAAAACCACTCACTCTCTTCCTTGTTTTTGTGTCTGGTTGTCCCCTTAACTTTGAAATATAATAAATGGTGAAAGACCAAAACTCTTCTTTTATCATCTATTCTATAACTGTCTTCAAGGATCATTGACACCTAGAACCTGAACCATTTCCATACTTATTTGTTCCTCCACCTCCTTCCCCCTCCCCCCCCCCTCCCTCTCCTCCCTCCTCTCTCCCCACCGTCCTCAACGTTCATCCCCTCTCTCTGCATTCTTCCTCCACCTGCCAATTCTCTCCGCAGCGATCGACACAAAACTGATGAATATCACAGCAAGAATAAAAAAGAGGGAAAAAGCAAGACAAGCATAATGACGCCGAGCATCTTGTGAAACTGACAAGGAAAGGATACCAACATTAGTCGGCGATTGATCTGCTTTCCTTTTTTTGCGGAATAAGTTTCCGAAAGAAGTTGTGGGCGTTCAAATATCCACATTTGTCAAGGTTTAGGTGGCCAAAAATTGGCGAAAAGTTGTACAAGAACACTGGAAAGTCGAAAATCATTTTTAAATCGAGTATATTGTTTGCGAAAAAGCAACAAAACCGGTGGAGATCGCAGGGGTGTTGTTTTAGAGCTTTTCGCTGATCTTAAGCCACTCAATGCTTGGTAGATCTGGACATTCAAACGCTCGTAACTTCTTTTGGAGACTTATTCCGCAAAAAAGGAAAGATTTGGAATCAGCGATCAAACTCGCATCTAATGATATACATCTCATCTTTAATAGCCAACTAAGGTTGGTATCCTTCCCTTGTGAGACCTTTATGTGTATACAGGTGGAAGGTAAATGGGCGATATAACATTTAGTATATCTTTTTGAGGTATTACATCATGCCGCCTAATGTGCCTGTAGCTTATGGACAGTTTCTATAACAAGATTAATGAGAAACGCACGAGCTGAAGTCTTCTGATGTAACGGAACTTTGGAGTCTGCTTCCTCTTGAGCGGCGCTGTGTCGCAGTCATTCAAACCATGTTTGAAATCCTTTTAGTATTTTAGAGAAAAAATTTCCTGATAGTAAGGCGCTATTGTTCTTCAGACTATGCTTTACAAACCTTAGGTCTCAAAATCTATTCGATTGATGACCGAATCATCAAGAAGGGTTCCAACGAGTACAATCTCCGTAATGGAAAGAGTACAGAACCGCGCTTTTGACAAACCTTCTTAGTGAAGAAATTCTAAAAATTTATGTAGGCAAAAGGTCGGGTTCCCAACCTGTACCCAACTGGAGCGGTCCCAGTCAATTTGGGATAACGATGGAGCATTCTTTTATTTCAAGTTTTCATGAATTTTTGGTCATACTTCGAATTGCTTCATGCAGATGCATGTCGAACTTTTTATTTAACTATTTATTTATTTTTATTTCTTTATTTTATTTATTTATTTATATTTAGATTACTTAAAATAATCATTTTGTTTTGATGTCATATCATCGTATCTCTGTAGACAAGGCATTCCTTACTTGGGGCACAACTTGGGATTTCTGCGCTCTGCAAAATCGTGTTATTTTTTGTGATTTTGGATCCCCAAATTTTTACGAATTCTTAAGACGTCAATTGCTAATGACTCTTTTGAAATGAGTAAATACTTCTTTCTTCACAAATGCTCTCTTGTGTATCCTGGTAAAGATTCTCGTCCTGACACGGAGAAAGATGGAATTCGGTTACAAAGTGACCAAGTGCGTCCCACTTTTCAAATCCCTTATCTCTTATATATAAAGCTGAATTGTTTGTTTGTATGTCTGTATGTCTGCCTGTCTGTGTGTACGTATGTTCTGAATAGAAAATTTTATTTCTGAACCGATCCGGACCAAACTTTGCACACATACACTTCGGGGCCGGACGGGTGTCATAGGCTACTTTTCGTCATCGATCGACATCGATTTTATTGATTTTTCGAAAAGTTTGAGCTACGAGGCTAGTTGGCACAGGGGGTAAGTGAGCATGCTGATTACGAATATATTGTTGATAGGGCCGGGCGGAGCCGGGTTTACCAGCTAGTATAAAAATAAATCAAATCAAAGGTTTGCTAGATTTCGCCGAGGGCAATTGTGTTGAAGTATGAATGAAAAGCGGGATTCAAGTCATTTCCCGCTCCTGCTCACACTCGTCCTCCACAAGCTTCCTGCTATAAATCCTATGTACGTAACATCCCACACAACAAATATTGTCAAAAGTTTTCGGTCTTCGATGCAACTTTCCATTTTCTCAAATAATCGTCCTACAGCATTGTGCCAATCTCAAAAAAGTTTTACTGATAGATATAGCAAACCCTACGGGATCAAAAGCAACTTTTTCTTTTTCTTCAAAGGTCTCATAACGCTGTGATAGATAATCTACTGAAATCGTCGATGCTTGGAGGGCCTATCATAGGCACAAGCTCACTAAACATCAATAAATCTTTGGTCAAATTTTTCAAATTTGTTCATGAGTTCACGTTATCAACAAAGCAATGAGCGTCCGCGGATTCATAGTGTCATATGAATCTGTACACACCCTGAAACGCTACAGAAACATAAATTATGTTGATTTGGTATTCGAAGACTTTACTCTGAAATGAAATTTTTCGGGTTTATAAACTAAATTAGCAAGAGTAGAAAAAGCTGCATCTAAAGACGCCCGAACTGCTCGTCATTTGATGTTCAACGAGGTTAGGGGACCATATACGTATTTTGTTACTATCGAAATAATCTTGAAAGTTTTGAAAAGAAAGCTGTGAAGAAAAGAAAAGGCTATATTGTATCTTTTCGTGAAGTTGGTGGAAAAAATTTGAAGCATTAGCGAAGTTTGACCTTGGCAAAAGTCTTGGGTTGTAGTTTCTAGTTAGGACTCGTTTTAAGCTGGAATGAAAGGAAAACCATTTGAAAGAGGATGAAAGCGGATAGAGGTTTCTGAGGATCTTTGTTCTGCAGAGTGTTATCCTCCTATGAGAGCGAAATACTAAGAGCGAAATACTTTCGGAACGACCTCTCAGATAATCGCCGGGGCAGGCGATCCGCAAACTCGCGCTTTTCTGCAAGCGGTCAGCAGGATTTTGGCGTTGCCAAACCTTCAGCGAGCGGTACTTCCTTTACTGTCTAGTGTTCTGCCAGCGGGCAGCAACAAAGAATTTTCTGCAGGCGCCCGTCAATAATCTCTTTCTGCAAACGCTAGCCGAACTTTCAGCAGGCGCTCGGAGTCTTTTTATGCAGTTTCGGACATAGTCAAGCACAGGTAAGGCTCTGTGTGGCAGAGATGTCACCGTTGGTTTGATTACTCTAGTTTGAGGTACTTCCTCTCAGCGGAAAGTGCCTGAGGACTGCGCGGTCCTCCACAAAAGACCGCGCAGCCCTCGAAATTTTGCATATTTTCGCGGAAAGTCCGCGAGAATGCGGCCACTGCGCCGCAGATAATCTACAAGAAAACCGCGTTTGTTCTTCGTCTAAAATTTCGCTAAAATCCTTCCAAATTTCTGCAAGCGGACCGCAAGAAATCAGCGAACTATTTCTCCGGTGCCCGCCGCCAATAAATCGCATGCCGCCTGCTCGCGGCGATTGTCTGAGCTAATACAGGGTGTCCCAAAAAGAATCAAACGTTTGATCTTCAATAACTTCCCTATATGGAAAGCTTTCGCGCATCTTTTAGCGTCATACGTTAGAGCTGGGTACAACTTATATTACAGTATAGAGCGAATCACCGATTTCTCTTAGTCGGTGTAAGATTACGGTAGAAATTTTCAATTGATTTTACGCTTACAACAGGCGAGAATGCTTCTAAAAATTTCCAAAAAATTGAAGGACGTTAAACTGAGGTGTTAGGGGATGCTGAATCTAACCACAAAGTTTTTCGCTGCCGTACTCCTCATCTTCCTACAGCATGCGCACTGTAAGGCCCCGGACAGACTTCACGCAATTTGATCGTCGCGACTGAATCGCGACGAGACAACTGTTACAACATCATTTCATGCCGATCGACTTGCATTTCGGTTGTGATACTTTTCCAGCCCGAAATTTTTGAATGTGAAATGAAAATGAATGGAAATGTCGGCGATTGAGTCGCGACGATTAAGTCGCGTGAAGTCTGACCGGGGCCTAACGCTTTGGCTAACGCGAAGGCATTTAACGACGTTTTGTGACTGCAACGTTGATTTAGTAAATTTTGTTAAAAGGAAAAAAATTCAGCGTTAAGGTGCGGTAGCGGAAAACTTTGTAATTAGATTCAGCATCCCCTAAAACCTTAGTTTAACGTTCTTCGATTTTTTGGAATTTTTTAGATGCAGTTCTCGCCTGTAGTAAGCTTAAAATTATTTGAAAATTCCTACTGTAACCCACAGTGACCAAGAGAAATCGGTGATTTGCTCTTACTATAATCTAAGTTGTACCCAGCTCTAACGTATGACGCTCAAAGATCCGCGAAAGCTTTCCATATAGGGGAAGTTATTGAAGACCAAACATTCGATACTTTTTTTGGGACACTCTGTATATTCATCTGTATTACCTGTATCCCGTTGATCATCGTCTTGCATGAGCGGGTACCAGTAATGCCTCAATTCGTCCCTGTCATGGGCGATTGTTTAACCAGTTTTCACGTATCACACACCAGTGGCCGTATTCATCAACGAACCCCGACCCGTATTTATGAAACATAGGGTAGGCTTAACCCTGAGGGTTAAATCTAACCTTGAGGGTTAATTTTACCCCGAAAGCGACTAACCCGTATTCATCAACGAACCGTGAGGGTTAAACTAACCCTGGAGGGTTAAACTTACGTGATTCATCAGGGTTAATTTAACCCTAGCTCAGAGCAAGGTTAACTCTACCCTAACGCTTCATACAAACATTTACTCGCATCTAATAGTTTATGGAAAACGATCAACGAGTATTGTAGTATTTAGTATTGGTCGTTGTTATAGTATTTAGTTTCGACTTCGTTTTATGTTCATATTCGAACTACATGAAACCCTGACTTCGCGAGAAGAAGAATTCTAGCTTTGGTGACAAATGAATGCGACGAAGAAAAATGGCATTACATTCTGACAAGTGCCAAAACAGAAGAACCCCTTTTTAATAACATTGACCCCTAAAAGAGTAGCAGAAGCCCGGTATAAAACGAACTGCGCAAAAGTAGAACTTACACTGCACAATTGCACACATGAAAATAAATTCACGCTGTAAGATTGGATGCTGCACAAGTATGCTAGAGATGTATTATAAAAACTAGTGTAAGAAGCTTATTCGTTGACTATACTACTATAGGTGAAAGAACAGAAGTATAAAGTGAATTTAGCCCGCACTTAGGCATTCTGTGATGTGAGTTTGCACAGCGCACGCGTAATTGACGCCTTAACCCTCCACGGTTAATTTAACCCTCAGGGTTCGGAATACGGCCACAGGTTCGTTGATCGATACGGGTGGATTGCGTTCCGTGGTAAACTCTAGCCTATGGTTGATGAATACGGCCAATGAATCCTGAGGGTTAAATAACCCTGGAGGGTAAGCTTAACCCTCAGGGTTCGTTGATGAATACGGCCACAGGTGTACGTGGAACGCTCTCAAGGACTTCATTAGAGGACTTCGTGAACATACAGGACCTTCGCGTCGGCGATCTTCTTCGTTTGCGTTTGACGTCCAGTGGTATTCAATGTGTTACAGTTGTCCACCGGTTGTCGCCGAACGATTTCGTGCCCAGCCCATCTCAAATAATCACCGGGGGCAGGCGACCATGCGGTTTCTGCGCAAGCGGGCATCGGAGAATTAGTTCGCTGATTTCTTGCGGTCCGCTTGCAGAAATTTGGAGGAATATTGACCCAATTTTAGAGTAATACTAGGAAAAGGATTGGGGCTTTTTTATAGATTAGTTGCGACGCAGTGGCCGCATTCTCGCGGACTTTCCGCGAGAACATGCAAAATTATTGATGGCCGCACGGTCCTTTGTAAGGACTGCCCAGCCCATAGGCACTTTCCGCTAAGGGAAAGTACCTCAAACTTGAGTAATTAAACCAACGATGACACCTCTACCATATAGAGTCTTACCTTTGCTCGGCGTACTCCCAAAACTGCATTAAAAGTGTTCGAGCGCTCACTGAAAATTTGGTCAACGCTCGCTGAAAGAAGTTATTTGCCGAGCGCTTGCAGAAAATGCTGTATTGCTGCCCGCTGGCAGAATATGCGACAGCAAAGGAAGTGCGTCCCGCTGGAGGTTTGGCCACGCCCCAAATTTCTGCTGACCGCCTGCAGAAAAGCGCAAGTTTGCGGACCGCCTGCCCCCAGCGATTGTCTGAGATCTTATCTTCTTCTAATTGGCGTACGCGGCAGCGTCCCTAATCTTCGATCGTTGACGTAGGGTAGAACTTCCTTACCTTACTTGCGTGACTCGGTTCACTCCTAGCATCATCTCTCAACAGATCGTTCGATGACGCTAACCGCTTGTTCATCCTTGCTTTCTCATTGTCCGCCTTTCTGATGCGTACGTCAAAGCAGGAAGAACCGTCAAGTTGGAAAGGTGGGCACGGAACCGGATGTTCTTGGTCTTCTTTACTGCGTCCTCAATTATCTTATGTGCTCCTCATGCTGCATATTTTCTCCTGCTCAATTCTGAAGCTAGGTCGTTCATCATATGAAGTTCACGACTTAGGTAGGTGTAGCTTGAGCAATCGGCGATCGTCATTCCATTCAGCGTATAAGGAGCATCAAAAACCCATCTGTTTATGAACATCGTCTTCGTGATTTAGCTTTAGACCAATCTTTCCTTAAACGTCGTCAAACTGGGTCAGCATTTGTTTAGCTTTCGTATGTCCAGTGTAATCAAGACTATGTCATCAGCGAAGCGAAGGTGGTGTAGTTGCCTGCCGTCGACTTTCACTCCCATGTCGTCCCATTCCAACTTACGTATGATGTTCACCGGAGCGTCACTGAATAGTTTCGGCGATGTAGTATCGCCTTGTCGCACTCATCTCTTCACGTCGATGGTGATGTCTTTGTAGAAGGTGTAGTCTTGCTTGTGATTGTCCCAGTTTGCTCGCACGGTTGTCCTTCGTCTAACTCTCTTCCCATTTTGTTGAGAATAACTCACGTAAAAAGTTTGTGGAATGCAAACAACAGCAGATAAGGCAATAGTTGCCGATGTCGCAGGGATCTTCCTTTGTACAGCGACACGGTTTTGCTGGTCTTCCTTATTCTTGGAACCTTGCTTTTTGTCAGATAACCGCGTGAAAAGCCTTGCCGTCTTAATGGGACTGGCGAAATTCTTCAGACGCTTGAGCTTAAACTTGTCGGGAACGGGTGCTGTACGGTTCTTCATCAACATGATAGCATGACGAATCTCGGAAGGAGGATCAGATGGTGCGACATACTGTCCTCCTTGGGATGGGTGGTGGGTGAACTTGGCTCGCAAAGAGATTTGAAGAAGTCGTGGATGACCTTCTCCATTGATCCCAATTATGGTTCCGTCAGGACGATGAAGTGCGGTCATCCTTATCTTGAAGTGAAGCTTCGGCGGCGTCGCGTGTACTTCTTCCAGTCTTCGCGGCGTCAATCATCACTGCTACTCTTCTTTCCTTGAGGTCTTCTTTTATCGCTTCGCAAGCTCGGACGTCAGTCGGTAGTGCCTGTGGCTCGTGCGCGTCCACGTTGGTGTATCAGCTCCAAAGTCTCCGTAGGGAGACGCCTTCTCGTGCTTCTTAGACTCTGGGATTTCTTGGCACAATTGTGGAGATGTTGTACAAACCGTTCGTATTCTTCGTCAATGTTGTTGATCACGGTTTCTCGCCAAGAGCTGGATATCGGAGAAAACAGATCTTCGATAGGTTCGATGGTATTCGATGGTATTCATGGGACGATATTTCCTGAACTTGTCGTCTCTCTCTCCATTTCGTGAAAAGAGATCGCCGAAATGCCTTGAGATCGTCCTCGTCGGGCTGCATGTTGGGGCGTACGCAATGAAAACGGTCATGGTAGGGATTGATCCAAATCTTGACATTCGCAAACGGTCCGATTCGAGGTTGTGAGTTGTTCAAAAGAATCTGTTCACGGCCAAATTCGTGTTGACAAGGACTACACCGCCCACTCCCTCGATGTCGCATGTTCATAAGAACAGTTCTTCTCCGGGATCAAACCTGGCGTTCAGCAGGTGTATGTATGCTCACTGTATTACTACAATACCACCCAGCTGGTTAGTAGCGAGACTTCATAGAGGGGGTATTCCCTCCATGATGGAAATCCGTGGACCTGATTTTAGGTGTCCCAACAGTTCTACCCGGTTTCCGGTCTTTCATAGAAAACGCGTGGTATAAAAATAAGCAAACTCTCAAAAACATTTCGGCGCAGTTTTCTTCCTTTTTCAACATCACATTGGAGAACGTCTTCTTTCATGCCTAGTAAGATGGAACGCATGTGTCTTCATCATGCCCAAGTTGTGAATTTCTCACAATTTTATTTTGATTGGAAGAGTTTGAAGGCAGCCGATTAGAGCAAACAAAGTAACTCTATTACTGACAATCGAGTTTTGAAACTCTTAAATTTCGGACTCCTCAATCTTTGGTGCGCTTATGGCCCGTAGTAAACTCCCCGTCAGCGCATCTCCTCCGAGGCGGGCCTAGGTTGGCCTTACGGCGCCTCAGCGCGGTGTCAAGCGAGCCATCGATCCGGATGCGGATCAAATTGTATGCATGATAGAAACTTCATGTTCTCAAAGAAAAAGCAGCTCGGGAGATCGTGCAGGTTTGGTCAAATGGCTAAAGCTAGTGTAATGCAAGCGGCAGCACCAGGGTTCGCGCCCGGCACGTGCTGGCGTTTTTGCTATATCGCCGGGGCAATCTTTGAGAGCAGCCACTATCAAAAAAATTGATGGTGGGCGCTGTCTTTGCTGCGCAAACGAAGACATAGCCCAAACTGACACGAAATATGTGGAAAAAACCTGATATCCCATTTTTGCTGCGATCAGCTGTTCATTGATCATCCCCATCCGTATGCCACCCTATTTGTGCATTTTCGTGCCGTCCGCAGAATCAGGGTGAAGTTTCTCGTAAGTTACTGACGAGCAACTTACGAGATTTGTGTCTGCGTCTTCTTGCAGACACGCTATCTCCGTAAGCCAGGCCGACGGCGACGGCTTAGCTTAGGGCAGGCAGCGCAGCTCATTGCGGCAGCTGACCGGCCCCTTGGCTGTAGCTCATCGCCCATTCTTAATGCACAGTAGCAGGGGATCGTAAGATTAGCTTACGGATCTCTTCTGAAGGGGTCAGCGCAGATTATCTGAGCTGAGAGGGGGTTTACTACGGGCCTATGTCTTACACGGCTTTACAAAAATGGAGACTTTTGGAAAATTAACATGAAGAAACTGAAAAGCTAATCGAAGACGCCCAAAAATTGTTGCGTTGCACTTTGATTTCTATGTCCATTTGTCATCACTCAAGTCTTGCAAGATAGTTTTGAAACGTTTGCTGTACGGAGCCACACTTTGTCATGCATCTTTTGTAGACAATTTGAAGTAGAGATTCGTTTAAACGGTGCAATTGGGTTGCGTGCGGTATGACCAACCGTTTTGTTCTTGACTAGAGTGTCCCTTCCTGCAAAAAGTCTTGTTCAGAAGACGCCCTGCAAATTATTAGTTTTTAAGACATTTCATTTTTTTTTGTTTCATACTGACGATGATGAGAATGCGCCAATTTTCATATTCGGCAAAAAAATTCCTGCAAAAACACTTTTTTGTAAAGTGAATGTCTTTTTGTCGTTTGGAATTTCCACATTTGGAAAGTGAGAAGTCGAAGCGGGTTAGCCTAGTAGGTTTGGTGTAAACAGCATGATCAGCTTTTCTCAAAGATATGCGCACCTTGCCGCAGAACAACCGCCTTCCTGAGAAACGAGGACGAAATGAAAACGCTACAAACTTATGGAACGACCTAATAATATGGAACACTCAGTTGCATGTTTGGAGGACATGCGCATTATAAGAACGCCCGTGGCTAAATGAAAAGTTGAGGCGAAGCTTTGCACACATACGTTTTCGCCTATCACTCCGCGACCACTTTGCTTCCTCAGCATTTATTAAAGGCAGCGTCCAGGCAAGTCCTAACACATGGGGATCTCACGTAAATAGTAATTTTGGGGCCCTAACTAAGCCACTGCCCAACCGGCAGTTCAGGTAGTGTTCTAACGGCTGAGATATTCCCCTCGAAACTGGACCCCGCGATCGTATTTCGCATGGATTCATGGCGCAAAGCGTTTGTCCTGGCGCGAAACTGCCCTGAATCGATGCGAATACGATCGCGGGGTCCAATTTCGAGGGGAATATCTCAGCTGTTAGAGCACTACCTGCGCTGCCGTATGCAATGCCTTAGTTAGGGCCCCAAAATTGCTTTTCACGTAAAATCCCCATAGGTCCAGATCTGCCTGGGCGCTGCCTCTAAGTGGGTCCGAAAGTGAGTGCCGTTTTTTAGACCAATCCTCAAATCATTCAAAATAAAGATAGACAAACATCCTGAAAAGTGTTCTATGCAGAATTCCTTCCTCTTTCCAGCAGTAGTGCTTTTGTCCAATTGCTTTTGTGCTCGCTTAAAAAATCGTCAGAACCTTCAAACCATAATTTTTATATACCCTCACCTTCGCTATTTCTTCAAATTTTTCGAATTTGTTCTGGAGTTCGGGATTTAACAACAGTTAGATACTATCTAATACAATTTCTGGCATCGATAAGCTTTTCAAACTTTCTAAAATCATTATTTTGATGCTACCAAAATTGAAATATGTTTATTCCAAACCTCGTTGATCATCAGACAGCAAACAGCTAGGGTGTCATCCGCTGCAAATCCTTCTCCCCTTTTTGATAAACGTCTTTATGGCCCTAAGGAAAAACTTGTTATAACTCTAATTTTTGACCCGGCCCAGGCTGCACCCGAATATTGCGAAAATTAATATTTCGAGGCGGTAGAGTCTCATTTGTTAGTTGAAATTCGTGTTTAATCAATCATAAGTACTAGGCTGTTGCATAAGTTCTGTCCGATTTGAATTTTTGAGTTTAAAATGTCATAACTTCTTTCAGAGTCAACTTTTTTCCAAGGTCTTAGTTTCTATGTGTTGAGCAGTCCCTTGGCTAAAAAATGCATATTGAGATCTGCGCAAATCTTTGTTAAGGAAGAACCAAGAATGCAAAAACTTCGCAGCGTTTTTCTTCGAATCTGTCTTTTTTGACATGGTAACGCTCCCTTATGAAAACTGATAGGCATCTTTTCTAATAATGGATGGATAGAGAAATTTTCGTAGATTATTATGCAACATAAAAGAGCCCATAGGGTTTGCGCTGCCGAGAGATTTTCTTGACCGAACAAAAAATTAGCCACTTTTTGACCTCGCTTCAGCACATGTGTGCATGCCTATTTATGAACTACGAACGATTTACAACTGACGTGAGCGCCAAAAAGGAATTGGTGGATGGGCCGCCCTGTTAGCTCTTGCTTTGCCCTAGCACCTCCAACTTTGAGCTTGTCGATTAATTCTATTCGCAGAAAGTTATTGCTTGTAAAACATCTATACCAAAGATTTATGTTCGAGGATAAATTTCACTAGCAAGACGTTTCTTCATGGGACCGAACTTCTGCATATACTAGCATTCCATACCCTTATTCTGAAGCCAATGAAAGAACCTGACTTGAAGGGCGCATTGTGGAGATATCCTCGCAAGGACATATTTCTAGGGATAGAACGTACCTCGGCCACTTAGAGATTTTAGGCCTGTGATCTCCGTACACTAAGAATTTTATTGAATTCTGGTATGCTTTAGAAAGCGCAAGGAAAGCACTTTTCAATGATACCAACCGTATCGAATTAGAGATGAAATTCTCTTAGAACAGCTGCTTCAAACATGAGGCAAAAAAATCGGACAGAACTTATGCAACAGCCTAGTATTTATAGAAGTTCTAATTTGCAAAGATTTCTTAGTGTTTGAAGCGTTTCTATATTTTACGACTTCGCACATGTGAAGGCTTTTGAAAAACTTGTTTTTGAAAATAATGAAAAGCCAGCTGTTGATGCCAAAAAATTGGGTTTTGTTTACTTTATCCAAATGTTGTCAATTTTTTTAAAAAGACCGAAAACGAAATTTCAAAAATAGCTAAAATTAGGGTACGTTAAGTCTATGGGTTGGATATTATAGTAATTATTAGAAGGATCATTTAAGGAATTCAAACAAAAACATAACTGCTAAAAAAAGAGTGAACTTCTACATATAACAGTGCTTAGAATGTTTGTTGTTCTAAATGATTTGAAGATAAGTCAAAATTGGCACGAACTTCTGGATCCACCTAATATGAACGGTATCAGTGAAGCACATATCACAGCGACGAATAGGCGATAAATCAAGGCATCCTGCGCAGAAACTATGCTGCGGTTGCAGCCAAGGATGCCAAGAGCAAAAAGGACTACGTAGATTAGCAAACTCTGCAGGGCGAAGAATACAG
Source organism: Cylicocyclus nassatus (assembly GCA_958299035.1). NCBI lineage: Eukaryota > Metazoa > Nematoda > Chromadorea > Rhabditida > Strongylidae > Cylicocyclus > Cylicocyclus nassatus. The sequence continues at coordinate 23,917,353 of CATQJL010000316.1, forward strand.
TCACGGAGAGCATGTTTCTGTCAGTTATCGCTTTCCCTTCCCTGCGCTTGCAACTAAGGGTTTTGTGCACTAACATCTCTGCGGTGAGGGGAGCGGCGTTCTCTGTTATGAAGTGGCCTCGTGCGGACTTCGCTGCGATTTTTACCCTTTGACTCAACTGCATTGGCGACTGAAAGGCGAGGCTTCGTGAACTGATTGAGGCTATGATCAGAGAGCACGCGTGCGGAGAGATGCAGACTGCGTCCGTCAAGGGCGTGAGCGGCTTTGATTAGGTCACAAAGCCCCTCCTTCCAGGCGCCAAGATAGTTGAATCAAAGGTTACATCATCGTTAATGTCGCTTCCCTCGCCGCAGGAATGTTAGTGCATACGGGGTATACACCGCAACTCTAGCCGGGCCGGGGATGCTGGTTAGTAAAAGATGTGGCAGCCAAAAGTAGTTTGTCACATTTGCAAGCCTCTGATGCATACGAAGTTTCGTATTTGGATGGAGAGCGAGCATTCCCATTCAAAACCGCGCATCGAAATAGTATATGTGTATGTGTGTCATTCAAATTCGCTAGAAAACTGTGGCAACGAACAACGGCAAGAAAAGTGATTTGGAAGTAATGGATTGAATATTTTGAGCTTACGTCACTATTCTCCATATCTTGTAACGTTTTGCAGTATATTCAAGTGGCAAGCCCAGATGGCTTAAAATTTCTGGAGATTGAAAACATGTTCGAAAGAATTTCGCTGGAGTATGAATACGGCTCATTAAATAACGCTACCGTCTCTGGGAAAGATGCGAAGAGGAGGGAACGAATAATGTACGCTTTCAATGCTGGCTACGATGCTCGACACAATAAATTTCGTAAGTTTTCGTGATTGTTCGAAGACGTACAATACCGCTCACATTTTTTGAAAAATAGACGCGAATGTACATACATGTTGCTACATGTATGGACATCAACTGCTGCGTGGCCATATCTCGCCTCAGAGTGGACGAATTCTGAATCTAAAGCCACCTTCGATCCAGCTCGGCGCGGAGAATCTTTTGATATATCGGAAGTGGGGGTACGATGTCTTCGATAATCCGTTTCCAGCTTTTTCAAATTCTTTTGCGGAGGTCCTTTCGCGAATATGTGAAGCAGCGCCTAACATAGAAGACTTTACTAAGTACTATTCGATAATGCTGTTCTTGTAGATTATTGCGCTAGAAAATAGCTCAGACTTTATTCCAAAGGAGACAGAAGCGTTGGTGAATTCTAAAAAAACCACGTACTTTAGTACTTTTTCTGTAGATGGTGGTGTGCTAAATAGTAGGCGTAGATTTCTTTTCGAAGGAAATAGAACGGCTGGTGTATTTTGGAAAAATCTTGTCGTCCCAAATTCTACTCGCAATAGCCCCAAGATACGAAGCTATCTTGCTAAGCAGATGTGAGTTTCGAAATCAGCAGGTCGGATAACTTCTACGAGCAAGTTTTCCATTATGTTCGGGTTATTTCATTTTTTCTCGTTTTACGCTCTAGGAGCTCGCCGATGGATTTTGGTCAAAATGTTGATGCTCTTGAATTGTAAGATAACCGCTTATAAAGGTTTTCGAACAGGCTTTTCACGAAAATCGTGGCCTTTGATTGCTTGCTTTTCTAACTCAAATTACAAGGAACTTCTGCTATCAAATGGTGCATGACTCAGGCTCCAGTCTGTGAAATCCGCAGAGTTACGAGCCTACGGGAAATGCTCATGAATCTTGCCCAAAATGTAACGATCGCATATTTCGTCGAAATTCCTCCGTGAGCGCTTGTACAACACGCCGATCAAATTTTTTCACGTTTTTAATGTATCTTATTGTGTTAGATTTGGTGCTTTGAGCTCTAGCTACGAAATAGCTTTGATATTCAACTGCTGAAGCACACGCAAGCACCATATTCAATACAGTGAAAGTCTTTGGGCAAAGCGAACATAATATCCGCAACGAGCGTCATACAAGCGCTCACGGTGGAATTTCGACGAAATTTGCGATCTTTACATTTTAAGCAAAATTTATGAGGACGTGTTTTCGTAGGCTCGTAACTCGGCGAATTTTACAGGCTGCGCCTGAGTCATGCACCTTCGATAGCACAATTCTCAGTAGCTTTGACTCAGAAAAGGAAGCAGGCAAATTTTCTGACAGGTACGCGAGAAATGCAGGCGAATTTACGAGCTTTCGTGATTTAGTTACAGTTACCTCACCGTATCTCTCCAAAAAGACCCTGTAATCCTCAAAGGCCACGATTTTCGTAAAGAGCGTGTTCGGAAACCTCTATAAGCGAGGTTTCCTTACAATTAAAGAGCATCATCATTTTGACCAAAATCCATGGCGAGCTTCCAGAGCCTAAAACGGGAAAAAATGAAATAACCCGAACATCTCGGAAAACTTGCTTATAGAGGTTATCCAACCTGCTGATTTCGAAAATCACATCTGCTTAGCAAGATAGCTTCGTATCCTGGGGCTATTGCGAGTAGAATTTGGGACGACAAGGTTTTTCCACAATTCACCAGCCGTGCTATTTCCTTTAACAAGAAGTCTGCGGCTACTATTTAGCACATCATGATCTACAGAAGAAGTACTATCAAAAGATTCTTGTTGGAATTTACTCGGGACTATGCTCGCTGCTTTAGGCCTCGGACAGAGTTCACGCGATTTGATCATCGCGATTAAGTCGCCGCGTTTTCATTCATTTTCATTTTACATTCAAAAATTTCGAGCTGGAAAAGTATCACAACCGAATTGCAGGCTGATCGGCATGCAATGAACTCGTAACAGTTGTCTTGTTGCGATTGAATCGCGACGATCAAATCGCGTGAATTCTGTCCAAGGCCTTACACCTTCGCGAAAAGACGTCCGCAGAGAGATTTAAGAATAGAAATTGAAATATCAAGGACATGCTGTATATAAAAAGATTCGCCTTGATGAGCTGAGCAAGGCGCTACTTTCTTCAAAATATACTTATTCCAAAAATAGTTATGACGAGTAGAATTCAAAAACGCTTGTTTTTTCAAAGATTTCACCAACGCTTCTATCTCCTTTGGAAAGAAGTCTGAGCCTATTTTCTAGCGCACAATAATCTACTAGAACAGCATTATCGAATAGTACTTAGTATAGTCTTCCAGGTTTGTTTCATACTGCAGTCGCTGCAGCAACTGTTGTATGAAACATGTATGTTGGATAGGCGCTGCTTTTCATATTCGCGAAAGAACCTCCGCAGAAGAATTTGAAAAAAAAACTGAAAACGGAATATCGAAGACATCGTATTCCCACTTCCGATATATCAGAAGATTCTCCGCGCCGAGTCAAATTGAATGGTGGCTTTGGATTCAGAATTCGTCCATTCTGAAGCGGAATATGGCCACGCGCCGGTGATGCCATACATGTAGCGACATGTGCATCACTCATGCGACGTCGATGTCGCTACATGTATGGACATGCTAAATGCTACATGCTTAAACTCAAATTTCGTTATTTGTCAAATTCACTATGATCCAAATTACTATAAGGATTAGAGGTGTTTACGTGTTTGTCTGTATGTCTGTCTACCTAGAACAGAGGTTTCAAGCCACAATTTTTGTCTCAATGCACTGCCAGCATCTCCGTTTACAAGAAAAGCAAGAGGGGAGTTGACGAGTGGACTCCTCAGAAATTTCGAGCCAAACGGATCCACCTGTTGTTCAGTGGCGGTCCCAGGATTTTGGGCCGGGGAGGAGGGAGGGGGGGGGGAGGGGGGGCGGCAAAAATTTTTTTTCAAATGAAGGTGCGTGACGTTAGCCACGCACTCCGAAACAATTTTTGAGGTGCTTCCCAAAATTTTTGCGGGTTTCCAATCCCTAAAATCTGGAAAAAGGGGCATGGCTAATTAGAATTTCTAAAAAATTTTAAAATTCATTTTAGTTATCTACGAAAACGAACAAGTCACTTGCATATTTTTATGACCCATGCAAGTAAATTTCAAAAATTTCGCGATCCATTCTCCCCCCCCCGCCCCTCTCTCGGTTCGCCACTGCTGTTTTTGGCCTGCATGAACTTGAACTTTTTGCACAGTTGCGAATTGTTAAAAATATAATATACTTAATATACTGAATCACGGTGAATTTTAGCAATATAGATATTGGAAGTGGGTTGCAAAAGAGTAGCAAGCAAAAGGAATCGAACTTGCAAACAAAAAGGCACCTCATCCTATGAGGACGCTCACTTACTTACCTGCGCTACAAGTGCACATTCAAGTGGGTGATGAGTACTTATGATGCGCTGCGACCCTACGGCGGAATCGAGGACCATAACTTCATGTAGGAGATCGATAAGCAGCTAATGAAGGCGGATATGTACCCTGCCCTCCATGTGGTGTTCAACGGTATGCAGCTTGTTGGGATTGGCCACTTCGAATTTTGACCATTCTCTTGTAAGTAGTCGTGAATCATGGAGATTCGCCTTGTAAAGAGTGACCGCTCTAACTGATGATTGCTTACTCTGCAAAATCAACAAAACGAAAACAGAAGTAGGGCAGTGGTGGGAATTGAAATAGCATTAGCATCACCAATTTCATGGTCTTTGATCAAAGATTTCATTCTTGAACTCTGATCAATGCCTTCGCTATATGCAATCCATAAATTTTTGCCTCAATGTTTAGTGGTCACTCGAGCTTGTTGGAAAAATTTCGAAACGACCTGATACAAGCCGCTGGTTTATATGTAATTGACGTTGAGGAGCATTCAAAAACAAAAGTGAAATTAACATTTCAGAAATTGGGACAACCTTGCTACAGTTTCCCGCATTTTCTTATAGTCTTCCCAAGTAAGTGTACGTTTCAGATTCTATATAGGCGTGTTGTGTGAAAGAGGCGTATAAATTGCAACGCTTATCTTATATATAAAGCTGAATGTCTGTTTGTCTGTCTGTGTGTACGTATGTTCCAAATAGAAAATTCCATTTCTTAACCGATCCGGACCAGACTTGGCACACATACACTTCGGGCCCCGGCGGGTGTCACAGTCCACTCTGTTTGTCTGTCTGTATGTCTGTACGTATGTTCCGAATAGAAAACTTCATTTCTAAACCGATCCGGACCAAACTTGGCACACACACACTTCGGGCCCCGGCGGGTGTCATAGGCTACTTTTCGCCATCGATCGATATAGATTTTACCGATTTTTATCGATTTTTTGCAGAGTTCACCTACGGGGCTCGGAGCTGGCACAGGGAAGTAATCGAGCGTGGGAATTTCGAATACAATATTAGTTTTCAGAAATATCAACTACTTTTACCGATTTTATCGATTTTGCAAAGTTTGACCTGTGGGGCTGAGAGTTGGCACAGTGTGGTAATCGAGCATGGGGATTCCGATTACAATATTAGTTTTGCGCTATTCGGTTATCCGGTTTCCAAAATTTTTTTGTCGTAGATGCTCAAACTTCGTGTATAAGGGTTATCTACATGCTGAATACAAATATCACATTTTCTCCGCAGTACATCTCCCCGTGTGGTTACGATAGGTGTACGGCAGGAAGTCAAAATCATGCATTCGGCTGTTTGGTTCAGAGAACTTATTCGACATGCTGATTACGAATTTCATACTCTCTCTGAATATTGACATTTTCATAGAGTTATGGTGGTTATACGGTATGGAATCGAACATAGATTTGCTTCAAACTTCGTTTAGAATAGTCATTTAGCGCGCTGAACATGAATATCATGCTGATTTCGCAGGATAGCGCATTTTCTTGGGTTACGGTAGGTGTGCAGTAAATGGATCGAAGTTCCGGATTTGCTCAAAACCTTACCTTTAACGGTTCACAAGCATACTGCTTATAAATATGATGCTTGCTCGCTGTCATAACGCGTTATTGTAAAGTTATTGTGAGTTACACGGTTTGAATGGACATTTTTTTCGCTTTTGGGCCAATAGATCCCAGATATTCACAAATGGGGAAACGGCCGTTTTGCATGGCGGTCTCCAGCGCTCCTGATAACCTGTCCCAACGCGTAACGCACGCGGCAAATCTCCCTCCCCCTGTTTTTGCTTAAGCAAAAGCCGCCGAATGTTATATCGCGCGCGGCGGTGGTCCTATAAGGAAAGCATTACGGTCGTGGGAAACTTTTATTTATTTATTTATTTGTTTATTTATTTTGTACGCTCGTAGGCGTGCTGCATGTTGAATAGGAAAAAGGCAATTACAAGACAAACATCAATCACAGAGAATACAAAGAAGTTTGAATAGTTTAAGTACACAGAAATAGATGAATGCTAGAAAGGGACTTTAGAAGACATATTTCCGAGTAAAGATCTCGTTAAGAATTTCTGCAGTAACAATCCATCCTAGTCCGCCAACGGAAATGACCATAACAAGGCAGCGCGAGCACCCCGAGGGCTCGACAAACGGTTGCACCGGCAGCCCCCGCCAGCATAACCAAACGGGTGCACTGGCAAGGGGCCGCCAGTACACCCGCTTGTCAAACCCTCAGAACGCACCACCCAGCCATGACCCCCGCCGATGAAGAAGAGCAGATTGATGAGTCGGGTAAGGAAATTCAACAGAACTAATCGTTACTCGGATATGCCTTTTAGAGCCCAGTAGTTCAAATGGAATGAAAAGCACCTGAGTGAATTTGAATTGAAAAGGTAACATGGAAAGACAACTTAATTGTTACACTTAATCAATCTATTTGAAACAAAAGAGGAAGCAAACATGGGTAGGAGTGATGCACCTACCCATGTTTATACCACACGACTTGCCATTATCGTGGGGATTAAGCATTGAAACAGATATTCTTGAAACAGCACTTTAGGTAATTCCCTGCCAAAGTTTCAGGCAGGTTCATGATTTTTACCCGCTGGCAAGCAAAATGACTACGATATTTGCCATCAGTGGCTCCTCAGATAACCCCCATTACCGAGTTTGAGCAAGACACACCACAAAAACATTTTGGGGCCCGTATAATAGCGCCGTCAGTTTTTAGAATTACCCTTACTTTTATTGATATTTTTGATTTTTTGCAAAGCTTGAGCTACGGAGCTGGGGGTGAGGAAGGTAGGTGAGCATGCTGATTACTAACACAGCGAGAATAGGGAATTGCATGTAGAAGTGGGCACAGGGAAAGATTGTACAGGGAAGGGAATGAAACTTTATCAAAGTTTTGACAGGGCCGGGCGGAGCCGGGTAAGCCAGCTAGTTATTTTGTGAACTTCAATAGAATAATTTCACCGAACTGACCCAACATAATAACACTTGCTTTTTATTGTTGCTACAAAAAAACCTAGTATCAGAGCAGGACAGACTGAATGTGGTTCGGAAGCTTAAGATGGGACGCAAGATATAAAACCGTTCACAATACTAGCAAAACTTTTGTATTTTCGAAAGTTCCCAAAATTCCGCAAAGTTGTCTTACAAATTTGAGAACTCGGAGCAAGGTCAAGCGTGTGATGCGACTGTCGCAAGGGGGGATCGTAAAAAGGGCACCGGCGGTGGGGGGGGGGGGGGGGGGGGGAGGAGGGAGGTTCGTAAGAGAGGGTGATGCGAATTCAAAAAAAGTGTGAAATGTAGGAAATAAGCTTCTTAGTCGCAAACATTCCCTATTCTTCAAAAAACCTCATTTTTCTTCGTGCAAAAAAGGTGTCGCAGACGGGGATCGAACTTGCTGGCCACAAATATGACCGAAGATTTCAAAGACAATTTTCAGAAGCTAACATTAGGCATGCATGAGTGACAAGAATGTTAAATGTACCAATTGGCCTAGAAATCCTGGTTCCGAAGCATCACTGAATTCTCACGCTCTCGACAAAAGCGCTCATCTCTACCAGCGATGGCCATCAATTTTTGAAACTTTTTTGTTATGTTTTTCAAAGGCCCATACAATTTACCTGTACTTTGAAGATGCTCTGCTACAGTTGTGCAAAATTTGGTTATACAAGGTGTCCCAAAAAGATGTGCACACTGTTTGATTGTTATTAACTCTCTTGCTTTCATGTCTTTTGCCGAGCTTGAGGTGTCATTCTTTAGAGCGAAGCTCAACTTAGATTTACAGTATAAAGCGAATTATCAGCCGCTCTTTAGTGTAGGATTACGGTAGGAATTTCTAGGAGGATTTCAAGCCATTGAAGGTGGTATTTTGCCTCAGAAAGAAAGTCAATCAAGCCAGAAACTCTTGAACTGGGTTAATCGAAGTCGATGATTCTAAGTATGAAAATTGCTATTCAGTATAGTGCTTGTTTCATGAGTTATTTTATATTTAGGATAACAACCGTTCTTCTTGTGTTCGTCAAAAATGTGATTGCGCCATCAAGATAGCTCGAAAAACTGGTGGAAAGTATGTAGTGAAATCAGCACGCCTGAAAACCTTGCTACACAATTTTTTTATGAAATTATTTCACTAAATGGCTTATTCCACAGAGATGCTGTATGCTGAAAGTTCATGCCGTGCTCCTACAGTAATGAGGAGTGATTGGTGATTCGCTCCATACTGCAAATCTAAGTTTGTCCTCGCTCTAAAAATAATACTCAAGCTTGGCAAAACGCGTAAAAGCAAGAGAGTTATTAACGATCAAACAGTGTGCACATCTTTTTGACACTCTGTATTTCAAAGCCTGTGGATTCAAAATCTATATACATACATATATATATATATATATAACTCAAACTTTCTAAGTGTGTCTGTTTGTTCGTTCATTACAGAAACGCCCGCCATTGAACTGATCCAGCTGAAACTTGCCACGCATATGTACTCGACCCCGGAGCTGATTTAGCGCTACTTTTTGCGGCGATTCGCTGGGCCATTCTATTGATTTATTGATTCTTGGCATAAGAATGAGCTCTCAACATGAGCTAACAAGCCAATTCCATGATTTTGTGTAAACAATAGCAGTAAAGTTCATTCGATTCTCGCGGTAGGAAGGACGCGGTGATCCAAGACAAGGCTACAGCAGGTGAGTCACTTTGATACAGGATCCCCCCCCCCCCTCCCCTTGCAGTGCGACATAATGGCTGGGTAGTAAGGGTAGGTGGGGGTAGGGGGAAAGGATCAGCTGACGTGACCCGGGCTAGACCGTTTCATTACTTCTCCGGTGAGTTACAAAATTTCAAGCCTAAAATAATCCCAGTTTTTGCTTTTCAGGATCGCATCTAAATTTGCGATAGATTTTATATCTAAATTTTATATCTAGATATATAGATATCTAGATTTTTTTATCTAGATTTTCTCGAGCTCACTCTTCCTCAATGGCTAAAACTATTTCCATGGGTAGTGTGGGCAGAATACTACAGAGCCTATTCATTGAAGCCTCTCAGTCTTTCGCTGACCTTTGTTACGAATTTTCAAATTATAGTGCTCATGCACGTTTTTAGCATCGTTCTGGAAGCCGCTAAAATAGTTTTTTTTGCAGGAAAATCCATATAATGAATACAAAGTAAGTTTTTTAGTCGAAAACAATTTTCACGCTTCAAAGATATCGTTTTTTCTGCAAAAAAATATTGTCGCTTACGAGGATAGAACACAGGACTGTCATTAACACGTTTCGGACTGCGAAATCGCGCGCGACGAAGAAGAGTGCACTTTCAGCCATTGGCCAATAAAGGGACCTTACTTCATAAACTGTGTGCACATCTGTAATCAGCTTGTCAGATAAGTTCCATACCCAAGGTTCTGAGTGGATTCGATGTGTTTAAATTTTGTCGCTTGTGAAGGATTCCTGTGCTTTTCTGGAAGATAGGAACAAGAACTCAGCTTCTATTAGTATCCAAAAATATCTATGCTGTAGGTGGTACACATCTGTATTGAAACTATGGATTTTCTCTTTGGAATTCAAGAGATGAGATGACGCACGCGTCGTTCGCGTTGCCGCAATTCAATTCGTTGCAACTGTTGTTCGATTTCTGCTCATATCTCCTAAACAAACATCGGCGGCACAACTCTACAGAGTTCTTTGAAAAATAGAAACTTAGGCCTTTAACATGATAACCTTGGACTAAAAGAAAACCTTCAGTAAATGTCAGGAAGATCCTTCAGAGCAGCATGCTGCACCATGTGCAGCACCGGTCCGAAATGTGTTAAAGTCTAAAACGTGCTAATTTCCAGAACCATAGTTTATATCTTTCGGTGCTGTTGGACCATAAAAGAATTATGCCGAACATTCATAAACTGCAGAAAAGTTTCTTAACCTTCACTAAGAAAGCAGTTTCTGTGAAATAGTCAATTTAATCACTGGAACCGCTCCGTTATACTGAATCTTGGTTATTATTTTATTTCATTTTTTATAAGTAGAGTACAGCTCAAATACCATTCAAATTAAAATCGATGTTGATTTGGCAGATAATGTCCTTTCCATTCATATTTTTCCACAATAAACATAGCCAATTTGTAAAATTTTACTACTTATTCAATTTACGTGAAATTATTTGTTTTTTGAGTGGTGAAGCATTACTTACATTATTTCCCAATTTGTAAGTAGTTATCTTTTTCTGACCTATAATTTTGATTGTGATCCATTGGCAGGCATCTTTTGAGATTGACATTCGTTTATGCAGGTTACTGCAAAAGGAAGTGGAGGCGGGGGAAGGGGGGGGGGTTGTACATGAAAATCCCGGGTCGCATCAGCACGCTTGACCCTGTCTGGGAGTCTGCAGTTTTAGAATAACGCCATAATTTCCACCAGAATGAATAGATTTCAAATTTGAAAGAAGCATCGTGTTCAGCTCATTGAGCAAATATTTTAGTATATCGCATTGCAATAACTTAGCGTACGGTACGTGTACGCTAGGAGGTGAATTCGTCTGCGAATTGCCTGAAATGGAAGAGAGGTAGGCACTCAATCCTGATTTCGGTATTAAAAAGTGATCGAGAACTACTCGATAAGTAAAAGTCGGTGTTGATGGAGTTGAGATATAACAAAGATACGTTGGCAGAGCAAAAAAGCGAGTAATTTGCAAGAACTTTAGGCAGTGAAAGACATAGGACAAAGTGTAGGTCTTCCATAACGAACACTCGGAAGCAGAACATTGCAACTACTAACCTGGCCTTACCACTGCCTTTGAAATAAGCCTCTTTTCAAAAAAAAAAAGAGACAGAAACTCATATGAACAATTTCTATTTATTTCGTAAGAGGCCCATACTTGTATCGAGCGCTATACTCCTGCAAGCTTCATTGCGTTAGTAACCCCGTTTACATATCGCGCAAAGTTTTCGCTATTTTCGCGACATCCCGCAGCATTCCTTCAGATAATTGCCTGGGGCAGACGGTCCGCAAACTCGCCTTTTCTGCAAGCGGTCAGCAAAATTTTGCGGCGTGGCCAAACCTTCAGCGAGCGGTACTTACGTGTTTTGCCGGCAGACAGCAATACAACATTTTCTACAAGCCTCGTCAAACAATCTCTTTCAGCGAGCGCGAGCCAAACTTTCAGCAGGCGCTCGAACTCTTTTTACGCAGTTTCGGGAGTACGCCGAGTAAAGGTGAGATGGCAGAGGTGTCGTCGATGGTTTGATTACCCGAGTTTGGGGTACCTTCTTTCAGCGGAAGGGACCTTGGGCAGTGAGGTCTTTCACAAAGGACCGTGCGGCCCCCAAAATTTTGCATATTCTCGCGGGAAGTCCGCGAGAATGCGGCCACTGGGCCGCAACTTATTCATAGAAAAACCGCGAAAGTTCTCCGAACTTCGTCTAAAAATTGGCCAAAATTATTCCAAGTTTTGTAGCTGACCGCAAGAAATCAGCGATATTTTTCCGGTGCCCGCTTGCTAAAAATTCGCCTGCTCCGGCGATTATCTGAGAAGGTAACACTCTGCAAACAGAGGTGTCATCGATGGTTCAATCACCCGAGTTGGGGATACTTCCTCTCAGCGAAAGGTACCTACGGGTTGTGCGGTCCTTTACAAAAGACCGCGCCGCTCCCAATCTTGCCTGTTCTCGCGGAAAGTCCGCGAGAATGCGGCCACTGCGCCGCAACTAATCTATGAAAAAGCCACAGTTGTTCTCCGAGCCAAAATCTCGCAGAAATTCTTTCAAATTCTGCAAGCGGACCGCAAGAAATCAGCAAACTATTTTTCCGGTGCCCGCCTGCCCGTAATTAGCGCGGCCGCCTGTCTCCGGCAAGTATCTGAGCTGCTGATTCCGCTAAATTGCGCGAACGCCCGAGATGCAACCCCATAACTTCCTTCAGATGGCACGGTATCCGAAAAGGAAAAAGCATTGTGCTCAACTCATTAAGGGAAGCAGACATAGTGCACTATCTTAACATCTCTTTTCCACAAGAAGAGGCCGACAAATTTCGGACATATGCGAAACCCACATGACGTCTTTGTAGCGCAACTCTACAATAACGTACAACAACATCATGATTTAGCGATTTTGACGTACGTGAGGTTATGGAGTAGAGCTTTCGAGCTTTAGTAACTTCCAACAAATGTTTGTTATATTTCACATATCTTCAGTTTCTACAACTACGGCTACATTGGAGGTGCCATTATGGGTCACGAGATGATGCACGCATACGATATCCAATGTAAGACACGCTTTGCTTTTAAATAAATGTCATATTGCTCCAAAATCGACTATTTTTGTTCATTCTATTCACCTCAACGTTGTGCATGCTAATCAATTCATTTATTGTATGCATGGTATATCCTCCAAAATTGTTCCCTTGAGTACCATCAAGGTGGCTGCTTTCGATCGTTGTAACATGTTGACTCCAGCAAATTTAAGGAGCTTATTCGAGGTTGATTAAAATGATCGGAAAACAGCCACGTTGATAGCACAATTTGTTTGACGAGGCCAGCGCCGCGTAGTGCAGTCACAGACCTTCGGGCGAGCGCTACCGCCTGCGCAGAATGATCGCGGGCCTTGTTTTTGTAATCGTATTTCGTCATTCTCCGTTTCTATAGCAGCGCACTGTCATTTTTTTCGTATCTATGCTCATATACGATTTCTCTTCTTCCGGAAACGATTTTGCTATTTTGTGTGCTTGTGAGTGTTTTACATCACAATGGCATTTTCATCTATCCAGGCCCCAGACACCAGAAACTCTGATGATTCCACCCTCGAGGCTCATGTTTAGGGCAGAGAGGGATAAATAAAGAGAAAACTCAAAGTGTGAGAAAATTGAGCATACCATCTCAAGGCGGAGAAGCGTAGCAGCGGCTTTGATATGTGTAACGGAGGGATGCCCTAAAACATTTGATGGCATGTAATGGGCTTATTAGAATAATGCGAAAGCTTACACAAAAAAATCTGCCTGCAGCTTCGGCAAGGAGAAAGAGCAGCAGTCATTTTTACGGTTCTTAGGTGAGTTGGTTTGAAATTCATTTTCTTGAAGACTTCTAACCTTCATTATTCTTCCAATCGCGCAGTCATACTTAAGTGATGTTAGGAAATCCTAGAATAGAATTTCAAACAGGAAAAGCTCATAATTTCAGAAGCAGGACAGAAAATAAGCTAAAAAGAAGCAGGAAGGGTAACTAAAACAAGGACTACGCCGCTTTGCGCGGCATGGCCCTTGCACACTGTAACATACGATAGCGCTCGCGCGCAAGTGTGTGACTGCATTACGCGGCGTTGGCCTCTCAAACGCATTGTACCTATAAGAACAGTTTCTGGGGAATGCACGTTAGCTCAATGTTTGCTTCTGTGTTGTGAAAGTATAGCCTTCAAAACTTACATCAGATATACATGAACGCTATACCATAACATATATGAGTGCTTATCTCTTTGGGTTGAGCCAGAGTCGAGCGTCGGCGTACGCGATGTACACAGAGTACGCACGCGTGCATAAAGACATGGGGCGTGCGCCGCGTAACCTGAACCCATTCTTATAAAACATCATAACTCTAAAAATTGGAGGAGAAGCATAGACATTTGCTGAACTGTAAATCATGACTACAGTCTGCAAAGCGCGTTGAATCGTGACGAAAAATTCGTGACATTTCAAAATGTTTGCTCTTTCTCCCTCACGAAATCTCTTTCTGATGCTTGAAATGAAAGCTAAAGTTGAAAAAGATTACGGTATATTTAGGAGATGCGCACACTTGTTTGTATACGTAATTTCATATCAGTAGATTGCTTTTTTCGCACACCTTTACAACTTTCTCCAATATTCTACTGACAAGATTATGAAATTCTTTTAAACCACTCGGGGTTACATCTTGTTACACTACTGCTAGCGTGAGAATACGTTATAACTACTTTTGAAAGTATAAGCAGAAGTGGGTACTGTTTCGTTATGCAGATGTCTTCTTGTGCCATATGTAGCATTTTCATCAAAACTATCAGCCTCATATAACATTTAACAAATCTAGGAATATGTTGCTACCTAGGTGAATACATTTTGTTTTTTGATCAATAGTGACCCATTTTCACCTCGACAAATTTGAAAGAAGCTTAACTTTATAATAATGCCATCCATTTGGATGAACATATTAGTTCCTCTTAGATAAGAGAAGTGCACTAAGATCTCGGCTAAGCGGGAAAGAAAAAAGCGGCAGTGAGTACTTTGAGTCATTACCTGCAGTTCTGGCTATTCGTATAAAGGAAACAGTTCGAAAAAAATATCTATGAATCTTTACTGAAAGCAACCAAGACTTTTTATTAGTTTTTTGGGCTGTTTTACTAATGTGAAAAAAAACAGGAGATCTTGTAAATCATCTCGAATGCTCTCGTACCTCACCGGAAATGATTTTGAAAAAACTTGTGAACCCAAACGGATTAATTTCGCCTTTCACGTAGTAGGTGAACAATCTTCACAGAACTTTTGCAAGTTTTTTTTCGAAAGCACCTGCCTGATGAAGATGCTTCAAAGACATGGGTCCGAGTATTGCAAGAGTTTGACTTTCAAAAAAAGCAGGACAAGCTTAACTCGAAAATATAAAACTCATGTCTCATGTTCTAAGTTTGAGGAAATAAATTAGCCAAGGTATTGTGAGTTATCGTCACAAGAAAATTTGACGCTCTCTATCAAAAGAGAGTTAATAAAACAAGAAGTAACGGAAATGTCATCAATACTTACAGCTATCAATCGTAACGAGAATGGTGTTCCATCTCCTCTCTGGCTACCTGATGACTTCCGCAAGTCCCACGATTTGAAAATGAATTTGCTCCAAAACATGTATCAAAAGCATTTCGAAGTGAGATTTCTATTTTGCCTCCTAAATTGTATTATATAAATGTACATTTATTTATTGTTTTTTGCATTTACTTTGTTTTGCAGATATTGGGCTACGATCATCTTATGAAATCAACAAAACAAGAAAATTTTGCCGATACTCAAGGGTTAATACTTGCTTACAGGGCAAGTTTTGCTTTCCTCTTAACGTTCAAGTTCTGTTTTTTCCGAACTTATAAATAACTTTGAGATGTATCACAGCCATATGCAAATTATTTGAGGTCGTGTATGTTTTTGATTGCATACATGCATTGACATATCGCATTTGACACGTTTGCTTAGTGAAAAGTGCAAAAGTAGCAATTCCATACTGGATTGTTCGAAGGATCTATTTTGAGGTCTAATTCTCGGTTTCAAGGATCTACTTCTGCTAATTCTAAGAACTAGCTGTGGCTTCGGTCTCATCCGAGACCTCAAGTTTGTTAACTTAAAGCGTGTGAACTTACGCTTTTAGATTTTTTCTAACATGCGTATAAAGCTATTGCCCCCACTTCCCGACTTCGAGACTGAAATAGACATTACCCCTGCTTACATGCTTATATGGAAAGTGATCGATTGGCATAATAAGCTTTCATTTTTTTTAGGTTTAAGTAAACAAATCGATAAATCGACAGAAGTGTCCGGTGAATCGCAGCGAAAAGTAGCCCTAAACCACTGCCGGAATTGAAAAGATACGTGTGCGAAGTTTCAGCTCAATTGGTTCAACGACTGGGTTTCTATAACGAACGAACGACCTGACGAACATCCTCACATGCATTGAGTTAAGGAGTTGAGTTGGGGATATTTTGCAAACTAAAGCTGTTTTTGTATCTCTTCAGCTTCCTTTTGCAATTTTCCTCAATAATCTAGTACTTTTGGGCTTCAAGAAAATTGCATATCGCATGATTACACAAAACATTATAGAATTTTCGGAATATTGAAGTTTCAGAATAAGATTATTATTTCCACCATTTTAACAAAGTAATGAGCGAGTCAGCTAATAAATAGGAAGGTAGATTTTGAAACATCTCAGATAACCGCCGGGGGCAGGCGGCCATGCGAATTTTGAGCAAGCGCGCACCGGAAAAATAGTTCGTTGATTTTTTGCGGCCCGCTTGCAGAAATTTGGAAGAAAATTGGCGAAATTAAAGACGAATGCTTGAAGAACAGTCGCGGTTTCTTTATGGATTAGCTGCGGCGCAGTGGCCGCATTCTCGCGGACTTTCCGCGAGAATATGCAAAAATTTCGAGGGCCGCACGATCCTTTGTGGAGGACCGCGCAACCCCCAGGTACTTTCCGCTAAGAGAAAGTACCTCAAACTTGAGTAATTAAACCAACGGTGACACCTCTACCACACAGAGTCTTACCTGCGCTCGACGTACGCCCGAAAATACCTAAAAAGAGTCCGAGCGCTTGCTGAAAGTTTGGCCAGCGCTCGCTGAAAGATATTATTTGACGAGCGCTCGCAGAAAATTCTGTATTGCTGCCCGCTGGCAGAACGCGGAAGTACCGCCCGCTGAAGGTTTGGCCACGCCCCAAAATTCTGCTGACCGCCTGCAGAAAAGCGCGAGTTTGCGGACCGCCTGCCCCCGGCGATTATCTGAGATTGAGTACATCAGTAAACTACAGTTATGACGAACGGAAATTTTCAACGAATGAACAAATATAGAATACTTCCTTTTCGAAAATTTTTTGGACTTATGTCGAATAATTGATTATTAAAAAATCTTCGAGCGAACGAACATTATTCAGTTGTCAATTTTTATATTGATCAAATTCGATTATTCGAATATGGGCACATTCCAAAACCCGAACTTTCGAATATTTGAATAACCAAACTTGTTCGAATATTCGCTATTCGAATAAATGATCAACTGGTTATCATCGAATATTCAAACGCAATAGTCGAATATTGAATTTTCGAACAGCAGTCAACAAAACTTCTCGAATATTCAAATATTTGAATAACTATCTTTTGAAATTCCTCGAATATTCGAGTAATCGAATAAGCTATTTAGTCGAACGAACAAATTATTTGAATAAAGACCTTTTTCATTTATTTGACTATTCAACTAATCGAATAATTGGAACTCAAATATTTAACTATTTAAATATCCGATTAGCCGAATATTTCGGATAAGTCATTCGAATACGATTATTCGAACAACTGTATAGAATAACTAAACAATTAACTAATTCAATGCAAAAATATTTTTAAAATAATAAAAATATAAATAGATTATCTTCTGCGATGTTTTGCAACACAAATTTGTTATAAGTATTACAATACCGCTCATAATTCGTCAAAAAAGTCGCCGGATTGTGGCGAACTCCGCCGGAGTGCGGCAGAGTGCGCCACACTCCACTAGAGTCCGCCGGAGTGCGGCGGAGTGCGCCACACTCCACTAGAATTTGTCGGAATCCGCGTCGCATCGCCATATCTTGCTTCAGGATGGACGAATTCTGAATCCGCGAACACTATTCGATTCAGCTCGGCGAGATGCATCATCTAGTATATGGGAGTGCCACGATCTAGCAGGATATGATAGGTATACGCTAGACAGTAAAAATCCTCACAGTTTTGCAGTTTTTTGTTTGGTTGGATTGTTCAATCGGCTGACAACAGTATTAGCATTGATTTGTCGCTGATGACACATAGAAAGTATACCGGGAGTGTGGTAGAGAGTCACATCAATCGAATTAATTCTAAAATCTGCTCAAGATCACAATACCGCTCACAGAATATGCAAAACCTCCGTGAACTTCGTGGAATTCCGGGATTTAAGCTCAAGTCCGCGACATTCTGGGAATCCCATGACACTCCATGAATCTACGAAATAACGGATTTCTGCAAAATACGCAGCACTAACTTCCTTCGGAATGAATATATTCTGAATCAGGAAATAGCATTGTGTTCAGATCATCAAGGCGAATCTTTTGATGTACTGCAGGCCCTCGATATTCCGTTTTCCAGTTTTCTCGAATTTTTCTGTGGAGGTCCTTTGGCAAGAATATAACGCAGCGTCTGTGTATTAAAAAGATTTCAGTAAGCAATATTCGATAGCATTGCTCTTGTAGGTTATCGTGCGCTAAGTAGTAGCCGCAGACTTCTTCCCAAAAAAGGTAGAAGCGCCGGTGAATTCTGGAAAAATCACAAGTTTTAGCTTCTACTTGCCATGACTTCCTTCGGATTGGGTACATTTTGAATCCGAAGACAGTACTGTGCTCAGCTCATCAAGGCGATTCTTTCGATATACAGCATGTCTTTGATATCTCGATTTCAATATTCTTGAATCTTTCTGCGTACGTCTCTTCGCGAAGGTGTAAAGCAGCGAGCATTGTCCCGAGTAAATTCCGGCAAGGACCTTTCGATAGTACTTATTCTGTAGATTATGATGCACTGAACAATAGCTGCAGATTTCTTTTCAAAGGAAATAGAAGGGTGAATTGTGGAAAATTCTTGTCGTCTTAAATTCTACTCGCCATAGCTCTAGATTACGAAGCTCTTTTGCTAAGCAGATGTGATTATCGTAATCAGCAGATCGGATGACCTCTATGAGCAAGTTTTCCGAGATGTTCGGGTTATTTCATTTTTCCCGTTTTAGGCTCTGGAAGCTCGCCGATGGATTGTGGTCAAAATGTTGATACTTCTGAAATGTAAAAAAACTCCGCTCATAGAGGTTTTCGAACACGCTCATTACGAAAATCGTGGTCTCTGAGGATTACAAGTTCATTTGGAGAGACACAGTGAGGTAACTGTAACTAAATCACGAAAGCTCGTAAATTCGCCTGCACCTTTCGCGTACCTGTCAGAAAACCTGCTTGACTGCTTATAAAGGTTAAAGTAATTAGGGAGTGTGCCATCGAACGGTGCATGTCTCAAGCTCAGTCTGTAGAAATCGCCGAGTTACTAGCCTACGAAAACACGTCCTCATGCATTTTGCCCCACAATGTAAAGATCGCATACTTCGTCGAAATTCCACCTTGATTGCTTGTATGACTATATAACGGATATTATGTTCGCTTCGCTCAATAGCAAGAGCTCAATGACTCTCACTGCACTGAATATGGTGGTTGAGTGTGCTTCAGCTGCTTTGTTAAATCAGCTTCGTGGCTAGAGCTCAGATCTATCTAAATGTCACAGCGCAAGAAGATCCATTGAGCAATTGAACAGATTTGATTAACGTTTTGTACAACCAGTGGAATTTCTACAAAGTATGCGATCTTTGCATTGTGGGCAAAATGCATGAGGACGTGTTTTCGTAGGCTAGTAACTCGGCGATTTCTACAGACTGGAGCTTGAGACGTGCACCGTTCGATGGCACACTTCCTAATTACTTTAACCTTTATAAGCAGTCAAGCAGGTTTTCTGACAGGTACGCGAGAGGTGCAGGCGAATTTACGAGCTTTCGTGATTTAGTTACAGTTACCTCACTGTGTCTCTCCAAATGAACTTGTAATCCTCAGAGACCACGATTTTCGTAATGAGCGTGTTCGAAAACCTCTATGAGCGGAGTTTTTTTACATTTCAGAAGTATCAACATTTTGACCACAATCCATCGGCGAGCTTCCAGAGCCTAAAACGGGAAAAATGAAATAACCCGAACATCTCGGAAAACTTGCTCATAGAGGTCATCCGATCTGCTGATTACGATAATCACATCTGCTTAGCAAAAGAGCTCCGTAATCTAGAGCTATGGCGAGTAGAATTTAAGACGACAAGAATTTTCCACATTTTACCCTTCTATTTCCTTTAAAAAGAAATCTGCGGCTACTGTTTGGTGCATCATAATCTACAGGACAAGTAGTATCGAAAAGATCTTGCTGGAATTTACTCGGGACAATGCTCGCTGCTTTACACTTTCGCGAAGAGGCGTACGCAGAAAGATTCAAGAATATTGAAATCGAGATATCAAAGACGATGTATATAGACTTGCCTTGATGAGCTGAGCACAGTACAGTTTTCGGATTCAAAATATACTTACTCCGAAGGAAGTCATGGTGTGATTTTTCCAGAATTCACCGGCGCTTCTACCTTTTTTGGAAAGAAGTCTGCAGCTACTATTTAGCGCACGATAAGTACAGGACAAGTAATCTAATAGTAATAGCGCATATTAGGTTGCTGCATAAGTTCTGTCCGATTTAAATTTTTTGAGTTCAAAATGTCATAACTTCTTTCAAAGTCATCTTTTTCCTAAGATTCTAGCTATTGCATCTTGAGCAATTCCTTGGCTATCAGATACATATTGAAACCTGCGAAAAATTTTGTTAAGCAAGAAGCAAGAACCCAAAAACTTCACAGCGTTTCTCTTCAAACCTATGTTTTATGACAGGGTAATGCTCCCTTATGAGAATTGATAGGCATCTTGTCTAACAACGGATAGATAGAGAAATTTCCGTAGATTATTTTGAAGCACAAAAGAGTCCATAGGGTCTGCGTTGCCGAGAGATTTTTTTTGACCGAGCAAAAAAGAAGCCACTTTTTGACCTCGCTTCAGAACATGTGTGCATGCCTATTTACGAATTAGGAAAATTTTACAATTGACGTGAGCGCCGAAAAGGGATCGGTGGATGGGATCTGTTAGCTCTTGCTTTACTTTAGCATCTCCAACTTTGAACTTATCGATTACTTCTATTCGCAGAAAGTTACTGCTTGTAAAACATCTATGCAAAAAATTAATGTTTGACAACAATTTTTACTAGCGAGACGTTTTCTTCATGGAATTGCTTCTGCATATACTAGCTTTTTAAACCCTTATTCCGCAAACAACGAAAGAACTTGACATGAAGGGCGAATTGTGGAGATTTCCTCGCGAGAACATATTTCTAGGGTGAGAACCTACCTCGGCCACTTGAAGATTTTAGGCCTGAAATCTCACTACACCAAGAAAATTATTGAAATTTGATATGCATTAGAAAGAGCAAGAAAAGCGCTTTTCAGTGATATTAACAATACCGCATTAGAGATGAAATTCTCTTAGAACAGCTGCTTCAAACTCAAGGCAAAAAAAGTCGGACAGAACTTATGCAGCAACCTAATACAAAAGCAATGCTATCGAATATTGCTTACTGAAATCTTTTTAATACACAGACGCTGCGTTATATTCTTGCGAAAGGACCTCCACAGAAAAATTCGAGAAAACTGGAAAACGGAATATCGAGGGCCTGCAGTACATCAAAAGATTCGCCTTGACGATCTGAACACAATGCTACTTCCTGATTCAGAATATATTCATTCCGAAGGAAGTTAGTGCTGCGTATTTTGCAGAAATCCGTTATTTCGTAGATTCATGGAGTGTCATGGGATTCCCAGAATGTCGCGGACTTGAGCTTAAATCCCGGAATTCCACGAAGTTCACGGAGGTTTTGCATATTCTGTGAGCGGTATTGTGATCTTGAGCAGATTTTAGAACAAATTCGATTAATGTGACTTGCTACCACACTCCTCCGGTATACTTTCTATGTGTCATCAGCGACAAATTAGCATATCCTGCTAGATTGTGTCACTCCCATACACTAGATGATGCGTCTCGCCAAGCTGAATCGAATGGTGTTCTCGGATTCAGAATTCGTCCATTTTGAAGCGATATGGCGATATGGCGATGCGACGCGGATTCCGACTGATTCTAATGGAGTGTGGCGCACTCTGCCGCACTCCGGCGGAGTCCGCCGCAATCCGGCGACTTTTTCGACGAATTATGAGCGGTATTGTATTTATTCAGCGTAACTTTTCGGCAGTAATGCCTTCCTCAGAGGCCTGGAAGATAGTCTGGCTCAGTATTCGCTGCTTTATACGATGCCGTCATCCACTTGCTTCGTTCAATTCGTTTTAAGTAGACGGTACTGAGTCCTCATGCTACGGCAATTCACCAATGTTAGCAACGCCGCTCACTTACGATCCACCCACTGATGACAAATGACTGTTTTGTCACATTAATGGACAGCTTAACTAGTCGTGGTTATCTTATAACTGACAACAAGATATGAACAGCATAAGATTGCTGGTGATAGATAGCTGTTCATTCTTGCCGTTCATCTTTGACGAGAAGATGAACGACGCTTCCAGTGCTTTGCGAGCAACAATTTTACTTTCGTACGCCAAAATCGTGCACGTAAGGCCCCAAGCAGACTTCACGCGATTTGATCGTCGCGACTGAATCGCGAGGAGACAACTGTTACAACATCATTCCATGCAGATCAACTTGCATTCGGTTGTGATACTTTTCCAGACCGAAATTTTTGAATGTGAAATGAAAATGAATGGAAATCTTGGCGATTTGGTCGCGACGATTAAGTCGCGTGAAGTCTGACCGGGGCCTAACGCAAAAATCGTTACCGTCATGATCTGCTCTATGTTTTCCGAGTGCGCTCATCGTGCGCGTTAACGCGGATGCTGAGTAAACGCCCCGTCTCTCCGATATAGGTTGCATGACAATCCAGACGTTCGAGTTCGTAGACTACGCCAAACTTGGCATAATCCCCTACTGTGCCATTAGGACATACAACGCAGTTCTGTGTGATACAAGCCGTATCATATAGACGATTACGTACTAGCTGTCGTTTGATGTCGTTTGCAGGAATGTTTACGAGTACATGGTTCAGCTCTGCTTGTATGATAAACGTTTGAACCGTTTGTGACCGTGTCAGAGATGAATAGTAAGCTCAAGGGAATCATGGCTCTAGTTTGGTCATGTTGTTTACCATTAGGTGTTCTTTCCGAATGTCTGGATCTTGCTGGAAAGTAGCCGTTGTTTTCTGCAACCTTCCTTGCGGCCTGAGAGATTCTTGTTTTTCTTCTGGCGTGTAGAATGATATTTTTGGAATGCTCCTTACGATATCATTTCACGCGGACGTTGCCATCTGATAACATCAGCTGTTTGTTAAGGTGCGGTAACCAGCCCGTTTCGGGGTTTCTCTCTGGTGAACTTTATGTGTTGCGATTGCTCGTTCAATACGCGAAAACACTCGTCCATTTCGGACTGTGTTGATGTTACGATAAGACAGTCATCAACATATCGACAATATATAATTGGACATCTGGATAGCACCGATCTCTCTATCCTGCTCATGAAACAGATAGCTAGAACAGGTGCTAACCTTTGTCCCATTGCCAGCCCTATCAACTGCGAATAGTAGACTCTCGACCACTTGAAGATGTTACAGGTGAGACATTCCTTGATAAGAGTCATAATACGCGCTTTGCTGAGACCATACATCGATATGGAAGAGCCATAAACATCAATCATCTCAGAAAGCGCTTGAAGAGCATCACTGTTTAACACGTTCGTGTAGAGTGATGTTACATCAAATGACTCCATTGCGTAGCTATGATGGAATTTAGCTTGACGTAATCGCTCAAGGAGATGTCCAGTGTCGGGCAACTGAGACGAGACTTTGCACAGGAGTTGGGCGACAATTTTGTTCAGGAACCATGAGATCCTATCGGTTGGACCGTTCACACAGCTGATGATTGGAAATCTTGAACGTAATGGCAGATATAGGCTTCAGATTGTTTGGAGCTTATGCGTTTTCAGCAGATCTTGAAGCACGGGACAACAAGAATTGTCACTTGATGAACAAACTTGTGTGGCAAAACATCGCAGAAGGTAGTACTACTACAATGCCCAGGTTTTACGAACAGAGAACATATGAAATTCTACAATAAGTACCGCCATGAGTGTTCTTCTTAGTAAGCGAAGTCTTGTCACTTCTACCAGACTATCTTTCAGGCCTCCGAGGAAGGCATTACTGCCGAAAGTCAGGCTGAATAAATAATACTTATAACAAACTTGTGTGACAAAACATCGCAGAAGATAGTACTACTACAATGCCCAGGTTTTACGAACATAGAACATATGATAACTTTTCATTTAGGTTCAAATTAACTAATTTATTAACTAACGAATAACAACTATATAACTGTACAGTACATACACACAACCCTTCACACGTAAACAGTGATTTTCTTTGCATTAGGTGTCCCGCAAAGAAATGATAGCCTGTAGAAAGAGAGGAAAGCTGCACAGGATGGTACCTGTATACCGTTTGATGTTTTAAAAAGTTAGAATAGGCCAAAAAATCTAGTCACCCTAGAAAATTTGAAAAACATATTGAAAGATACAAACAACTGCGTCAGACTTTTCTATATGACGATTAAGAATGCTAAAAAACTACTCAAAAATCATTCTTGTTTCCAATAATTTCTCAAAATCATAATTTTCCAAATAATTTTTGAATATTACAAGCTTTGCTCAGCATGTTGGATTTTATGTAACTACAGTTGTTGCAATTTTTAACGGGCTTGCCTCTAGTTACCAAATTTTGAAATTCTGCTTTTTCCTATATTTATCTCTGCAATCAGAGCTTAGTAGACAGTAAGCAATGTCATTGTGTGATTTATCGTTTATGAATAATATTAAGCACACAAGCAATAACATAGTGAAAGAAAGACATTACGTTTTTGAGAATGGTGCCACAAAACTTTTGCACCAACCTATTATCTCCGGTTAATGAGAAGTTTTTTCCTTCTTTGAACTAGATCACAAACCCCGTAGAGTACAACAAACATATACTTGCAGTATTCTGTAAAATTCTTACTTTTTTTTGAAGTAGCTATTTTCATGTGAAACTTTTTGAAATGATTACGGACGCTTACAATCCTTTGACCATGTCTAAGTTTCGCTGATTTTTAAAACTTTTATTTAAGACGTTTGAAGGTGCTTCGATAGCCTGGCGATGGGGCAGATCTTTTGCAAATTGATGCAATTTTTTGTATCTTTCTAATGTTTTTTGAAATTACTAAAATATAGCTTACGAAGTGGCCAACTTTTATATTTGACCTGTCATGATCTTATATACGAAGCTGAAAGTCTGTTTGTATGTCTGTCTGTGTGTACGTATGTTCCGAATAGAAAATTCCATTTCTGAACCGATCCGGACCCTTGGCACACATACACTTCGGGCCCCAGCGGGTGTCATAGGCTACTTTTCGCCATCGATCGATATCGATTTATCGATTTTTTTGTAAATTTTGACATGCGGGGCTGGGAGTTTGCACAGGGGGTAATCGAGCATGCTGATTACGAATACAGTATTAGTTTTTGGATTCATCCATTGCTTTTATCGATTTTATTGATTTTTTCGCAAAGTTTAGCCTAGAGGGCTGGGATTTGGCACAGGAGGGGGGAGGGGGGAATTGAGCATGCTGATTACGAATAGAGTATTAGTTTTTCGATTGATCTATTACTTTTATCGATTTTTGTAAAGTTTGACCTACGGGGCTGGGAGTTTGCACAGGGGGGGGGGGTAATCGAGCATGCTGATTACGAATACAATATTAGTTTTTAAAGTTATCCACTACTTTTAACGATTTTATCGATTTTTTTGCAAAGTTTGAGCTACGGGGCTGGGAGTTCGCACAAGGGGGGGTAATCGAGCATGCTGATTACGAATACAATATTAGTTTTTGAAGTTATCCACTACTTTTAACGATTTTATCGATTTTTTTGCAACGTTTGAGCTACGGGGTCGGGAGTCGACAAGGGGGGGGGGATAAGTGGACACGCTGATTTCGACAATACGGGGATAGGATTGGCATGTAGGAGTGGGAAGGAAAGATTGCACAGGGACAGGGATGGGATTTTTATCGTTTTGACAGGGCCGGGCGAAGCCGGGTATGCCAGCTAGTATTTATGTAAGATTGGTGTAAAAGTTCATTCGCACCGTTTTTGGAAAATCATTACTTTATACTTCCCCGACGACTTGCACAGACTTACTTCTGTTAGACAGAGGAATCTTTGGTTTTCGTAGAAATGCATTTGCTGGCCCCTGAGAAGTGTGAGCTTATACGAGAAAAGGAGGGAGTAAAACCACTTTAGATTCGACCATTTTATCTAAGACGCCAACATTTCAAAACTCGCGAAAAAATTTGGAACACGTTATGTCAACTTATCGCAGTTTTATCGCAGGTATCGCAACTTCGGCATTATTTGAAATGGTAGAATTTGGGCGGTTTTATTCTCCTCCTCCTCTCGTGGAAGCTCACACTTTTCAGAGGCCAGCAAGATTCTAAGGGTGCCTTCGTACCGCGCCGGCAGCCGCCGCTAGCAGCCCGTAGTAGCCCGTAGCCGCCGCTGGCAGCTTTTGTCATAGAAGCGCGAAATCATCAAATTCTTACTACTCTAGATGCAAACGCCCACGCTTTCCATTTTCCACGCTTTCTCCTTTTTGTTGTCGCAACCCGATTTCATATATCACACTTATGTCCACTGCTGTTAAAATCTTGTTGCCGTAGACTGTTTATCCTATTGGTACTCAGTTTCCCTCTCGCATGAACCATATTTCGCCAAAGTTTCTTCGCAGTTAATTTTCAAGTTTGATTCTGTTTCAATCATATCCTTGGGCGGGGGTTATTCTGAATAACTCTGTAATGTGTGAGTATGGAATTGCACATTAGCGGTAATAGGAAGAAAGAAGCGTAGAAGATGGAAAGCGTGGGCGGGAGCAGTCAAAGCAGTGAGAATTTGGTAATTTTGCGCTTCTATGACACAGCCAGCGGCAGCTACGGGCTGCTACGTGCCTACGGGCTGCTAGCGACGGCTGCCGGCGCGGTATGAAGGCATCCTTACCCACAAATCATAACTCGTCACAGAGATGCTGTATAACACAAACTCAGTTGAAAAAAGTAGATTAGAAGACTCGTGTCAATGGTTATTCCAAATTTTATAGCAGGTTTTTGGCGACTTAACCCAAAATGGTCGAATTTGAAGGAATCTAATCCCCTGTTATCTCTCAAAAACTCACACTAGTCAGAGAGCAGCAAAGGCACTTTTGGAAAAAGTAGTTTCCTCTGTCTAACAAAACTATTGTGCACATCCAAGACCGAAACAGATACAATAGCAACTGCTTTGTGCTCGACAATAAGCAACGACGATAACAATTTGCAATTTAGGCGTACCAGAATGCAAAAAGGGAAGGGAAAACGGAACCCCGAATCAGCAGCATACCTGATTTTAGTGACAACCAACTGTTCTTTCTATCTTACGCTCAGGCAAGTAATATTCCATCTTAGTTAACATTCGAAAAACCTAACTAAAAAAATCTAAACCAGGCGCTTATCAACTGACATATCTCTTAATCAGGAGATTCTGCAGGGGTAACATTCTGCTAAGTCCTTGAATTAGTTAGTCAAATTTTAGACTCTGGTAACTGCACAAATGTATATTATCATTAGAAACCACGCAAAATGTGTTGACAATTTAAACCGACCGTGTTGAGTTCCCAATAAAGACAAGAAGTCATAAGGTGGTTTCGTACTAGACTGCTACATAAGTTCTGTCCGACTTTTGCCTTGTGTATGAAGCAGCTGTTCTGAGAAGTTTCCATGTTTAATGCGGAGATGTTTCTACCATCACAAAACGTTTTTCTTGGTGCACAATGAATTTCATGAAAAGCTTCAGTCTAACAAGACTGCAGGCGCTAGACCGCGGGCGACTAAAAGGTGGTCTTTACTAAAAGAACACATTATTGTGCAAATTTCTATAACTCTAACGTCAAACTAGGTTCCCTTGATAGCAACCGAAATTGGTGTATGGGCCAACATACGCACTAATTTGCTTTTGCTCACAAATTATCTCGGCTGTAGAACTTGTTGACGAAAATTAACGCTTCAGCTGATGTTTTACAGTTAGTAACATTCTGTGAATAGATGCAATCGATGAAAAAGTTTTACAATTAGTAACATTCTCTGAATAGATGCAATCGATGAAAAAGTTATAAATAAAAGAGTGACTGGAGATAGCAAAGCTCATACACAGTAACTCAGACAGTCGACGGCTTACCTCAGGCGCAAAAATGGCAGGGTCGCGGGCTCTGTCCAGCGAGGTTTGCCACTCGTGCTCCGGAGCCCTCCCAGTCTGTGCTTTGGAGTCCTCCCATTTTGTGCTCCGGAAGTCTGCCGCGGCATACTGTAATTAACCCTAATCAAGCTCCAAACCCTATTTATGTCTCTAAACCGCACCCAAATTAGCTTTAGATCAGGGTCGAGCAAATGGTGTGGCATACGACCGCCGAATACGACCCCCTCCCCCGGGTAAAACTTCAGCGCAACCCTCAACCCCGTTCTCTACTCCCTCCCTCTCACCCCTAATGTTTATAGGTAGAAGATAGAAGAATGAAGAGACAAGACATTTGTTTCAAATTAACTGTAAAGAATCTACTGCAAATTGCAAAACAAAGACAAAATTGTCGTGGCACCACTGCACATCTTCATTATCCAAACAGAATAGATTTCGAAGTCGTTGCACCCTTTGCCACTGTACTCCTGCACGCTCCCCACAGGATATTCGTGCCGGGATCAGAGGTGCGATAGGTGGAGCCGGGCCCCCCAAAAGTGAAGGTGGTTCCAGCTACCACTGACCGGCCAAAAGTGAAGGTGGTAGTGCCGGACACTCACCTCCCAAAAACGTCGACGGGGGGGGGGGGGGTAACGTCGACTGAGCCTATCCTTCCTGGTCGTTGCCGCCAGTGCGCGGAATATAAGCAAAACAAACGCAAAAAAGATCATTGAAGGCATATTTTTAGGAACACGGCGGCATATTTATTTAAAATAAACGTGTTTAGTAAATGGTGTATTTGGAAGTAAAAGATAGCGGGACTGTACGGATTTTATTAAGTAAATTTTGTCATAACGTACTACAAACAAAGTAGGTCGATCCAGGGAATAACCGCCGAGAATCAGAATTTTGAATAATAAAATAGCGATAAATTATGCGAAATTTCCATTTTCATAAATCTTGCGGTTGAAGATGTCAGCAATTGCGACTTCATAGATTTTGAAGGGCAAATGTTGTTCTACCAGATAGTGAAAGAATTAGGTCGATCTGAGCAGTGGCCGCCGAGAACGAGAATTTTGAAAAATTAAGCGATTTTAGGTTACTTAGTGACAGCTGACGTTTAGACTCCTATAAATCTGGAATGTGAAGGGGTGCAATGTTGCGACTTCATAGGTTTTGTAGAGTAAGGATTGCTGTATCGGACCATGTCTTAGCCGTAACGATCCAATAAGATACCGCCGAGATTCAGGCTCTTGAAAAAAACAAGTGAAAAACCGCTTTTTGAAATTCAACAGCGCATAACTTCTCCAGAATTGCATGAATCATGTTGCGACTTCATAGGTTGGATTCTCCTCATCAAGAGCTTTCAGATGATATATAATATGTGGGGGTTTTGCGCCTCTCACAGCATATGCCCGCGGGTGGAGACTTTTTACCCCAAAGTCTCCACTGGCGGTCTCCGGCCAGTACATTAAATGGGCGAGGTGGAGACTTTGGGGTGAAAAGTCTCCACCCTGGGTTAGAGCCGCATAAATCATTGAACCTCCCACATATTATATATCATCTGAAAGCTCTTGATGAAATCCAACCTATGAAGTCGCAACATGATTCATGCAATTCTGGAGAAGTTATGCGCTGTTGAATTTCAAAAAGCGGTTTTTCACTTGTTTTTTTCAAGAGCCTGAATCTCGGCGGTATCTTATTGGATCGTTACGGCTAAGACATGGTCCGATACAGCAATCCTTACTCTACAAAACCTATGAAGTCGCAACATTGCACTCCTTCACATTCCAGATTTATAGGAGTCTAAACGTCAGCTGTTACTAAGTAACCTAAAATCGCTTAATTTTTCAAAATTCTCGTTCTCGGCGGCCACTGCTCAGATCGACCTAATTCTTTGACTGTCTGGTAGAACAACACTTGCCCTTCAAAACCTATGAAGTCGCAATCGCTGACATCTTCAACCAGCTGATTTATAACAATGGAATCATCGCATGATTTTTCATTATTTTATCATTCGAAATTCTGGTTCTCGGCGGTTATTTCCTGGATCGACTTACTACATAGATATATGCTCCCAATACTTTCTTTTACCTTCCTTTTGCTTATTTTCCTTCTTTTGAGCTTCAACAAAAAATTTTTTCAAACCCAAAAGTGAAGGTGGTCACCCCGTACCAGCTCAAAAGTGAAGGTAGGCGGAGACTCGGCTCCGACTATCGCACCTCTGGCCGGGATTACATTTAATTCACCGTCGAAGCCGCGTCAATCGCCTCGTTTGCGGTTGGAAACTGCGTATGAGTAATTGTTGCCAAGGGTGACCCTGTGGTTTGCTCGACAATGTACTGATATCTGACATCAAGTATTTGGAAGAAGAGAAAA
Organism: Cylicocyclus nassatus; assembly: GCA_958299035.1. Classification (NCBI taxonomy): domain Eukaryota; kingdom Metazoa; phylum Nematoda; class Chromadorea; order Rhabditida; family Strongylidae; genus Cylicocyclus; species Cylicocyclus nassatus. The sequence continues at coordinate 23,947,698 of CATQJL010000316.1, forward strand.
TACGCACTCCGACCACACTTTGCATTTCCTCGTAACTACCAGAAGCTCAGCTAACTGCTAGAGAACACTTTCACCCTTCTTTTCCCATCAGATGTAAGACAGATTAGTCGAGCGTTTCGATACCCATTCAAGTGGTGATCCCGAAGAAAAAAAAACAGCTTTATTCTGTTTATTATGGATGTAAAGTATCTTTTGAAAACTGGTGCTGGTAAAAGCCAAGAGCGAATGTCACAGAATGTTCGGAGTCTTGCCCTTCTTAATGAGCTGCTGAGTTGCATAACATCAACTTAGTAGGTGTTGAAAGCTATATTTTACTGCGGAAACTGGTATAGTTTACCCATTATCTTAACCACGGAAGAGCGAAGGCATAAATTTGAATCTCACTGTACTGTGGGTAGCTTTGCGAAATCAAGATAGTGTGAACACTGCACTAAGTATTGCTGATGTCTGTTCATACATCGACACTGACATGCCAAAGTACACTCCAACCTGACAGCTTCAGGAAGTGTATGCATTCGTATCAAAGCAAAAGTAACTGTTTGTAACATGCGTAAACAAGAAGACTTGGACAACACGACTGTTCTCATGGGTTCTAACGATGGTCTAGGCTAAAGTGCACATCAAGCACTATTTTTCTGGATTAGTTTGCCCTTGTTTCGCGCAAGCAAGTATTGCAAAAGACTAAAGCGCATAAAGCTTGTAACCACAATAATCAGACGATCATAGCACTGCCTCAGCATTTAAAGCATAGCTTCAACGCAGCTGGTCACGTTCATTTTTGAAGCGGGCACGATGTCGTCCCGGCACGAATATTCAGTGGTTAGCATGCAGAAATCTGTGGCAGAAGGTGCAACGACTGCAAAATCTGTTCTGTATTATCTAAGTATGAACTTGATCAAATGCTAGTATCTTGACTCCGATGCACTTAGACACAAGTCACTGAATGGACAAAAGCCAAACAAAACTCCCGGCGATCTGCACAACAGACACAACATACTTTGTTTGAGTGCATGGTAGACATTCAGTAGCGTAAGATGATCACTATCAACGTGCGCAAATCGTGCCTTCGCTTCATCCATTTCATTTGGTCGGCCAAATCCCTAAGGAACTGCCACCTAATTAGTCCGCATTATTCTGGTTCACTACCTTGCTTACCGGATAACATAGTAGGTATCGACAATATCTCATTGGAACAATTCAACTCTGTTGACGTAATTAGCATTTTCGCTTCAAACATTGCAGATTGAATTCTAGCATTTGAGTCCAGGAAAGACCTCACCCATCTACGGATCTAGAGGGGATTTCACCATCAGAAAAACCAACTCTGTCAGTTTACCATCATCGTTTATAGCGGCGAGATAATTGAGTAGTTCTAGAGCTCTCATAAGGGTTTCTAGAGCTGAAGTCTGAGCATAAAGTCAAAATGTACGAGATTTCCAATGCGTAGCTTCTTGAGCTGCAAAACCACCAATCCTAGATTTGAAATGGAATACGATAAGTAAAGAGAAACAAATGTACGATTGAGAGGAGTCACCGAAGTATCTCCAGGTACGTCTGCTCCTGCATCTCTTTCCTATAAGCTTTCTCCGTATATAACCGCAAACACTTTCCTAAAATGCAAAGTTTCCCAATGTGAGAACGATTAGAAAAAGCTAACCGGGCTTAGTACGACCAGCGCGACCAGCATGTTGCATAGCACTAGCTTTAGATTTCGGACATACTAATAGTTACTCTACACGAATTCTCGGATTATAAACCTTTTGTTTCGAAAATCCAGTATCTATCACAAAACCACTCCATCAATAATCACTGATGTCTCAGCAGTCGAAAAGAGCCAAACACTAAAAGTGACTGAGCGCATCCGCACGAAAACCTAAAACCTGAAATCTGAAAAGAAGGAACTAAACGAATAAACGCCAACGCACCGACGAGCAACACGAAACACCAAAAAAAAAAAGAAAAACGAGCGCGAAAGAACGTCAAAAAAATGTAAGTCAAAAGCGACGGCAGCTTATTTTCGAAAATGCTAAGCTGCGTATCACGAATAATTGGCTGCGTACCTATTGTGCTCCGGAGGTGTCCCAGATCTGGCGTACCTCCGGAGCAGAGATTTGCGACCCCGCGGGAGAGGTTCCATCCGCCTTCGCCCCTTCGCCCCGCCTCCTCAATGGTTAAGAAGGCCCTCCGCAGCTCTGCCAGATTTCGACGGTTCTCCGGAGCTGCGGCACCTATAGTCTAAAAAGATTTCAACGCTCGATTGCTAAATATTATAAAATTCAAAAAGCCGTAAATGCGTGCACAAAAGCGAGGCAAAAAGTCGGCCTTTCTTCACTTCAAAATATTCAACATGTCTTAAAAATTGAACGGAATTTTTTGGTCGTAATATAGTCTTCAACTTTCTAGCTATTCATTGATGACTACTAAATATGTTTGTCGTATAGGGGAGCAGCACCATGTCGACGGAGTTCAAAAAAATCGCAAATTTTCTGCAATTCTGGCTCTTATACAGTAACGATTTTCATTCATTTGTGTATGGTTCGCACTCGCGAGGTGTGGTTCATGAATAAAGTAGCGGCTTCCCTCTTTGCATCACTCTTTCCACACTTCGCATCAAACTCTGTACATTTTCGCCGATTAACTGCTGATACTCTACAAAGACGCAGATATTCGCCCCTTTTTTGGCTAATGACTTTGTAAATCAAAAGTCACGTTTCTTCAGTTCACACAGAACACCGGTACATCTCATATAAACACTGTTATTTGATATTTAAATGGTAATAATCGAGCCACTTGGATAAAGAACAACAATATAAGTTCAGACCTTTGGTCGTATACACATACTTCGGCGAGACTGGTGATCTGCTGTTCTCCTTTTCCTTCTTTTCATTTTTTGAATTGGCATTTCTGTGATGAGCTTCCATGTCCAGCTTACTCTATTCAGCTGGCCACATGTTTCTGCGGTTAAAAATTATCATTTTTTGGAAACTCATTCTCTTTGCAAACCGAGACGAAAGCACAGAACTCGAGATTCAAATAGAGTAACTGCTAACAATCTCTAAAATGCTTCAACGCAGAACATTTTACCCAGCCATCAAAAGTTTGATCTGTATCCATAATCTCATATACAATGACCGCCGAAGTTGCGAACAAGCCGCCCTCTTATTTTCATCGCACATTTTCGGATGGAAAATAAAGATGAAAAAGTGATTGGATTACATATTGTGATAAAGCTCATCAAGAACTACAATCGACACGTTGTACTTTCTGGAAAACAGGTGTTATAAAAATTTCAAAAATCTTTTCCTAATAAAAGTCTGAGAATGGCCGCGTCACAATGTCGCGGACTATAATTCTTCGAACGCAAAAATTTTCCTTTAGGTCTTTAATTGGAGCAAATACAGAAGTTTTCTGACGCCTATTGCGCCTATTATATTATAGAGCTTTGAAAGAATTAGGTAGTGGTTACTCTTGAAAAAATCTAAGTTTAAATTTTATTTTGCTTTTCTTCAAAAAATAACTTCCAATTACCTTTTCACGCCGAACATCTTCACATGGAAACCTATTCAAGACAACTCAACAGCTGTTTGGATAAAATGGATGCTTTTTGCCATCCTCTATGCATCGGGCGTGTACTGGTGAGTTTCTTTTGCTGAAAATAGCTCTTCACAGTGCGTTTACATGGCCCATCTGCACCTCACCACTAACTTGCACCGCTTTGCAGGCATGTAGGCCAGCAGTCACTCTACGAGCCTGCAAGTTAGCTTATAAAAGAGAGTGACTTTCTCGATACGATGGTATGCAAACAATTTCAGTTTGAACAATCTCTGAGATTTTACGGATGGGGTGAAAGAGCGCAGCCTCAAAGGTTATTGGAGTGAAAGCTCTTATCAACATTAGGACAGTCTTAGAGCATCGAAATGGATCCATTACAAGAAAAATGACAGTTTCAATTCTTTAGGATTGAACTGGTAGCGGAAGGAGCTCTGTTCAACCTTAGCTGAAAAATCCTAATCCTATCACTGGAGCTGCGCTTTTTCACTTCCATCCGTAAGAACCTCCGGGAATTCTCAAACCAGCTCATTATACCATCGTGTCAAGGACGTCACTCTCTTTCGAGGAGTCTACGCACAGACGTAGATTGGTTGCCGGTCGAGCTACATGCCTGCAAAGCTGTGTAAGTCAGTGGTGAGGTGCAGGCCGGGTCATGTGCACGCACTGTCAAGAGCCATTTTCAGCAAAAAACTCACCAGCACACGTCCGATGCATAGAGAATGGCAAGAAGCACATAGTAAAGGCTATTGCATGACGAAGGCGCAGAAGTACTATGAGTGGAGCGGGCGCGAACGCGACGCGCGCGTATCCTCGCCGTTGTAAATTCTGCGCCTCATGCGTGTGCGGCTAATAAAGCCGCGTTCGCGCCCAAAAATACGCGCCTTCGTCATGCAGCAGCCTATATCTGAACAGGATTGTTAGAATGTTTTGAATAGGTCCATGGGAAGAAATTTGGCTTGAAAAAGGTAATTAGAAGTTATTATTTGGAAAAAAGCAAATAAAATTAGTTAAATAAGTTTAGGTTTTATGAAAGTAACCTTCACCTAATATGCCCATCTGTCAGAAGACTTCTGTTTTTGCTCCAATCAAAGAACTAAAGGAAAATTTTTGCGTTTGAAGACTTATTGTCCGCGACATTGTAACGGGGTCACTTTCGGACTTTTTTTAGGAAAAGATTTTTGAAAATTCTAAAATACACATTTTCTGGAAAGCGCAATGTTGGTTGTAGTTCTTGAGAAGCTCTATTATCTCATATAGTCCAATCATTTTTTCATTTTTGTCATCCGAAGATAAGCGATGAAAAAAGGAAGGCGGCTTGTCCGCAACTTTTTGGCGGCCACTGTATAAAGCTGAATGTCTGTCTCTCTGTCTGTCTATGTGTACGTATAGGCTGCTGCTTGACGAATGCGCAAGACCTTTTAGCGCAAATGCGGCTTTACTAGCCGCAGAGCGCATGAGATGCATGGTTTACAACGGTGAAGATACGCGCGCGTCGCGTTCGCGCCTGCTCAACTAATACTGCTTCCGCGCCTTCGTAATGCAGTGGTCTATATGCTCCGAATAGAAAATTCTATTTTTAAAATGATCCCGACCAAACTTTGCCCACATACGCATCGGCTCGGGGCAGGTTTCGTAGGTCACTTTTCGTCATCGATCGATATCAGTTTTATAGATTTTATCGATTTTTTGTAAAGTTTGGCCTGCGGGGCTGGGAGTTGGCACAGGGAGGTAATCGAGCATGTTGATTACGAATACAATATAAGCTCTCAAAATTATCCTTTACTTTCATTGATTTTATCGATTTTTTGCAAAGTTTGAGCTATGGATTGCAAATTGGCACGGAAGGGTAAGTGAGCATGCTGATAACTAACACACCGGGAATAGGTGATTTGCATAGAAGTCGGCACAGGGAAAGGTTGTGCAGGCACAAGGATAAGATCTTTATCATAGTGTTCTGACAGGGCCGAGCGGAGCCGGGTAAGCCAGCTAGTTACTACAACGCTTTGAAACCTTTTTTATATTCAAAAGCATTTTTTTCACGAATATAAGGTTGTATCCTCACCTCCCAGCCAAAGAGGGTGAAGCATTGCAAACATCGATGATCTTCCCTATATCACAACATTGGTGTTTCTGTGTAAAACAGTGTTGTCCGACAAGAGAAAGATGTCTAGTCAAAGCCTTTCAGAATGTGCTGTAAACCACTTTAACGGGCGCGAGACGCCAATTTTAAATCTTTCAAGTCTGCAGAGCGTTTTAGGGCGAAGAGTTATGATTGTTTGATAATGAAGCTGTGATAATTGTAAGGCGCTTTATGCAATGGATACTCTAAGTTCTTCATCTTTGTTTTATTTGAGGTAGTAAAAGTTTAACAAGTAGATCCCTCCTGTTGCTCATTCATTTTTTAAAAACTTTTTGAAAATTTTTTTAAAACCCTAAACCTCATTCTTTACCCAGAAAGCTACGCAGATTAAGAAGGCAGATTTGTAACCAGCGTTTTTTCTTTCCAAGACGGTTGACATCTTGTTTTAGAAGGTTACTTCGACTACACATCTTTCCCTTATGAGATTAGATGATGCATAAATCTTGCACCATACATCTACAGTACAAATTACACAATACTTTCATCTGTGATAAATACGGTATTATTGAATATCTAGGGATTATTTCAAATCAGATTAAAAAGGCAAATAAATCGTTTGAATAGAATAGCATTCGTTGCCTTGGAAAACTATCCGATCAATTTGTCCTCAAATTTTTCTCATGAAAAATTGCTCAAAACTCTTCATAAAAAGGTGTTCAATAGGTGAGAGAGACGGATTTGTTGTCATTTTACGTTGTGTCTATACATTAATGCTAAAAATGGCCAATTTGATCAAAGTATATAAAAGTCAATCAAAAATAGCGTTTTAGTATCCTCTGATAAAATGCAGTTTCTCCGCGCGAATCTTACACTCTTTGAAAAATTCCTGTTACAGCATTTTTGCGAACAGAAAGAGAAGAAGAAGGAGCGGGATCAAATGATGATGTTTTCATCGTATGCACCCAAAGAGCTTCGGTAAGCAAGCTGACCGAGATCATTTCAAACTTTGGACACTTCAGTGCATTCACTATGCGTATGTGTGTATCAGATATGGAATTCAGTCACTGCAAAACTTTTTTTGCTCTAAGTTTTTTGTACATTTTTACTGGTAAATTCAAATTAAACTGATTTCATCCTATTTTCCATTTTTTATTCAAGGCGAGCATGGGAATAGCCGCCTTTTGTTAATAATTGACCTTGTCATTGTCATGACTGATAATCTGAAGACATTGTGATAGAATAAGGTAGACCTACGTAATACTCCCTTTTGTTACCAGTACCAGTATTCTCTTAAGCAGAAGTTTTAGGATTTAGGATAAGAGAAAACGATGATCAATCTCGTGCTAGCGCGACTGATTACCAAAAATATTAGGTTGTCCCGAAAGTTTTGTCCGTTTTTTTCATCGCTCACTAAAACTCATAGAACACCATTCCATGGACGACTTAGGTACCATTTGTTTTAGATTTTTATCCTCTTTCTTGCAGCTATCATTGCTCTCTGATCTACCCTATCTTTGCGTTGTTATCTCCATGGATTTTTGAGCAGCCCAGCACTGACGCCCAATTTTCCTTGAATTTTCAAAATTTTTTATCCTGATGTTTTCAAAGAGCGCTGGTAACTGTTATGTAGAGCAAACCTTTGGCTACATTGCACTCATTTTAGGTTACGTTACCACGTTCACCAAGTCAGTTTTATTTATTCAATAGAAACCGCGGCTTTTTGATTACGTTTGCCACGTAAAAGTTCCGAAAATTTCAAAAAGCTGCTTTTTCAAAAGATCAAATTTGGTTATGTTGCATAAATATGTTCAATAAAAATCATGTTTCAATTCGCAGAAACTTCAAAAGCTCTCTTGTCTTTGCTGCAGTTGCGTGTTTCATGATTTTGCCAAAAATCGAGACCTCGAAAGAAATAATTTTTTCAACTAAAAACAGCAGATCAGAAGATCCTAAAAACATTGCCTTGTAGTCCGGAAGCCGCTCTATTTGATCCATGCTTGACTTTTCCGAGCTCTAGGATGAGATTTTCAAAAATTAGCCTAACTTAAAGGAGATGAAATTGACGGGTGGAGAATTTTGGCAATTATAGGAAAGAGCATACGAGATTTTGGTTCGAAAATGTATCCATAAGAAAGAGAAGGAAAAGCTGCATCAAATACACGTTGAAACTTATTCAGGCCTTTATTGTGCATGGAATTATAGTGGTTTGAAAAAAAAGGACAAAATTTTCGGGACAACTTAATATATGGAGGACGATATTCGATAATATAGAGCAAACACTTCATAATGATTGTAACGTAAAAAACAAATTTTAGACCTCAAAAATCAAACCCCATCTAAATGGGTCCAGATAATCTTGCCACGTGGGATCAATACGTGAACTGATTGTGGAGAGTTAACTGTTTAAGCCGCAGCGCAATTAGGTCATCTGAGGACAAAGATTCATCTTTAAACCTGTAATCATTACTATATTTTACGGCTGATCTGTGTCGGTCTGCATGCCTTTGCGGGTAACTGCATGACGACGGTAGTGAGAAGACGTGCTTACCACTGCGAGGCCTAAATGTGTTGCATCTAATATCAGTTACAGCGTTCATTTAGATATAAACTATGCATTATGGCGCTACTGTCGAAAATAAAACTGTGTGAATCCATTCGATCGCATAATTTGCCACTATTGCCAAGTTGGAATGACATATCCGTGATTATCACACCATAGCCCACAATTGGTTTGCACAGATTCGAAATTTTGATTATAGTGTAATCGCACCCCTTGAGATGGCTTTCGCGCAGAGCGACTGTGGTATCAGGCATCAACTAGGCAAATATAAGGCCCTGCCTGATCTTGAATTGTTGAGATTTGACGTCACTGCGTCGCGACGCCTAATTCGACGAAGTTAGATGAAAAACCTGAGTTTGCATTGCATTTTAAGGGCCGGGCATACTTCATGCGATTTCGGTCGCGACGCGATTTGGCAATATTCCAAGTGTCCACAACTCACTGTAAGGGGTTTCTGAATGTACGGAAGACAGGGTATTTTATCAATCTACGTAAGTTATGCACACTACGCATGTGCAGTTTGCTAGTGTGGATTGAAGACTTCTGGCAAATTGCCAAATCGCGTCGCGACTGAAATCGCGTGAAGTATGCCCGGTCCTTTACGCATTTTTTGTTTTCTTGTGGCGAATACGTTATTTCATTGTTTCCAACTCAAAATGAAGCTGGCGGCTACAACGGCCTACCATTCAGCGACGCGTGTCCCCCCCCCCCCCCTCTCATCGTATAATGGTTTTACAGCAGTTTCTCCGCCTTAAAAAATTTGCTACTTGATTTTCCACCTGATCGATGCCGTTGAAGAGCCCTTTGTTCAGCGTTATCGTAGTATTCAAAATCGTTCCGAATGATTTTCCAGGACCGCTGACAATTAGCAGTAGTTTTACGGAGATCGTCTAATTAGATACTGCACATCCAATGTGCGTTAGAATTAGAATTATCAAATTGTTCCGAAATGGCCTCTCTATCAAGGAAGCCATATAATTCTAGCAAAGAGAAGAAAATTTTGACGCTTTACAAATTGAGGGGCAGAGTTTGAACAAAATTAAAAATATTTAATGCTGAGAAAACCAGGACCCTTGTCAGCTGGCCCGACATGTAGGTAATTCAACTGAGTTTTGATATCTCGAAAGTTCAAAATGTCCATTTCTTCAAAAATAAGGTATCCTGTCTATAAAAAATCCTGCAAACCTACCATTTCACCCATATTTCTTCAACAAATCATTCACACATAACTACACTTGATGCATTTTTAATGGCTAGAAATCAAGAAACAATGATGTGCGGATTGCTCTAGTCTGCTAAATTTAGTTATATTACAGCGGTTTTGAATTAGCCGCTGAAAAACGTACCAGGCGTCTTTTCACAACTCATACTATCTCGTTCGTTCTTGATTAGCATCCGCTTTTGACGAAGGAACTTTGAACTCGGAAAAATGTACATGGATGCAAGCGGCATCAGTTTGAAGCAGTTTTCAGCCTGATGTACATAGCGAAACAGCGCTCATTACCTCCTCTCCAAGTTTGAAAGCTTTTTATTACGGGAGCAAGCGAGGTACAAGAATGAGGCGGAATTGAGCAGAATGTACTATGAAAACAGCTGAAGGAAGTCATAAATCTCAAAAGCACATGCGGGCAGCTGCAGCGCATGCACCACAGCTCTGAAACCAGAGTTGAGCAAGAGTTAGGCACATGTCATCTGAAAACGACCCTCCCCCCCCCCTCCTTCCCCCGACAGCACCCAAACAACCCCTTCTCCCTTCTTTATTTCCGCAAACCTCATAATGTGATATTTGGAGTACATCATCCTTTCGTATCGAATTTCTAAATTTTTGAAGGCTGTACGCGATTTTCTGTGACTTCACCCTCACAAGCACACGTAATTTGACGGTTGATCTGATCTGAATTAGTCTGTTGAAATAGCCATATTCTTTCCAGGGTGGGGCGTTTGGCTCCAAATTTTCTTTGTAGCAAGAACAGGCTTTGTGCTCAACACAGCGATTTTTGAATTTTGAAGACAACTTAAAGGGGTACAAGAATACAAAAGCTTAGCCTGACTTTTTGAGAGGTTGTCTTTAACTCCATTAACTTCATCTCCAAGGAAGCTTTTCCACCGTTTTCTGTGATTCGCCAGAACTAACCTCGAAGATTCTGCAATAGGTGTTTGGACTTATCTCGACTTGTTTCGACTTTGTGGTGATCCGTGGAGTTGAAGTACTCAAGGTGAATAACGCGGTGGTTTAAATTTTGGAGCACTTCTTAATCCACTGTTTGAAAGCGATATGACGTCTGATTACTGGCGTAAATATAGAGAGTATTAGTTTGTTATGAGGGTAAAAAGGCAGACTTTTTTAAAGGTTTGAATGAAACCGACTTGAAGGCATTGGCTCGGCAAAATCGAACACCTCGAAATTTTGAAATGCAAGGTTGCTTGCATCCCAGATATCAGAACAGAGCAGGTCCGAGCGCACTACATGCTGCCCCTGCCTAAAAAACTGCCCCTAAACCCGTGCGCGCAAGCCATTCTTACACGAGCTCGAACGAGCTTGCGGTCCTCCTCCCACCGTCAGAGGCGGCATGCCGCAATGCTAAAAACATGAACGTCCCGTAACGACTCTACGTCTTTAACTGTGGCGGGGAGCGATCCACTCGTCCAAATTCAAAACGAAAACCCTTGGAAAATGCTGGTTTTCGACATTTTCGTGCTCTTCAAAGTATATTTTTGAAATCAGCGCGTCGAACTACCCCAGGTAAGCGAAAAAGGTTCAAGTCGAGGATTTGCCGAGCCACTGTCTTTGATCATGTTTGAGGATCACGCTTTTTGAACATTAGGGGACACCAAGAAATGTAATAGGTAACGGCTGATGAAGCTTGTAGAAGCGGTTCAACATCCTAATTATGGAACCCATACCCAATTTTACAGCAAGCTTCTTTGATGACCTTGCGGGGCATGTGTAAGGTAAGAGAGAAAAAATTGAAATCTGGCTGAAACTTCGGCAGTGTAGTTAATCAGTATGCCACTCACGACCGTCATTCCTTCAGTTCAGGTGGAGTTGTGATTTTCACCGGTACCTTTTCTTCTTCCTAACTTTACTCCATCGTAGTACCTTATTTCCAGGTGTACAGGCTGCACCCTTTGCTTGTCTTGTTACAACCCTCCCCCACCCTTCTCTCTTACCCGCTACGACTCCCCCCCTCCCCAGGTCGGGCACGTCTGACCTTACGCTCAACCCTGTCCGCAACAGCGCACAATGCGAAAACTGTGCTGGAACTGTTTTGGAACTTGCAAATCAGTATGAAACCAGCAATAGCGTACTTCAGCGCGCTAATTAGCGCGTTCATTTGATTCTGGATCAAAACTAGATTCAATTCAAAAATTACTTTTTTTTACTTAGAATGCAGTAAATCTGTGCCTTCTAAGGTTTATTTTTACAATATCAGTTTGGATCATAAAAAAAATGATCAGAGCTGTCACGTTTGAGGCAAAATAATTCCTGTTTTTTTCTAAGATCTAAATGAAAATGTAAAATATTTGGGGAGTGGTTGCTACAAAAATCTTTTCTTGGATTCCGTAACCCCGTGAATATTTCGATAAGGTCCCAAAAATTTTCAGTGACCAGGGTCAATCACAATTTTATCCAAAGCCTTTCTCTCGGCACGAGACTAATCATAAAATTGGGTAGGGATAAAACTCTCTTCCAAATACAGTCGATGCACAAGATTTCATACGTTAGGCACTTTTACATCACTCCTTTATACAATAAGCTTCACATTCTACCAAATTCTGGATAGATGAAGTATGGAATCACATTGTACTATACCAAGTACGGAGACATTAGATAGAGATATGAAAAAAGTATTACATTGCAAAGTGTTTCCTTACTTCCATCATTCAACATTCTTCAGCAGTTTAGGCTCCCGCCAGAGTGCCGAAGTTATGCCAGCGCTACGCCAGCATTTCGATCGATACACGTGTATTTCGTTGGGGACGTCAGTTAGCCCCGCCCCAACTAAATACACGTGCATCGATCAAAATGCTGGCGTAGCGCTGGCATAACTTCGGCACTCTGGCGGGAGCCTTAGGGTAAAAGCCTGAAATTAGCTGAATTGGACATAGTCGAAGCAATGGCTTCACCAACATTGGCAATCATCTCGTTCCGCTATTATTTCTGTAAGGGTAATGTGTGCTGAACTGCTTTCTCAATTGTTTCTGCTGAGGAAAAACCTCCTTTGGTTGACGTCTGAAAGTAGAAAGCTTATGAGTTGTAGAAACTGCAAAACGCCGTTATAATATATCAGTAATCACCGTACTTGGCTGATAGAAATTGAGACCTAAACATGTTGGAGGTAGCACACAAGAGCATGCCAAAAATACCTAAAAAAATCGTTTTTCTCTTCGAAATGTGAAGCATGAAATTACATTTAGTGTCAACATCCCGCTGACAAACCTTGCCGAGTTCGCTGAAGCATTCCACTGTAGTCCAGGATCACCAATGAACTCAGCAATAAGCCGACAACGTATATTTATTTGATCTGTTCATGATTACAATAAATACATTGCTATATCGCTCTTGAATTCGGCTTGTCAAGAGTTGTACACATTGCCGCACTCACTTATCAACGCACTAATTACAGCTGCAGCAGCCGCTGCAGCATGAGCGTGTAAAGAGAACAGTGACAGCAATCACGAAACAGTAAAACGCATAAAAATTCATTAGCTCGACAATTCTGATCGAATTTTAGTCTTGCATGCTCATCTGTTATACTTGCTTCGCTTCTCCCGTCTTCTTGTTATGAGCTGTTCGTATTAGGTCGCTCCGAAAGTTCTACCGTTTCAAAAAAATTTTTTGCGCTATTTTGAAGGATTTGCGTGGTCTTTTGCCTTCGAATGATTCTTGCAGAGCTCCTCTTTCACACTGATTGCAGAGATAATGGTGGAAACAAAAGACTATATAAGCTCTGACTATTCTGAATTAGGTGACCAAAAGTTTGGAACGCTGCAGAAAGATCTAAAATCTTGGACCTGCTCTTCGTAAGTGTGAAAAGTTCGTGCGTCTGGACGTTTCTGTAAAGAGTTATGTTTTTCAAAACAGTGACAATTTATTTAATCTTGGAGTCATTCGTGTTACCCGAAATTCATAACATTTCGAAAGAAACCTTCAAAGAGCACAAGTTTTCACAGTTGCAAAGAGTAGGTCATAAAACTTATGATCGCCTCCTCGATTCGTGTAGAGGTGTATTGCGGAGTTTGCCTGATAACACAAGTAAACTTGTTAAACCTCCACGTCATACCATTGTTTTTTGTACCCTCTCGCTACCAAAAACCGCCACGCTTTGAGTTGGCAAAGCCTCGCCTCTACACGAATCGTGGAGCCGATGATATGTATTGGCGTTTTCTGATTTATCTGTAACGTTCAGATCTTTGGCGGCTCAGTGGTTGGAAATTAATGGCAGCTTGAATTTTCTACATTTCCAGACTTGTGGTTCTGTCAACAATGAGCTGGCTGAAACCCAAACTTCACTTATATAAGCGATCTTCGCCTAATACTCTGGTGGCGCGCTACCATTCCTCTCTCACAAATCTCGGCGTGGCGCCTCGAAGAACTCGGACAGGGTCTTTCAGTCCAACGGTGCTACATCTTTCAGTTCAACGGTGCTATACCTTGGAGTCATGTTGCAAGTAACATACCGTCCGAAAGAGCTCTTCAAGCTTTCACGAACAATGTGTCAAGTATCCGGAAATTCTCTTTGTTTTGGGTAAAAAGGGCAAAAACCTTGAAATTTTGCTATTTTTTTAGCGCAATAAAAGGCCAAAAAGCATGTCATAGCTTATTTCCGAAGACGTACGAAAGTTGAGGCAAATGATATGGATGGATATGAATCAAAAACCCTATCGGATAGTAACCAGAAAACTTGGGTCTACTTGCAAAGGAGTAAATAGTAAGCTTTTTTTCTCGAAACGGCTAATGATCGTATGTCCTGACTCAGCGCTGTCGCAAGTTGGACGACTGCTTCCTCATTCACTGCAGCAGTGCACTTTGAATAGTATCACATGCTTGACTGCGCAGGTAGTGCTCTATGTTTATGATTGTCAAAGTAATTGATTTTGCATTTCAGCAGGTTTGAAAATCATTCATTCATTCATTCATTCACTCATACTCAACGGTCTACAGTGCAAAAACCGTGATGATGGATAAGGCTTCGTTAGTTGTGGATGTAGACGTACGAGATATTGCCTCCACTTTCTTCACTGAGGCGCACTCTCCGCAGGCTCGCAATCCTTTCAAAAGCCGGTCGCAGTCGCACGTTGGTTCCTCCTCGATGAGCCACTCACAACTTGATATGAGCTCTTCCAGCCTGTTACGCCTTAAACGACTTCCTTCATTCTCGCGGCAGTGTAACAGACTTTCTTTTTCAACTTTCGACTAAATCGTATCTTCGCTCTAAGGAGGCGGTGATCGGAGCCACTCAAAAGGATGGAACTACTGAAACATCAAGGCAAGCTCCACCTTCGGTTTGTGAGAATGCGGTCGATCTTCGCGTGAAGCGTTCCGTCGAGCAATTCCCATGCCCACCGGCAATGCCTTCTTCATGACGATGAAGTTTTATAGAAAGGTTATGCGGCGAAGAAGCATACGAGACAGTTGACGTTTTTATTCAAGAGGCCATATCCAAACTTCGATCCTATAATCTCTCTCAAGTAGCATCCGATTTTCGCATTGAAGTCGTCCACAACAAACTTGTAAAATTACTTCTCAATACGAACGACTTTCTCCATACCTCATAGAAAGTACATAACTCTGATTCGTCAGCTGCTGAGAGAGTAGCAGTTGATACTGTTGATGGTATTCCGACGTGGAGCTGAAGATGGCCAGTCGAGGTGATATCTTACGCGAATCATAAAGATGGGCGATATATGGATGAACAAGCCAACGCGTTCAACGTTTCGTGATAAAACTTCTTTACCGTAAATGATGAGGGTCCCATCCCTATCTGTCGCACGTCCTTCTTTGTGAACTTCGTTTCCTGCACAACAACGACGTGGTATTTGAAATGCTCTGCAGCTTCGAGAAGAGCGTAGAGATCGGCGTTTGTGGAGACTGTCCTGGCGTTGGAGGTGCAAAGCGTGGGGCAGTCTCCACGGCGTGTCGCCCAGACAAACGTGTCGTTTTTTCCCTATCCTAAAGGCGCCCTGAGAATCCTGGCATCGTTGTTGCTACCACCCCGCGCCGTAGGCGGGATTCATGTAGGGTTCCTTTCTTATCTTGTTGACGGAGTAATAAGAAGAAAGATAGATCTATATATCTTTTACTCCGTTTCGTCCCTTTCCTTAGACGAAGTTTTGAGGTCTAGACCCTCTCCGGGACTCTTCAGTAAGAAGAAAGGGTCTAGTTTTACTTTTCAAAAGAAATTATTTTGAAAAAATTGTAAAACTCAACTTGTACTCCGATTGTCGTCCAATTCTTCTTTACTGTCGTATGATCTTCTGTGTTGCAAAGTAAGAATGGACTTGTCATGACTTGTTCATTTTTACTGTGTTATCATTTGTGTTGAATATATCATTTACACTTCGTTTGATATATATCGGTTGATCATAATTTATTCACATTTTGTAATACCAGTGCTTCACCTCTGCTTCGCAGAGGTTCGCACTGGCATCGTGAACCGTGGTAAACTCACTTTCTGAGAGCTTGTCCCTCAAATCATTGTTCGGTTTATTGCAACGTGAGCCGTAGTTAAAAATGAACCATACTCGCTATCTTAACCTCACATGATGTTAGTATCGTAAATCATTCCTCACTGTAATTTCGTAACGGACAAACTCCACACAACTTCAGATTAAGCCGCTTATTATAAGTCATCATGACTTATAATAACGGTCTAAGGGTTGTTTACGTCTTTTTGTGTGTGTGTCTGTCCGTTACGAAATTCGTAGCGCGTGTTCCAGCCAACGTTCTGAGCCCAAATTTTGCGTAGTGCACGCTACCAGCATGAAAGCTCACTATACAAAAGCATGAGCGGATCCGTTGAGTGGATCCGTTGAAAATTGCGCGTCAAACGGATCCACTTGGCTTCTGTCCAGCAAATTTGGGTCCGTAGTACTACTTTTTGCAGAGTTATGGATATATTTGACAAGTTAATGTGCAAGCCATGGACTTTAGTCTGAAAAAGTGATGAAAAGTCTACTACTTTACGAATACGGCGCCAAAAAGCATTGGATGTGTAAACGGTCAATTTTTCGAGATTTTACCTGATCATTTGAAAAGATTTTTGCACAGAGATGTAGCCCACCATGTTTATTGTCCTTATGGCGACTATGAAACCATGAAAATTTCAAAAACTTATTCAAATTTGCATTTTTTCTTTTGGTAAAGATTTCATCCACGCGAAAATACCGATTTCACTCGAAAAACCTCTAGGAATGAGTAGCTGTTTACGAATCATTCGTAATAGCCTACAGAGTGCGGTGAGTTTCAATCTAATTATTATACGGGAATGAGTAAGGCATAGATAAAGTAGGGCCAGTGCGAGCCTCTGCGAAGCAGAGGTGACGCACTGGTGATATTATATTTTTCTATACTCAGTTTTTTTGAATTCATTATTTAATATATTATATTTATATAGTATAAATGGATTTCTATGCAAGCATTTGAAAATTGAGGAAGATATTACACTTACGTCATATTCATTCTCAAGCAGTATATCTCTGAGTTTTGAGATTTTTTGCATAAATAGAAATTTTTCCCCTACAAGGGGCAGACCTACTGGACCTACTCTTAACTCCCAAGGACAATCGTTAACCCCGTTAGAGCTGAAACCGCCTAGCAATCAAAAACCAGATGGTAGGGGATCTGACCTGATCTCTCTTAACTGAATATCCTGCCGAAACCGGATATGCCCAACACCTTCACAGCTTGGGAGGCCCTTCCAAGTATACACTCTGCTGTACACTGCGGTATGACACCCAGAGCAACTCCCATGCCACATTGAGGCGGCGGACCATAGTGGGGGAATGGACAATATAATAGGTGGAACATTCCTCAGACGTTGGCCCGTAGTAAAGCTCGGTCAGGGGACATGATCTCCTCTGAAGCTTTCATAGAAGACTCCTTTAAGTAAAATGAGGACTGCCCACTGCTTTTCCTTGCTGTAAATATGCAACGTCACTCAACAGGTGAGCTTCAGATCAAGCTAGGCAGGGAGATCAGCTCAATCGATTCATCGGAAATGAGCCAGCACCGACATAACGCCAATCTGTGCTAAAAAAGAGACAACGGAGAAACGTTTCTTAGGTTGCTCGCGGGTAACTTACGAGACACCGCAATTGACGTTCTTTAATTTGTCCTCGTATTAAAGCCAAATTATTGTGTATTTGTTTTATCTCGTTATTTGTTAGGTGAAATCTCTGATAGCGGCTATCATCGGTATTCCGACAGTGACCGTATCAAAGATCGCGGGCTAAGTAGCAAAAAAAGGCGCTGCTAGTCATAGTCGAACCACGGGCTGCCGTTTGAAACGCATTAGTCTAATCCACTTGACTAATATTCACAAATGTCTATAATGTTCCACCCTTGAAAACACGAACGTCCAAAAAGCGGTCTGCTCCAGATCAATCGCTTCCCTGGCAGAGCGCTGAGGCGCCGTAACGTCAACTTAGTTTCACCTCAGTCGAGTTGAAATGACGGGGGTTACTACGAGCCGATGTCAAATTTGCTATGCTAATCAGCATCTTCTCAAGCATCAGATTTGACAAAAGTATGAGAAAAAGAAGTTAGTTAGCAACTTTTGAAAGTATATTCAGGGCTATTTTTCAGGGATAAGTTTTTAAATCAGAGGTGTTTTTGAATATGCGTACTGAATACAGCTTTTGACCATCTTTGAAGTTTGTTGCGAAAGTACCATATTTCTTTCATTTTTGGAACAACTCGCGACACATTCTAACCATCTTAGGAGATGATTTGCACGGGTTCAAAGACTGATCCCATTTGGGGTTTTCAAACGGGTTTATTGAGCACTGATTATGTCAAGCGCATCGTTTCTTGAAGGCCCTATGCAAGCAGCAAGTAGCAATTAGATCTCTTGCTCGTCTCTCTTCATACGTCCTCTGACAGTAGTACATTCCACGTTTTTTAGTACAATACAGCATGCATACTAACAAACACAGATAATCCTGTAATTGTATACTAGCTGGCTTATCCGGCTCTGGCCGGCCCTGTCAATGCTATGATTAAAGGCACCGTCCACCCAAAATGGAGGTTGGCGAGATTATGATGGCATACTAGTGTAAGCCCCCATACTAGACAAACCCCCAAGCTTCGCTGCAAAAGACTGCTTCTGAAGCGAGAAATCCGCTCCGGAAGTAACAAAAGTGGGCGGGGCGCCCCCGGTCGCCCCGCTCACTTGCATGCTTTATCTCGCCTGCACTTGTTGCAGAGGGTTCTCGAAACAGGGATTTTTGGGGTTTCGCGAATTTTCGACTCCATATTCGGAATCAGGGCTTTCAGAAGGCCTGAAGGCGAGAAAAACATTGAATTCGAGTTGGGTGGACCGCCGGGGGCGCCCGCCCACTTTGTTACTTCCGGGGCGAATTTCTCGTTTCAGAAGCAGTCTTTTGCGGCGAAACTCGGAGGTTTGTCTAGTATGAGGGCCCACACTAGTATGCCATCATAATCTCGCCAACCTCCACTTTGGGTGGACGGTGCCTTTAAGGTCTTTCCCCTATCCCTGTAAAACCTTTCATTGTGCCCACTTCTACATGCAATTCCCTATTTTCCCGCTGTGTCAGTAATTAGCATGCCCACCTACCTCTTTCAACAACCCTCAGCGTAGCTCAAGCTTTGCAAAAAAGCATTAAAACCGGTAAAATTAAAAATAATTCTGAAAACTGATGGCGCTATTCGGCTATCCGGCCCCAAAATGTTTTTGGGATGGATCTTGCTCAAAGTCGGTACATGGGGATTATTAAAGCCGCTGATGACGAATATGGTAGTTAGTTCGCGCGATAGCGCCATTTTCTGGGTTCACGTTAGGTACACATAAGAAGCTAAAATTACGGATTTCGCTGAAACTTTGAGGGGGCTAATTGACATGCTGATTACGAATATCAAACTCCTTCGGCAATTTGAGGCGATTTCACTGAGTTATGGTAGGTATACTGCAGAGGGGCAAAATCTCAGTTTTAGCTGAAACTCGGTCTAGAGAGATTCGACCTTCTGACCACGTTTAAAGCACTCTCGTTCGTTTTGAGACCTTTTCGCAGAGTTACAGTAGGTACGTGGCAGCGGGTAAAAATCATGAACCTGCCTGAAACCTTAACAGAAAATTACCTAAAGTCTGTTTTAAGGATATCGTGCTCAATCCCCACGATAGAGGCAATTCGTGGTATAAAAGTTTCCCACGATCGTAATGCTTTCCCTTATAGGACCACTGCCGTGCACGAGAGACCCTTCGGCGGCTTTTGCCTAAGCAAAAACAGGGGGAGGGAGATTTGCCGCGTGCGTTACACATTGGAACAGGTTATCAGGATGGCGCTGGAGACCGCCATGCATAACGACCGTTTCCCCATTTCGTGAATATCTGGGATCTAAATTGGCCCGAAAGCGAAAAAATGTCCATTCAAACCTTGCAGCTCACCATAACTTCACTAATGCATCATGACAGCGAGCAAGCATCATATTCATAAGCAATATACTTGTGAACCGTTACAGGTAAGGTTTTGGGCAAATCTGGGACTTCGACCATCTACACCCACCGTAATGCAAGAAAATGCACTATCCTGCGAAATCAGCATGATATTCATGTTCAGCCCGCTAAATGACCACCCTAGACGAAGTTTAAAGCAAACCTATGTTTTCGACCGCATGCCATATAACCACCACAACTCTATAAAAGGTCTCAATATGCAGAGAGAGAGATGATATTCGTAATCAGCATGTCGAATAAGCCATATGGACCGAACTCCAGCAGAATTCATGATTTTGACTTCCTACCGTACACCTATCGTAACCACACGGGAAGACGTTCTGCGGAGAAAGTGTGATATCTGTAATCAGCACGTAAAGGGCCGGGCATACTTTATGCGATTTCAGTCGCGACGCGGGTTGGCAATTCGCCAGAAGTCTTCGGATCCAACATTAGCAAATCGCACATGCATAGTGTGTATAACTTACGTAAACTGATGAAATGCGCTACCTTTATAATATGCTTGCAATGAGTTATGGACACCTGGAATATTGCCAAATCGCGTCACGATTGAAATTGTTTGAAGTATGCCCGGCCCTTAAGATAACCCTGATACACGAAGTTTGAGCAAGCTCTGACAAAAAAATTTGTTCGTAATCAGCATGCTCGATTACTCCTCTGTGCCAACTCCCAGCCCCGCAGGTCAAACTTTACAAAAATGTCGATAAAATTGATAAAATCGACATCGATCGATGACGAAAAGTAGCCTATGACACCCGCCGAGGCCCGAAGTGTATGTGTGCCGAGTTGGGTCCGGATCGGTTCAGAAATGGAATTTTCTATTCGAAACATACGTACACACATACATACATACATGCACATAGACAGACAGACATACAAACAGACATTCAACTTTATATATAAGATGATTTATCATTTCGAACATAGGTCTGGCACCAAAAATTCTAAGAAAATCTGAAACAAATTCGGGAAAATGCTTAGATGACCATTTCATAGGCGATTCCCATGCGTATAGCGGGCGTTACCTTGCAAAAGTTTGAACACGTTGAGAAATTGGTGAAACCCCCATTCTAAAGCATTAGTTTTTGTGCTCTCTAGCTATCAAAAACTGCCACGCACATACGTTGGCAAAAGTCGGTGAAGCTCCGCCCGTTATATTGTGGGCAATGGACGATAGCCTGTACAGCATTTTTTGGTCAGGCATAACACATTTAGTGTTTATGACATGTGAAATTGCACTTTGATCAAAGTCAAAATCCAAAAAAGAAGGAAAAGTACAAAATTTCGTACAGATAGATACCGATTGGTACGATTGTTTTTCAGAGCCGGTTAAAAAGAATAGATCATAAAAATGTTGGGACTTTCAGAATTTAGCGACCGACACTGATAGTAGTAAACAGGCCACCAAATCTGCTGCAGAAGCTACTGTTTCCATTATCTCTCTGTCGTTGCTCGGATCTGTCAAACTGGAAAATCACTTGAGAATGCTATTGTAAACACTAATAAAAACTCTTCCATGTAAGGTCGGTCGTTGTGTTTTTTATAAACATCTCAAAACTAGAACGAATAAATTAAGTTAGCTATCGAAATGTCTTGATTAACTTCACCGAAAACAGTTATTGATGCACTTTACAAGCCAGTAGAACAATTTCTCAGTTTTCATGACTGAGGCCTTTGAAGCAGCGGTTTGGGCGATCACCTTTTCCGAAAACCATACAGTCAATTAGTTTTTGACAACGTTCATGCCGTGCAGTCTTAGACGCACTCGTAACATTTTGAACAGTTACGCACCCAAGTGAACCCGAATGGCATGCGATCTTTTAAGAAAATACCACGCCTCAGATTTACTCGTCTTGGCGCATGTCGCAGCTCCATGCTGATAGAATATCTAGTACAAATTTGGCTTTTTTGCTGGCTTTAGAGATTTCGAGGCGAATTTCACGGAAGAACACGAGAAGAATTTATTGTTTATACTACAAAGATTACCACAAGTATAGAAATGGTTTGAGTGCGAATCATTTTCAATTGTCTGGCAACATTATGAGGTTCGTTGGCGACTGGTTGACACATTGACGACCGCTTGACACACATGGTGCGTCAAGCAATGGCTACCGCGTGGGACCGTTTGACACACCATGTGTGTCAAGGCTTGAATTTAGTTAAAATTACTACTATCCTGGGATGAACTCACTCCACAAGCTTCTTTTTGCACTGAATATAAAGAAGACTTCTACTCTCTCCGTCTGCATCTCAGATCTTTTGTAGGTGCACTGTAGATGGTACTATGCATAATTATAGTTGAAAAATATGGGCTGGTCCGTCAAAGGCCTTGGTCCCAGAAGGCAGACAACCAAAAATCGGCATGGTCGTCAATGTGTTAATCAGGCTGCGGGCAGCAGGGCTGCTGCAGTATCTCAAAGCAGTGCTAATTTGTAAATGTCAGGACAGTCTTAGCTGCCCGCTTTGCTTGTGCATCTCTCTCAGCTATAATTCACTTCAGCAGTTGGTACCTACTATTCTTCATATTCATCCGTCATACTACACCCAAAGAGATTTGTGATAAATACAATCCACCGATTGGAGACACATCGGACTACAAGAAACTTGCACAGTTATTCAAAGAACGCATGTACGACAAAGTGAATCCATCTATTTTGTTCGAAATTGATTTGGAAAAACACTACTTGTTGGATCTTTTACTTTCTTCTAATTTGCAGGGTCTCATACTAAGCTCAGGGCCCGGCACGGATTGTCTGGAAGCAGGGTGGACTTCGTTTTTGGAGCAAAAAGCAAAGGAGACATCGTTTTCGACGAGTTGAGGCCGAGCACCAAGAATAAGCGCCATTTAGTCGAACATGAGCTTTTCGGACAGGTTATCACACGCTTGACATGCTCTATCGTGCACGACGAAAAGTGCGCACGATTTGAAAGCAAAGCTAAAAAAAAAACAAATTGCTCGTTTACAGCGCACACAGAATCCTATGACACCAAAATGAAACTGTATACATAGAATATTATTAGCAAAAGAATTATGCAAGAAGATTTGAAAACTTATGTAAAGTATTACCTTTTCCGAAATTAGTCCGTCTTCAGACGGTCATAATCCAAAATTTATGTGAAGTGAAAGAAATATATGCTCAAGACGATCTAAGATCGTCTTAAGCATATATTTCTTTCACTTCACATAAATTTTGGATTATTCTATCAGAAACGGATTGCATTTTCATACCGTTGCCTTTCCTTTGTTTCTTGCCTCACTTTCTTCATGAATCGCTTTGTTAAATATCGCGTTCCAATGCCAAACTCTTGAGCATGCGTAGTCATCAGCTCCAATTTCATTTTCACTCTTACCTCACATTTTTTCCTTCAGATTAGTAAATTTTTCTTGTTTTCATCTTTTTTTAAGTAGGCAGGTCAAGGAGATCTTCGTTAAATTTCCGAAAGCCAGGGGAGACTTCGTTTTCAAAAAACCCTAGATACCGACTGCCGGGCCCTGACTAAGCCGAAGCGTATGACCCACTTTTCCGTTTTCAATTTTTTTTCATTTTCCTTTTTTATTTTGAGTGCAAGATAAAGTAAACAGCTAAACTTTTACGCACGAAGAAGGTAATGTGCCAATTAAGCAGAATAAACCACATACAGAATGCCCCAAAAAATGTACTTACTGTTTGATTGTAAATAACTCTCTTGTAATGAAGTGTTTCGGGAAGCTTTAGGTAGATACCATTTTGTAGAGCCAGTTTCAACTTAGATTTACAGTATAGAGAGAATCACCGACCGCTCATTCTTACTGTAGGATTACGGTAGAAACTTTGACGATGGTTTTGAGCCATGGAAGGCCATAATTTGCCCCAGAAAGGAATCAAAACAACCTGAAAACTCTTACGCTGGGCTAATTAGAGTTGCCGGTTTTAAATGTGAAGTTTGCAACTTTTCGTAATGTTTCATAAAAAAATTATGCGAGGTAAGCAGTAACGGCCGTTTTTTGAATGTTCCTGAAAAGTTCAACTACAACGTTTGGAAAGCTTCGCAACCCTGTAAAAAGTTGCATATTGAACTCAGCGGCCATGAAAACCCTATTACACAAGTTTCCACATTTTTTGAAATTTTTGAAACGGCCGGTTTTTTCAAAGTGACACCATATGCTTAAAGTTTCTACCGTAATCCTACAGCAATGAGGAAAGATAGATTGGTGATTCGCTCTATACTGTAAATCCAAGTTGAACCTCGCTTTACAAAATGGTACCTAAAACTTTCCGAAGCACTTCATTACAAGGGAGTTATTTACAATCAAACAGTGAGTACATTTTTCGTGATATCCTTTGTATCAAACCTGTTTTGCTAAGAAAGCTCTGAGAATATTTAAAACATGCTTATTTATGAGCGGAGAACTAATAGTAAAACTGTGTAAGCCTCCGCGAAGCAGAAGTGATGGTAAGATATACTCATTATTAACGATGTTCTGCCATACATCACTGCTCCACTCAAGCGCGCGAAAGATCGTTCTGTACCGCTATTCCGTCTGGATTTTCGTTTATGTTTTACGTTATTTTTTTACGTTCATGTGCTCTCATAGGAAAATTTCCCGCAAATAAGGCAGTTTGCAAGCAGTAATTAGGCCACATCTGCTGAAGTACATCTCAGATTGAACCTTGAGTAAAACGGCTTTCCTGATTAGTTATGCCTTCGAAATAAAAAGATTAGTCACAACACTCTGCTCCAAAATCATGAAATCTAGACTTCATTCCTAAGTAAGTTGACTAAAAGTGCTAAAGTTGCGTCGACGATGCCCGCACATGAAATTCAAAAGCGAGCTGCGCGTTAAAAAAAGTACTTGCTGAAAAGAGTTTGCTGATTTCTAGAACACATATTAAGCGAAAATACGTTCGATTTGCAGAGCTACTTCCTAATAATTAGTGCCTTCTGG
The DNA here is from genome assembly GCA_958299035.1 of Cylicocyclus nassatus. Taxonomy (NCBI): domain Eukaryota; kingdom Metazoa; phylum Nematoda; class Chromadorea; order Rhabditida; family Strongylidae; genus Cylicocyclus; species Cylicocyclus nassatus. The sequence continues at coordinate 23,972,513 of CATQJL010000316.1, forward strand.
ACTTGGATGATGCAGAAATTCCTCTGAAAACACTAATTAAGTGTAATGTAACTTATTGTTAGAAACATTTGTCTCATTCAAAGCTCAAAGTTCAGTCCGTTTTTTTAGTGGTCAAATGTAAAAACAATCTTCTCGAGAAATAGTTTCTCGATTTTTGAAATAACAGATGTCATCTATTGAAAATGACTTAAACACGTCTATTGAGGCGCATCCGTGTGATAATTTCTATCAGTTCGCATGCGGGACATACAACGTGAAAGCAACATTGAAGGACGTTGTGAGGACCAAACTTGCCGCTAAAGAAAAAGAAAGTATCGTAGGTATGTATGCCTATCCTTTGTTCCTAACTCTAAGTAAGCCTCAGAAAATGTAGGGAGGTATCTTTGCCTCCACGGTCTACGTTGGGCGGAGCATTTGCAGACATCTGAACACGTTGTTGAACTTATTAACATCTACTGCAAGGGATTGTTTTTTGTAACCTCCCTCTACCAACTTTGCCATTGACAACAGCATATATACCATTTGATTGAACTGGCTTGGCTTTGGGAAGGCGGGGCTTCGTGACCTAATTAAGGCTAGCTAATGATTAGAGGGCACTCGCGAGAGACGCAGGCGCGTCGCAGGCGCGAACGGCCTTGACTAGGTCACAAAGCCTCGCCTTCCCGAAGCCAAGCCAGTTGAATCAAAGGTTATGGCAGTCCAGGGAGTACAAAGAACCATATTTGCAGCAGAGTTTTGACATCACCAACGCGTTCAGATGTTTGCAAATGCACCACCGAACGTACACTTGGGAGACGACGATAAAAATCTATTCTGGTACTGAGATACTCGAGTACGCTTTGCGCACTTTGCTTAGACAAGCTTGATCGTGTGGAAAACAAGTTCAGACTTGTGATTTACCACAATCAGAATTATTTACCACGTGGAACCAATAAAAACTGGTTCAAGCTTGTTAAGACAATATGTGAAAAGCATATTTTGGTTTCTTAGTCTTAAAATAGACAAAACTTGTCTGTAACATCTCAGCATATTTTCGGGTCATTTGTAACTTACCCCAATTTCAACGCGTAGAAGGTGCACCTTTTTTGAGTCTTTAAACTAGCATCTCAATTGCGTCAATGTATTTCTTGAAACGATCCTTATGTCGCACTCTTTTAAGTATTAAACAACACGTGTAGGGTCCACGAGGGACGAGTGGCGTAGTGGTATAAGGCGCCGCTACAACCAGATCAGACACTGCTCAGACACTCGTGCCGGCCGGCGGCCGTTCCATCATTTTGGAAGAAGCCAAACGCCGGCCGTCCACCACGGGTACATGCCGGTCGGAGGCCGTCTCTCTGTGCAAGAGTTCGGAAAGCGCACAAGATTGCGCGTACAGTAAGAAAATAATTTTAAACATTGGGCACTTGTGTCTTCTAAGCAGAAAACTTTTCTTTATCAATTTTCCTTTGCTATTGTTGAGGTTTTCCACTTCGGTTGCGTCACTTTCTATGTTCGAATTCGATAGTTGATGTAGTATTATGATTCCGCTCATTTCACTCTCTTTTCAGATTTCAAACTCCATAGTGTTTGTTATCCTTCTTTCAATATTCCTGCTTATTTTGACTTGAATGGCGAAAAAGGCGAATATTAGTGAGTTCAAGCCTATTCGTTGTGACGTAGTTCTATATGTCGCATCAGCTTAAAGGTACGAAGTAATAAAGTACAAACTAGACGTCCACAATTTTTTCTGGAGACAGCTGCAATATGCATAGTGGTTCTGTTCTTGCTTATCTGATGCAACTGCAGCGAATGATTGAGTGCTGTCAGTTTAATACTATTAGTCGTGAAAACGAATACGGCTTCTAAAGAATCTCCTATATATATTTTCAGTGCATCGACTGTTCCTGTTTTGCTGAGTATTCTAATTTATCTAGAGATCGCTGATATGTCGGTTCCTGCTACGCGGAGAACATAATTGGAGGTGTCGGTCTATCCGATATTCTGCCGCCTCTAACATGATGCTTACGGCTGGGCGCACTCCAAAAGACGTAAGTTCTCCCCAACTACCGATTGAACCTACCTTTGCAGTGCTTCCTAGGGACCGATAAATCATCTGTTCTAACCGTCTGCTGGAACGCATATGTTTCTGATATTGCTCCGCTAACAGACGTTGTCGCAACTCTATGCATAGCTGTAAATTTGTATCAGTTAAAATTGTCAATGGTTTGTTTTATTTACAGGTTATTGAAACAGCTCATCAACAGTCGGGTGTGGCATTCAAAAGTACAAAAAACTTCTGTGACCTTTTAGCCAATTCGGAACGGCTGTCCAACAATATGTGAAGTGAAGTCGCCAGTTGCGTTAAATGATCTTGTAGAGATGGAAAGTCACTAGTTTTGTAGATTCAAATGTATTTTTCACGTATATGTGTACAAGAGTTTAGTGTTTCTTCGCATTGCATCTTTTGGCTGTAATAAATATGCTGTTGTAGATGCGTACCACTCTATATTAAAATTATAGTGGAACAAAAGCTAGAATTCAGAAGAGGAAATAGTTGGCCCAGCGCCATTTCGCTGCGCCACTGACGCATGCCTGCCGCGGCCGTACGGGTACCGGCTGGCGGCCGGCCGATGACTGTTCCGGCCGAAATGTCGGCGACGGACCAGCCGGCCGTCGAACGGTCGCTAGCCGCTGCGAGTGTCTGAGTAGTTGGTAGTTCGATCCCCGCCCATGAGCCAACCAAGCTCTCTACCTTCCGGGGCCGGTAAAATGGTACCAGAATAATCTGAGAAGATAATAGCACTAACTTGGTGAACGGCTGGCCCCCACAATTCACAGTAATAGGTTCGCACGCAAACAATTGCCTCTTCGACGTTGAAGTAGTGTGCGTTCGGAGCATGCCCGTAGAGGGTATTAATGACCGAATCCTTTATCCATTTTATCCTTTATGTAAGGTCCCTCGGTTTTCTTTGCATGTTTGAGCTGGACAGTTTTGGAGAAAGAATCCACCGCTTTGAGCGCGTGAAAATTGTGTAATCTGGGAAGATAAAAGATGTACTATGCGTATTGCACCATGCGCGCTACTTGACGAACGTAAGATCAGAACCTGCCCAATTAGAGTAATCTCCGCTTCTTCCATTGTGATTGAATATGTGTTAGTTGATTTTACACGTTTTCGAAAATGTCGTGCTGCAAAAGATTTTACCGAGAAGTTACTGGTATATGTGTTGTCAGTCACCGCGTATTGTGTGCAGGCTCACATAATAAGTTAAAAATGACTCTACGATAGCTAGTGCTGTACTTCTTTGGGTGCAGAGCCCAATTAAATGTACGATACAGCAGCTCAGAACGTTTTGCAGCTGAAAGCCGTCGCTGAAGCTATCAGCCACTTTTGTAGCCACTACGCAGCAGGTCATGCTTTCCCGTCAAATAAATCGGGTGGAGGATTACACGTCGCCGAGTGTGGGAGGGTCCCGCGTTGACTTCTTCTGAAAACGCACCTACCTGCTTTTGCAAGGGTGCGTATTTGTTGCAAATGACCGCAGGGGCCGCAACCTTTCGGCAATATATAGTCCTCCACCCGAAAAAAAAACTCGCTTCAAAAAATTCCTTCAATATTGACTCACCACTTATTGTTCGCTTAGAAATGTTGCTTTTCTCTTACGAAAGCTTACAAGTATTTGCTTATTTTATCTCTTTCGAAGCCTTCTACCAAAAAGATTGGTTGAATTTGAAAAATTTATCCGTATCTAAATCTGTCTTAACGTTGCATCGGATTCCATAATCACACACATTTGATTGTTAGTCTAATGTACCTTAAAACCGGAAACATCTTTGTAAACTTGCCACGAAAAACATTCATTTCAAGTGATCTTAAATCACACCATTTCATGAGATTAAAAAGTGTACTTTGGAAGTAGCAAAGAGACTTACGTTATTGTTTCATTCTGTAATATGTTTGGAATCCACGCCGGGGCCTTTCCAATGCTTTACTGTTGTGCTGGTTCTCTTATAACGTTATTAAAAAATTGGCGACAACGAGCGCATTCCGGAATGCGTCAAAATGAAATGCAACGGTGCTTTAATAAACAAGAATGTGCAGAGATTCCTGCCTCGTAGAGAGAGAGAGCAGTGCTGCGCACTTGATAAGAATTCATATGCTTTGCATGGCAGCGAGGCATACCGTTATTGCCACAAATTGAAAGAGCTCATTATGCTTTCTGTAGCGTTTCTTGACTACCGATCGCACGTGCATAATGCATTTTGCAGAAAGTAGTCTTTGCGATGAAGTGTTATAAGGTGGTTACGTAAAGGTAAGATATAATAGTTGATCATTCTAAACGCATTATTAAGTTGACATTTTCTCGGAGTCATTGGACTCTCCTCGGAATCTTTTAGGCAAGGTTATTTATTATTCCACCAATTTGTCCTTGCTTTGCTTATTCCATTACTTTAAGAGCATTTTTGCTGGCAAACGTACGACATGAGCATCATCTCCATACATCAGGGTTTAACTTTTCTTTTCTATCGCGTAAGACTTATTCACATACTACTACCTTTGCTATTTACTTGGAGTCATTAGACTCTTCCCGTTGCATTGGCTTAGCGACAGTGGATCTACTATCGCAATGTGTTTACTTGTTAGATCATCTCAGGATTGTTTTGCTAGCAATTAAAGGGGCATGGGTGCCATCTTCATGATCACATTCATTCAATACCGAACTTGTAGTCATTTAGTGGTCACCTACAGGCTGTATCATTGCATTTACTAATTTAGTCCAGAGGATTGGAGTGAACTGCATGATGATCTATTCTTATGGTTAGTTTATGTACAATGTGTGTTTTTGTTCGTTTGTAAGGAACGCCAAGAGCGTATTGAATGTAAATAAAAATAAAATAAATTTCGCAAAAATTTGCTAAAAATTTACTCGGTCTTTTTTGACAAAATTCTACTTTTGCCCCCAGAGACAAGGGAGCAAAGCAAGCATGTTTTGCTGTGAAAAGGCCTACGGACTTTAGGCAGTAAGATTTTGCCAAAAGTTTTGAGATTTCAATGTTAACACATTCGGTGCATCGACTTTGGGATCTCCCCCCCCCCCCCAAAACAGAGCTCGGCATGAGGTGGTTTTTCCAATTCTTCAAAAACGAAGTCCGTGTAAGCTTCAGCACAAAAATACGACATCACCTATGACGCGATCATAAACGGATCAAAAGGAATAACGAAAAAATAATGGAACAAAACATTAAACCAACATCGAGCAGACGAAAAAAGACCGAGTATGTTCGTATTTGACGAATTGGCGGCATGTTATGTCCGACGCGCACCCTTGCGCGCTTGGAGCCGGCTTGCCGCCGCCATACAAAATATTTGGAGGACTGTAACTAGGCGAGGAAGAGGGGGTTTAGGGAGTTTCACAAACTCAGTTGTAGGATTTTTGATGCAGAACAAGGCTATGTTGATATTGTGAGAAAATTATGTGAAGGAGAGAAAATGTATGATTTTTTTTTCACAGCCACCTCAAGTGGCTGTTCAGGTGGCTGGAGCGCCACCTAACTCTAAAAAAAGTTTGCTATACCTTCAGTTCACATAGCTTTTTCACGACTTTTCGCGCATAGTCCTAACTCCCTATTGCCCATCTAGACAACAATTCTGGTATTATTTCATTTTCTTTTCGCTGTAAATAAGTCTTTTGTTTATTTCGGGGTAGGTTGTCGCGCGTTTGAACCGGCGAACATGTTGAAACAGGAAATTTTTGGTTTTTGCAGATCGATAAGGCAGAAATGACAGTTTGTGTCTTCTTCTATAGAAGATGGGTGACATAAAGGCAGAAGGCGATTGTGTGTGGGGGCGGGGTTGAGGTTTCCGCTTCAACGATATTCCCTTTGCTTTTTATTCCGGAACGATATCCAGCTTGCCCTGTAAGATACCTGTGCCGAGCCCTGCCCCAAAATAAAAGCAGAACGACGGCCAGGACTTAATGCGGCAGAATATTTCCTTTGAGAATTTTTAGATTTTTAGGTTTTACAATTAAATATTACGAAACTTGATTAAACAATTTGGGTGCTTTTACTCTCCTACTTTTGCTACTAGAAGGAAAAGAAGAGAGCAAATTTCGGTTTTTCCGAAGAAAAGGCGAGAAAAGGCTAAGTAGCTGTACGCGGGATTACCCACTAAGATTGCCGCAAGATTAGCTGAGCGACCTTCGCTCTCGCTGGAAGATGTTTTCTCATGAAAGCTGCGCTGAGAGAATTTAGTTTATTTTGATGCCCTGAAGAATGCTGTAAGAGTAGTCAATCTTATCGAAATGAACCCCAACTTTGCAGCAGAGTAGCTGCCTACTTCATTTAATTTCGATCTAGTTTTATTACTAACTTGCTTTCGTGTTGCGTCTCGAGCGCGAAAACCCGCTGTCGTGTTTATCTTTGGCACTGGAGTAAAGCTTACCTGAAGATCCCTACTACATATTCTTTTTATTCACAAATGTGTTTTGGAATAATTTCCAAGAGAGAGAGAGAAGAAAAAAGTAACTTAAATTCTATCTTATCAAACCCGATATCTTGTTGTCATTTTCAATGTAAGTTTTTGACCCTATCAAGAGGTAAGCTCAAATAGACACCTTTCGAAGATTTGTGGTCTCAAAAGCTGATATAACATCCGAAGAATATGGGTAGCTATAGTGTGGACCCCGGCCAGCTTCCCATAGGTACTAGCGCGGCGCACACGCAACGCGCGCCCGACTTGACGCTTCTCATTTTACTTCCGAACAAAAAAACAATTTGACCGAAAACAGAAGTGAAATGAGATATGGAAACCTCAAATCTGAATTCGAGAAAAGCCAAGGCAGTAGGAGAACCTTCACAACTTTTACTAGCGCTCAGATTCCAGTCAATCTCATAATGGCTGGAATATGAGCGACAATCTGAGCGTATGACACTACCAGCGGTGGATGATAGAAGTAACAGGAAAAGTCGAAAAACACTTCTGAAAATTTTTCCTTCAGTGGTCATAAAAAGCCCAAAAAGTTTGAGCTCAAGAGCACCATTGCAAAGCCCTGATGGCGTAATCAAAAGACTAGAAGCATCTAAACTGCACAAAATCAATTGCATATACACTTATTCTGTGAAAAGAACCTTTGGAGAGGATATTCCCCTGAACTACACTGAAATCTTCACTGCTGAAAAAGAAACGAGAGATTTTCGAAACAAAAGCTTGCAAAACTGTCAGGGCTCGTAAAAATCCATCACCAGCAGTGACGTGAGTCGTTTGCATCTAAAGTAGAGAAATTACAGAGGAAAACAAACTCACTTGAAAGAGAAAATTGAAAGAAATCCCTTCAGAGCCAAAAAGAAAAGCGCACTGAAGGTATGCGCTGCAGGCGCGCCGCGGAGGTACCTATGGGAAGCTGGCCGGGGTCCACACTATAACAATCTTAGAGACTTCCTTGATAATAGCGAGAGTGAAGATATGACGAAAATAGCAGCGAAGTCGTGTTTACCACGTTCAAAGTCTGCAGAGTCAATAAACTGCTGCGAATTGAGTTGGAAAGAAAGTTCGCGGACTTTCTTTTTCGACAGAGTTTTTGTTTCGATGTAAACATCGATTGGGATATGCTGTATACCGCTTGACCGGGGAAATCAATCTATACAAGTTTATGGTAAGCACAATCATTATCAATGTTTTGTCTGAAAATTTAAGCAAACCGAGAATTTAGGATTACCCAACCCAGTTCTTCAACTTCTTTAACATTAAGAAACACACATATTAGATTGCTGCATAAATTCTGTCCGATTTGAATGTTTGGAGTTCAAAATGTTATAACTTCTTTCAAATCAACTTTTTTCCAAGATCTTAGCTTCCTTGTATTGTGCAATTCCTTGGCTATCAGAAACATATTGAAGCCTGCGAAAATCCTTGTTAAGAAAGGAGCAAGAACTCAAAAACTTCTGAGCGTTTTTCTTCAAACCTGTCTTTTTTGACATGGCAATGCTCCCTTATGAGAATTAATAGGCATCTTGTCTAACAATGGTAGGATAAAGAATTTCCTGTAAATTATTTTGCTCCATAAAAGAGCCCATAGGGTCTGCGTTGCCGAGAAATTTTCTTGACCGAACAAAAAAAGAAGTCACTTTTTGACCTCGCTTCAGCGCATGTGTGCATGCCTATTTACGAATTATGAAAATTCTACAACTGACGTGAGCGCCGAAAAGAAATCGGTGGATGGTCTCCGCTAGCCCTTGCTTTACCCTAGCACCTCCCCAACTTTAAAGTCGTCGATTACTTCTATTCGCAGGAAGTTATTGCTTTAAAACATCTATACAGAAAATTAATGTTTGACAATAAATTTTACTAGCAAGACGCTTTCTTCATGAAACCAAACTTATGTGTATGCTAGCCTGTTACACTTTCATTCCGCAGTCAATGAAAAAACTTGACTTGAAGGGCGCATTGTGGAGATTTCCTCGCAAGAACAGCTCGGCCATTTGGAGATTTTAGGTCTGAAATCTCCTTACACCAAGACATTTATGGAAATTTGATATGCTTTGAAAAGCGCAGGAAAAGCACTTTCTAACGATACTAGCAATACCGCATTAGAGATGAGATTCTCTTAGACCAGCTGCTTCAAACATAAGGCAAAAAAAATCGGACAGATTATGCAGCAGCCTAATACTTACACACTTACATGCACACTTTGTATGGAATCTGAGCTTAAACAAAAGGAAGGTGTAATTGAAAAGTGGCAAACTCCGCCTTCATTGTTTCTGAGTTCCTCCCACTTGGTTAGGTATCAGATACAGCGGGAGAAGAGAGTGCAGCTGCACATTTTCGCGCATGTGCATGCATCAAATTTCGAAAAATAGGAGGTTTACTTTGAGAATATGAGAACTTTCTTTCCAACCTGATACATTCAAAAAAAATCATGTAATCATTAAAGCGCCTGCCCCATCCTTTGACCCACCTTGAACGTATTTAGTTACTCAGTACCACAAATTTGGAGTGATAACAAGCCTTTCACGAACTTAATCTAATGTTGACGTTTGCAACCGTGTAATTTACAATTTCAATAATCAGCTGCTCAAAGCTCAGATAGTTCTCACTAATAATCCCAGTCTTGCCCACATGTAGCATAAAATTTACAAAAGAGCAGGCTTGCATCTTTGCACATGTTTGAGTCAGCACTTCATGGAAGCAGTTAGAAATTGACGCGGAACAACACTTAGGTAGCCGCTAGCATAGTCGAAAAAATTTTTGCACCTTCACTTTTGATCACTTCTGAGACTCGTTCTCTAATGCTGCAATGTTTGCTTATGTTAGCTCGTAAATTACGTGCTGACACAGGACCGCTCAAATGACTACTAAGAGCAAAGATATAATGCACTGTTCGGATATTTCAACCATGTTGATTTTGTGTTCCAGGGCTTCTCATTGCAGAAGAACAAGTAACGCCTTCCAAAGCTTTCAAAATAACGCAGCGATACTATAAAAGCTGTTTGCAAAGCGATGAGCAGTGGGATGATATTGGCGGACCAATTCAATTCGTGATGAGAAGGATTCGCGTAAGTGAAGTAGCTGATATATCAGGTTGTCATAATTAAGCACTTTTCTTGCACTAACGACGCAGAGTAGATGAAAAAAATCAGCAAACATTAAAAAAATCATGAAAGTCAAAAAATAAAATCAAAATTCAATCCCAAGTAATCAAGTATTTAAAATTTTTTAGATCCTGCCATAACTGTACATGCTTCAGTGAATCGATCTTTCTGCGAAAGTTTGAACGCCATCTTGTAGAGCTCGCTTCGTTCCATTTAAGAATATGTTTGTTAGCGCAAGAAGCGTGCATTATCTACGGATCGACTTCTGGTCATCCCAAAAGTGTTTCCGCTCTTGCACCCAAAACTTCAAACAATCATAAATCAATTTAGAACCACCACCCAAAATAAGCACCATTAATTATAGTCAACACATCTTTGCCAACGTCACGCTTTTCCTTTCTTGAAAAAACTACCCCAAAGTACTGGCGGAACTTCGGAAGGCAACTTTGACGTTGTCTTGTTCGATACCGCCGTCCTTTTAATAACTCAAGAGACTTGCAGAGGTGTGATCCTTAGTAAGAGGAATTTGGAGAATAACAAGGATGAGGCAGAACTTCGATGCGAAGTGGTGTAATTTTTTATGGGTCACCTTCGCCCCATGAGGTTCTGCGCTGCCTTACAAGGAGAGGATACTTATGTTAGTCGAAAGCACCAGTCCAGATGAGGCATATGCTCAAGTCATTTGTAACTTAATATGCGTAGTGCACATTATACGCCCTATTCGATGAACTTACAAGATTGGAACCTGCTCATTTCAGCGATTTCAACTTCTTCCTTTGCCCCTTTTTATTTGAGAGGATATTGGTTGATTAGTAGTATAGAATTTTACAATTTGTTACGTTAGAAAAGATTTGATCGAGAAGTTAACGTCAGGGGTACCGTATGTTGAAACGCTTTGTGTGCAGGCTCACATATTAAGTTACGAATGAGTCGACGATATATCATCTGGACGTGCTCGGAGCGCTGATTTCAAATCTGGCAAAATCAGCTGCGGAGCGCCTTTGGAGAACGAGTTATGGTTGTTTTTGTGAAGAAAATTTGAAGTCGAGGGAAGAAAAAAATTATACGCAGAAGGCTCCAGTTGGGCTCGAATGAGTGATGTCTGTCAAATTACTCTGCGCAAAGAAAAATGTCTGTCTGCTATAGTCACATTCAAAGCGAGTCTATCTGCGAAATACATGTAATAAACAATCAATCTACATGTAATAACAATCAATTTTACTCTCTTTACCTATTCAGTTTTTGGCTCTTGAAACGGTCATAACTCCTCACCCAAAAGCGGTCCGCAGCCGATTCTGCCGGATTTGAAATCAGCGCTCCGAGCAGGTCACGGTGATATATATCTCATCTGGATCGGTGCTTTCGACTAAGTATCCTCTCCTTGTTAGAGGAAAAGTATGCCATTTCTATTTATCAGTGCAGGCCGATTCAGCTTTTGATGCACGATCTTCAAATCATCAATGTGTGACTCTGCTGCAATCCTACAGCCAGGTCTCAAGAGATTGTAGTGCAGTACGCTTGCACTATTTCACCAAATTTAGACAAGATCCTTAGACAATCGACCGGACCCCTCCGCCGGACAGTCCGAATCTGCCAGAGTCGCGCCGGATCCAGTTGACCAATGAGAGAGGGGCAAATGGGCGGTCCGTCGCGGTGACATCACTGGCAGGCAAATGGGACGCTTCTCCGGCCCTGCTGCAAAGGTACGCCATTTCTCCGGCGCGGCTCTGCCAAATTTGGCAGAGCCGCGCCGGAGAAAATTGCCAGGCGCGAGTCCGCCAGATTTGGAAGAGCCGCGCCGCAGAAAATGGGAGGGGTCCAGAGCACAATTGGGAGGTCTCCGGAGCAGAAAATGGGAGGTATCCGGAGCAGAAAATGGGAGGCCTTCGGAGCAGAAAATGGGAGGTCTCCGGAGCAAGAAAGGGAGGGCTCCGGAGCAGAAAATGGGAGGTATCCGGAGCAGAAAATGGGAGGTATCCGGAGCAGAAAATGGGTGGTATCCGGAGCAGAAAATGGGAGGTCTCCGGAGCAAAAGATGGGAGGTCTCCGGAGCAGAAAATGGGAGGTATCCGGAGCAGAAGAAGGGAGGTCTCCGGAGCAGAAGATGGGAGGTCTCCGGAGCAGAAAATGGGAGGTATCCGGAGCAGAAAATGGAAGGTATCCGGAGCAGAAAATGGGAGCTTTCCGGAGCAGAAATGGGAGGGCTCCGGCGGACGAGTGGCAGACCCACCGCTGGGGAAACGCCGCGACCCTGCCATTTCTCCGGCGGAGGGGTCCTATCCGTTGTCTGAGATCTTTTTTTAATTCTCTGCTTTGGCCAGGTTCTGGCGGCTCAACCATGTCCAACCATGCGATGACCTCTCCCTATTGTCGTCCATAACCTATTTCTCATCGCAGATAACTCTGCTCAAAAATGTCGTTTTTATTGCGCTGGAGCAACAAAGAGCATACTTCGAAGCGTGTTTCCATCTGTGATTGCGATAATTTAAGGGGTGTCCATTTGTCAAGCTTTTTGACCTTGCCCTGTTTGCGAAGATGTTTTCAAACTGTGCTATTTCGGCAGCTTGGTGATATTTTTTCGCAGTCATCAAAGTCTTCCTTGACGACTTCCGTTTCATTCCACGAAAAGGCCGTCCACATGATTACTTGTGAAAGCCCAGGCCTTCACAATACAATTCAATTTATGGACCGATTTGCACTTCATGGGAGGATCAGCTTCAGCGAATGCATTGCCCATATTGGTAGCTGCCATAGATGCCTTGTGTCCGAGTTTGGATTTATAAAAGGCAAGTAGTCAAAAATTTCTTTTTTCAGGGTGGTCTTTAAGGTCGCAAAAACTTGTGGTGATAGCAGCAGCTCCAAGATGTAGGATATTGACAAAAGCTAGAGTTTAGACCCTCAAGTGTTAGTCGTGACTGTTTCGCCAGGTTTGCAAAATGTGGCGTAAACCTGACGTACTTAAAAAGCGGAAATGCTTTGGAATGACCTAATAAAATACTGCACTCCGGATTTTTTCTTTTTCTCTTCTCTTTGCGATAGCTAATGAGTCCGGATGATGCGATTGCATGTTTAACAAGGAAAGGATGCTCGATCACCGTGGCCATTTGGAATGCGATGTATACTGTAAGATGCACCTCGAGACGCTGATTCCAAATCAATGCTCGATAATTTCGAAACGATCTTCTGAAGGATTATGAACTTTTTCGTAGAAAATTTGCGTACCTTTGTGTAGCAAGAATCACCAAATTTGTTCTAAGTTACCATTTGAAGCTATTGAAGAGAATCTCAAAAAATTACTGTTGTATCATATCTATCTAAATCATATTCAGCACTTGAAAAGGAAAGAAAATTTCTATTGATGAATTTGACCCTCCGCAATAACGCAGTTTATTCATGGAAAAATAATCATAACTCCATTCAGATTATCTTTTCGCAGATATGGAAAACAGCACTCGAACCAGCATTGAAAGGCGCATTTTTAGATATACAAATCACTAGAATGGCCGCGATGACCAAGTATCCTTTCCTTGTAAGTAAAAGTCGTGTCTTTACAAATCCTCGAAAAACAGACTCCAAAGTTGCCATTCCTGGTAAAAACCTTTCGCTGAATTTAACTAGAAAACCATTTGAAAAATATTCCTTAGAACCGTCGGCACACCCTCCTTTACTCCGCTGTTGACGCTTCCTACTAGTTATTTATTTCGCATTTAAAATCAGCAGGCAGTGTCCGGGCAAAAAGTCGATTTTGAGATTTTGTGCTTACTTGGGCCTATTCGCTACGCTGAATCCGAAAATGCACATTGTAGAGCGCGAAAATGGCGAAAAACGGCTCTAGCAGAGGAGGGAAATGAGCAGGTGGGCGGGGTCCTCCCCACTGCGAATTCACGTCCCCGGCTTCCGGAGCGACCTTCTCGCTTCCGGTTTCACGTCAATCATTCGCACTTGACCGGTGGCGATGTTAGGACGGCTAGCGGAATCGAGAAAATCGCTCCGAGAGCTGAGAGCGTGAAATCGCACTGGGGAAAGCCCCGCCCACCTGCTGATTTCCCTCCTGTGTTAGAGCCGTTTTTCGCCGTTTTCCCGCCTTCCAATGTGGATTTTCGGATTCAGCATGGCGAGTAGGCCCGTATAAGCACAAAATCTCAAAATCGAGTTTTTGCCCGGACACTGCCTTTAGTGGGTCGTGAGCGGACTAGGACGGATCAGCGTTTTATTATGCCTTGCAGGATTACGGCAGCTTCCCACTCATTGACGAAGAGCACTCTAATGATGATGGGAACTACGAAGTGAACCTGACCGACTTACTGATCTATTTTAACAAAAACAGAACGACAACTAGGTTGCTGGTGCCGATTGTTGTCCACCGCGAAAATGACACCGCAGTGCTTGAAGTTAGTTTCTTACTAATTTTATGCCCCATTACTTAGGATTCATGAAGTACTAACGTTCAAGTAAGAGTTTTTTTTGTGATTCGGTCTCGTAGTCGTATAAAATCTCCAAGTTTTGCACGTTGTCTTTCGTTCATGAATTTGAATAGACGTAACTCAAACGGAAAACTTAGTTTTGCATGATTTTGCATAATGACATGTGATCAATGCTCTTAATTCTATTCTTGCTGCGACGAGCCACTCTGACATCTCTTCACTGCTTCAAGGCAATATTATAAGTTCTCATCACTGTAAATTCTCTTATGCATTTTATGACTGAAAAATACGTGATAGCATTTTAGTGGTGAAATGTTTAAGTTCACAGGCCGTAGAGTGTGTAGCAACTCTCAACTGCTACAAAACAATAAAATTACCTTATACAAAGCGGAGATCGCCACTAGGAACTCTCAGAGACACCTTCCACCTAAATTTTCAACTTCCGTGTTTCTGTCGTATCAGGGGCTTCTCATGTCCTTGATTATGAATATCAAGTCGAAAATCTGCGAAAAAACCCCGGCAATCCCGTTCCGCAGACTGCCGGGCGAGTTCTGCGTAACGGTGATTTTCTGAGTGGCACGATTGGGCGGGACGGACGTCACGCCCACTCAAAGGAGGAGCCAACGTGGCGAATCTTTCATTTGAAGCAATTTTCGAAGCAGTTTTCTCGCTTTGGAAGCAGCTTTTGGCAGCGCGAATGGGCAAGTATATAACTGGGGGCCTGCTACTGTCAGGCATGAAAATCTCATCGAACTGTTGACTGGAGGGTGCCTTTCAGCACTGTGCCAGTAAATGATTCTGTCTTCGTTCATACTCAACCTTTCTAATCATTGTTTTCACCATTGTTTTGGAGGCATGATGTTAGTGGCCGAAGGTCTTGACATTAATTTCTTGTTCAAAGTAGTCCGCGTAAATTTATTTGCGTATACCTTACACCTGTCAGATCCCCATTTGTTCAAAAAAGTCAGGTTTCAACTGTTCAAGTAAGGTTTACAAAACTTGGTTTGGTTTTGCCTATTATTATCACGTAAGAGTGAAATGTTGAGCAGCAAATTTATTATTAGTTCATATCTTACACCAATTGAATCCCCATTCTACGTACAATATTTTGTCACCTGTTCCCTCCCTCTTGTGCTTATTCAGACCCTATTTTTCGTTAACGTAGACATTTACTAATAGTATGCGAACGATGTAGTAAAAAATACATATGTTATGACTTACTTTCCAATTCTGCGTGGAAAGCGAGACATCCTTGATAGCCTCTTCATTGTCGTAATTCTGACAACGATAGAGTCGACCTAATAATGTTTTTCTTACCGCAATCTTTGCGGTGCTTGGCGGTATCAAGCAGGGTCGATTAAAAGCTGTGGCACACGACCGAACAGATACGACCCCATCCTCCACGAGTTGTGTCTTAATAGAACCCCTTTGAATCACAGTTCAAAGTTTATACCTACGTAAGCATGATGAAGAGGTCCCGCCAAGCATAATAAGCATAATTTTGTAGTCACCAAAACGCTCGTAGAATGACTTTGGCGATTTTTGAAGTTATCAAATGCTAGGCTTTAGCTAAGACGGTCATGTTGAAACATAGTTAAGTTTGTTTTGAAGATGAGGCTACCTCGTTTTGCGAAATGACCGTCTTAGCTAAAGCCTAGCATTTGATAACTTCAAAAATCGCCAAAGTCATTCTACGAGCGTTTTGGTGACTACAAAATTTGTTATTATGCTTGGGGACCTCTTCTGTGACTATGGTTCCAGCGATTGCTTAGACGAGTAAAGGCAGTCGGGCTTAAATCACGTTTTCTAAGACGAAAATCAGGCTGTAGAACCATATACGAATCATTCACCAAAACCTCTTTTGTGAAATGTTAAGGTGTGGCTGCCACACTTTCTTTAGAGTTGTGCCACACCTCATTAAGTCGCCTTTCACACTAGCCCAAGTCTAGATTTAGGGATAACCCTAATCGTCTTCATTGAAGGATAAAGGATAAAGAATTCGGGCGTCTTCAATTCTTTACCCTCTACGGCGTGCGCCGAACGCACACTACGTAGTCGAAGAGGCAAATGTATGCATGCGAGAGCCTTATACATGACTTGCAGGACCAGCCAATCACCATGTCAGTGCTTTATCCTCTCAGAATGGCTCTGGTACCAATTTAGTTGTGGGCGCGGTTGTCCCAGCGGCGGGATCGAACCTGCGTCCGACCTGGCTAGCGGCGCCTCATACCGCTACGCCGCTCGTCCGCTCATCGTTTCATTAGTCTGAGTAAAGATAGTGGAATCACAACCACTGAAAACGGATGTTAGGCTAAACGAGGTCTCGCTGACCGCTGGGTACACACTTTGTAGTTGTTCGAAGTGGGATCTGTGGTTGGTGCCAACAAGGAATAGTGTTTGTCAAGTGCAAAAAGAAGTAAGAACTCATCTTTAAACAAAGTCGACTATGTTTGTACATGTGAGTAATTCGGTTTTGAAAACTTCACTGTTGAAAGTCAACCTCCGGGAGCTATATGACGCGCTGATAACGAAACTGATATTCATTATGCTTATAATGCCTTTTCTCATGCTTACGGTAGGTATGCGGGGATGCATCGATACCTGAGTGTTTTCGTATCTCACGTAAGGAATTATTGACATAATCATAACTTATAATAACGGGCTAAGGTTGTTTACGTGTTTTTGTGTGTGTGTATGTCTGTGTGTCTGTCTGTAACGAAATTCGTAGAGCGAGTTCCAGCCAACGTCCTGAGCCCAAATTTTGCACATCGCATGCGACCAACATAAGAGCCTACCGTGCAAAAGCACGAGTAGTTTTGTTGGATGGATCCCTTAGAAAATGCACGTCAAACGGAACCACTTGGGTTCTGGCCAGCAAAATTGGTTCCGTATCACCACTTTTTGCAAAGTCGGAGATGTGTTTGGCATGCTGATGTGCAAGCCATGAATTTAGTCCAAAAAAGTGGACAAAAGTTTACTACTTTACGAGAACGACGCCAAAAAGAAATGGTTGCGTAAATGGTTAATTTGCCATGGTTTTACCTGAGCATTCGAGAAGAATTTTGCACAGAGATGTAGCTCACTTGCCTACTGTCCTTATGGCAGCTATCAAGCCAGAAAGAGTCCAAAAACCTATTCAAATTTGTATTTGTTCTTCTGCGAAAAGTTTCGTCCACGCGAAAACACCGATCTTACATGAAAAAGCAATTGGGATGGATAGTTGTTTACATTTTACTCGCGATAATCGGCACTGCGCGGTGAGTTTCATTGCCATCATTAGTCAAGAATGAGTAAGGCATATGAAGTAAGACCAGTGCGAGCCTCTGCGAAGCAGAGGTGACGCACTGGTTACTAATAATCACGTTTTCATTATCACCAAGTCACCTCAACCACGACCCCCTATCCTCTCTCAAGCTTCATTACGACCTCTCGGTGTGGCGTGCCACACTTTAGAGAGACTTTGGTGCAAAGTGTTGATCTCATTAACGTTGAACGCATTTGAGCACCATGAAAATATGACGTTTTGCTCCTCATGAGAATGAAAGTGCCTACCTGCGCTTGCCGACTCCCATAGACGCCCACCGGTGCCAGCTTTTAGCAGCTTCTGCCGGCGCGGAATAGTTCTTCTGACCTTTCTTGATATACCGCACTGACGCACTCAAAATAACTTCACATATCCTTAAACAAAGAGCGTGTATAGTCAACAGTCCTCTACAAATAATCAAAGTTCTGATTCTATAAAGCAAACTCCACAGCGTTTATGGCAGTGATTCTAATGACTAGATGTTTTGCAGTTTCCTCCGAGTGAGCAAAGAGATAGAGCCTTTGACGTCAATAAAATCAAATTGGTAAGTTCAACTAAAAGGCTTTTTTATGCTGTGCACAATTTTTTGAGTTAGTTTTGCCTCTCACTTGGTCAGAATAATTCTATGAACGCGATGAACACGACATGAACATAACACAGACACAGATGTGAAACCTCCTACCATGGTTTTATGTGAGAGGCGATACCTGAAATGTGGTTTTCGTCCTTTTGTACAGTAGCTTGTGATAAAGTCACGGTAGTGAGGCCCTTGAAAATTTGACACAAATCGCGCAAGGCCCATGTGAAATGTGTATACTTGAGTAAATTTATCTTGATAGAAAAGGAAAAATTAGAATATGGCAGCGTCTCTGGCAATCGTAAATTTAATATGTCGCCTGTATAAAACTTCTGGCGGTGCGGCGTTATGGAACAAATTACGCCGCATTTCCCTACGGTACTGAGGACTTGGGTTGCGTCGTTCTATTTGCAGCCGCAGAGAAGCTAGCATTGCTCCAACGGATTGAGCCTTCCTGCACATGGAGTTGTGCAGGCGAATCGCGACGCAGCGTAAAGATTAAAAGTGAAGTGGAACGAAGATAGAGAATGAAATAGGTAAGGTATATCAAGGTGTTTGTAACAGTATAAATGCAATGCGACTGGGTCAAGATTGAAGAGGAAAAAAAGCGAAGTTGGTTTCTTTTGGAAAAGAAGTTGTTGGTGGGGACTCTCCGTCTCTTTTTTCTACTAGTTTCGTGTTCCTAGTTTCGTGTTCCCCCTAAATACCTTCGTATTTAGACTCGGCCTTTAATTCATCTCTAGCAATCATCTATCTTTTCATTTTTTGATTTTTTTACTGCATTTATACAGTTTGAACATCTTCTCAGGGCGTAGCAGTACGGATTGGTCCAATTCGCTGGCAATAGCTGCCACACGAACACACGAGTTTAAAAAGCTGTTTTAACTAAGTTATTAAGAAAAATTGGAAAATGTGCGTTTGACTACGCCTTACGAAGACAAATCTTTACAAATTTGTATAGAATCATCTTTAACCTTCCTCTAGACTTAAAATTGCACAAATGTTGGATGGCGCAGATCACCGACCTACCGATCTCCAGTGGCGGGAAGAAAAACCCGCGCTGACCCCTTCAGCAGGCTATAAATACCGGTGGATAGGGGAGAGCAGGCAGAGCGTGAAGAGAGCGCTCCAGGGAGTTCAAACGAGCCATCGAAGAGAGGTCAACCTCCCCCCTCCCCCTTAGATAGATAGAAGCTAGAGAACCCTGGAGCGGGCCGGATCGGGTCAGAAGGACCAATATTCGTTGTTGAGTGTTCATGTTGTTCAAGTTATTCAAGTTATTCTTTTTCATTGTTGCCGTAAAGATAAATATCTTTATTCTAACCGTGTCTTTATCGATCGATCTCAAACCGTCAAATCACTAGACAACCCTCGTTACACAAAAAATTAGAGCTAGCATTAATCTCAAGCATCTTTTTTCTACAGAAAACCATGCTCCTATTAGACAAAAGTATCAAGTATTCTAAATGCGTGTCAATAATGGAAGTTAACATCATTTGGAATTATAAAGCGTCTTATAAGCGGAAATTTCCTCATGAATCATCCGAACTAGTTACATGCATCTATTTGAACAAGTCTTTTTTGATATCTTTCATGTTAGAAGAACTTTGATCACCTAAAAGGTTTTGCATCGATACACAAAGTCGCTGCTCGTAGCAAGTAGTTTTCACAAAAGATTTATGTCAGAAGCACAGTTTCAAGCGCAACTAGACTATGTGGAATTATCAAGAGCACCAATCACACCAGAAAACGGTCTAGATAAGGTCTTTTTCTCACCAGCGGTAGAGCAAAGTGTAATTTAATCAACCATCATGACTTATAATAAGCCGCTAATTTGTCGGTCTGTAAGTGTCTTTTACGAAATTACAGTGAGGAATGATTTACATTGCTTAAATGCATGTGAGAGTTGCAAAACAAGTAAGGTCCATTTCTGTAATTACTTTGCGGTCTCCTCCATCAAGGAATGATGAAGGCCAAGATCATTACGTAAGTTTACCTACACTTTTCATGATAGCCAGTGCGAACCTCTGCTTCGCAGAGGTGAAGCACTGGTAAAATAATATTTTGCGAGGATTGACCTTGCCCATGTGTAATCGTTTGCACCGCGTCATCAGTCTCAAACAATGAACATAAGATGTTCAAAAAGTTTCAGATATTTGGAATTGGAAATACAGGAGAATTTCGGTCTCGTAATTTATAGGAAAGGATCAAATTCGATGTCAGTAGAGTAGTTATGTCAGTATTTTGTGCCTTCAGATTCTGTGGTGGAGACTGTTGTAGTCCTTGTCTGTTGAGTTGAACCGGACACAGTGGAATATTCAGTAGTTTATTAGCTGATCAGAATAGTGAATGAATCAAATGGCTACGGTACCTATATATATATATATATATATATATATATATATATATATATATATATATATATATATATATATATATATATATATATATATATATATATATATATATATATATATATATATATATATATATATATATATATATATATATATATATATATATATACAGGCCTCTGAGAACGTACCACTCGGTACCAGGCACCTAGGAAAGCTCTATGAGAACGGGAGGGAAACTCATGGGAAAGTGGGTTTGAAACTAATAACCGGACAAGATATCGAATTACAATGGAAAACAGTGATAGGACAATACAAAACAAATGCAGTGCATAATACATCACTCCCCAAGAGAGACTTGATTGACCTAACGTTTCGACATTGTCGTCGTTACCAGAGGTCTGAAAACGGATTGCAGGCTCTTTGACTTGCTCACCATACTTTCAAGCGCCTCCTCCCACTCTGTCAGCCTAGACCTAGTCCCAGCATGAGATCCTCAATAATAAATAAATGAATAAAGTCTCCACCACAGAATCTGAAGGCACAAAATACTGACATAACTACTCTACTGACATCTTATCATGCCCAGATATAAAGACAAAAGAGCATTTAACTTAAAGATCAACTTCGAGTTATTGTCTTCCTTGATATTCGTGTTTAGGTTATAGCCTTGTGTGTCCATACAAATTCGACGTGCTATTTACAAAATTTACTAAAGGACTTATTCGACGTTCATGCCCTAAAACAAAAGATAAAGTCCTCAATCAAGCCAAAAGAAAATATATGGACAGTGCCTATGAAGCTCAAACAACTGAATAAATCTTACTCTTCAGTAAGTGTTTCTCTTTGAAAGAGCTTACTCCACAGCATTTTCGCTAAACTCAACAAGCAAACTCTGAAATTTTAAATTTATTCACCAGCTATTTAGGATCTATAAAGTCAGATATGTCTTCCAAAATGAGCATCAACATCAAATCTGTCAAATCTATGTACGGTTGTTGCGGCTCGGCAGGACCAGTACAACTAGCCGTGTGCTCAACTGCCATCATTCCAACTTCGCACCCTGAAATCTTGCGCGTATACTTGTAACGTGCCCTCGGCATGTCCACACGAGGTTACATTACACTAACAGATACCCGTATAAGGCCCCGGACAGACTTCACACGATTTGATCGTCGCGACTGAATCGCGACGAGACAACTGTTACAAAATCATTCCATGCCGATCAACTTGCATTTCGGTTGTAATACTTTTTCAGCCCGAAATTTTTGAATGTGAAATGAAAATAAATGGAAATGTCGGCGATTGAGTCGCGACGATCAAATCGCGTGAAATCTGTCCGGGGCCTAAGGAATGAGCGACCAGGTTAAAATATATTCATATTGACTACTAAACACAGAAGCTACATGATATAATATCACTCAAGCTACTACCTTGAAAAACTACAACTATTGAACCCGAACATGTACACATGGGACGAGCCACGGGTCTCGTGCTGCCAGGTTCACTACAAAAAATAATGTTCAACATTTATCCAGCAGGGTGACCGCAAAGTCAAGTCGGTATGGAACGGTGCAATCCCAGCTTCGCTCCCGCGTGTGGATCAAGAACTCCTCAAAGCCATCCAACGCAGAACATTATATTGCTCCAACGCTTGAGACAAGAGATTCTTGCCGAAACTGCTAAAAATAAGGTTGCGGGGACTTACTAGTTACCTGCACTTTAGCTTTAATCAGCTTCTTCTCTATTTCTTTTTTATTACAAGGATTGAAAGTTGAACGATATTCTCGTTTCTGAGGATCATTGATCTGATTATAAAGTTTTTGTATGAGGCGGTCCAAAAGTTCGCGCACTGACCAGGCAAATTCCCTTGAAATGAAGGGAGACTAACACTATGCACTACTCCGAGCAAAACTTTCTTTTCTTTTGAATGGATGTCTTTAAAGTATGTTTTTTTGACAAGTACTCAGCTAAACCATGACGCTCCCGGCCTGCGTTTTGCCTTGTCTGACTTTAGCTATTTTTTAAAAGTTCTGCATCATAATCTTTAAGGAGCTTTGAAACCAGTCAATAAAAGCTTTTGCAATGTCACCTTTCCAGCTTACGTTTTAATTAATTTTTCTGTGATTTTTTTTGAAACTAGTTATTATTGAAAAGACAACCGCATACTTATATCTGACCACTTCATGATGCAATCCCAAAAACCACTTATGACTAGATTTGATTTTTGGAAGTGAATGACTACCGCTTCAGGATATCGAGAGTAGAATTTGCTACACACCGTACGCACTTGTAAAATCAAAAAAATGAAAGACTCAGTTTTTGTTCGAATATGTTGACCAAAACGATAGCTGTGAGAAAGATGAGAAAAGTAGCAACAGTAATTGAACTTCTTACCTGATAATGTTCTATGAGTTTTGGTAATATGAAATTTGGTTACTCCCAAAGTTGAATCGGAGAAGTCTTAAAACATAAGCTGAAGGGGTAAGTGACTTTTCATACGATGAGCAATTCTAAGGCGCAAGGTGTGGACACCTACGGCCAAGTGTGAAGTCTCGCACGTCCGCGTCTTGTGACGGTGGGAAGGGGGAGGGAGGGAGTTTTATACGATTGCTCCCATATATCCTGACCTTTTGGCAACAATTTAATATTGGTACTGTAGCATATATGGGCCTGCTGGCCCCATACCATAAAATACAAATCACCTAGAACAGCTTTTGCAGTATCGCGAAATCAGAAAAGAAATTTGAAGACAGCATTTACCGAAAAGCATCCTATTAAAAATACAACACCGTAATACAAAAATAGTTGCATGGCTATTTTACGTTAGATCAATCTGCAATTTGTTGTGAAATTTTCTTTCGATATAAATCTATTACATCTCATAGTTCTTTTAGCATGACCTGGAGGAAAAGAAATAGAAGCATCCAAAAGTTTATTTGAAAAAAGATCAAAAAATGTGATTGTATTTAACTGTATACCTCACGAATATTTACCTAGTACATCTTTGATCAAAAGGACTTCTGTGTCCGTTGTAATCATAATTGGTGGTGATGTTAGCATCTTGGCATACCGCCAAAGGTCAAGATGATCAGAGAGCCTTCGTATTAAAAGTCCCCCCCCCCCTCCCTCCCTCTCCAAGCCGTGTGGAGAATCTGACTCACTACATGGGACGAGAGGTGCGAAGTAGGCGTGATTTAGTTGCGAAGAATAGGTGCGAAGTCTTCGCTCGTATTAAAGTCCCCCTCCCAAGCTGAAGTGATGCAAAAATGCTTCGCTTCGCAAAACTTTCACTCTATCTACTTTTAATCAGTGCTTGTTTTCAATAATTTAGAATACAAAATTAAAATTGAGTTGAAGACAAGGTAGAAACGATAGCTTGGAAACTTTGTCGATAGCCGAATGGGAAGAAACTAGCCCATTCCTAAGAGTCCTGTGGTATGATTTGAAGAAGCATGAACTTTCAGAATGGCCTAATGTAGATTCCTCAATAATTTAAGGTTACAATCAGAGTTCTGATTTTGAAACTCCACCGACACCTCAGACTGCGGAATATTTTTTCAATCGGAAAGAGCAAATCAAATCGGGTGTAGGCCCTTTTGAACCCTTCGCGCGCAATGCCTATTCCGCCGCGTTCGGCGAAGCTGGCAAAGCCAACAAGTCGCATTTACAGTCAACGGGGAAAATTCTTAGTTTGAAGCATGTAATATACCTGTGCCAAAACCTATCATCATGTTGCACACGAAAGATGTAGAAAAATGATGCTCCGTCCTACTCACAGCCTTGTCAATGGTAGTGGAAATGTTGACCAATCAGAGGCGCGCCGTAATAGCGAGCAGTTCAAAAGGGCTTTTTCCCAATCAAATCGATAGCAGCGGTAAATAACAAAGGCTTAGAAAGGTTGCTGAGAACAATTAAAATGAGTTTTGCTACACTTAGGGAAAAATTTTCATGACTTTTTCCAAAAAATACCTCACCTCTAGATTACGTGGAGAGTTGTAGCTTTTCAATGTACAAATACCACACACAAAGTGTTGAAGTTTTGTGAATTATTTTGGCAAATTTCCAATCATCATGGAGAACCTACCATCCAGACTGGCTTCATATCAGCACTAATGTCCCTGTAAATTCATAAAAATTTAAGGCATAAAAAGTAAGATAGAATTTTCAAAGGAAAGCAAAAAAATGGACTCGAGATGCTGTCACAAAAATCGCCCTTATATTCACTGTAACCCATATGCGTGAAGGTGAAAATGATACCAATAGGATGTCCTTCGTCTATTGCTCATGTGTGATATATTATACTTCGCTAAAGTTTCGAGGGTTTTTTTTTGAGAGGAAATTTTGAAAAAATGTCACAAAACTTATGTTACGACCTGATACTCCTATAAAACGTTACAATAATCAAATTTCAGAATCAACTTTTCTAAATGTGCTATGTTTCATGTTCTGACTACTGCTAGCACATCAAAGTTGAACCTTCGTTTTTGACGCTTACTTTCTCAAATTTTTGAGAGAGTGGAAACTTAAAAATCTTAAAACCATGAACGCTTCGATTCAGCGCATGCGAGCGCTGTTATTTTACCAACTCTCTAGTCAAGCATTTGCTTCTAATTTTTAATTTTGCAAGCTTATTACCTTTTATTGAGGTCGACTGGTTCAAGTTTCTATCAGAAATGACTCCAAGCAAAGTTCATTACCGTTATCAAGATGATACTTTTATGGTTAAAGCTCCCCCAATCGAAAGAATGAAGAAGTGAGTGTGAGAACTAAGTTCTGCGATCAAGAAAATGAAAATAATCAAGGCTTGACGCCGTCTTAAAAGGAGCTCCAAGGAAAGTCCTTGCCAATTTTATTATGGTTACTTACATTGAATCTTGGTTGCAGTGGATTGATAAGCCGTTTGAAACTCTCGCAGCTAGAGCTGCAGTGGCGGGTTTTTTCACTTTTAGTACGCATATTTGTTCCTGTGCTTTGCATAGTAGTGAGCGATAACCCATCTTGCAGCAAAATATATGTGAACTGGAATCCAGCAAGTTAGGGACAGAAATAAATTTCGAAACTGATAATCAGTGATAAAATCCGTCTCGTGCAACACAATAAAGACACTGGAGAAAGGTTTCAAAGTTAAACTCTTCCGCGATGCAAACTGCGTGGACTGCGTCTCTGCAACGATTTGTGTTATATATGCAAATTATCTTTAGTAATCACCGCACTTAAAAAAATGTAACTCTTTGGAAGAAGTAGGTACGATGTATGTATTGAGTGCGTAGAAATTCACTGTTTAAGCGTGTTAGGAACAAAACTACTGACTATTTGATGTTCTGTCAGCAACTACAAAGCGTGACAAGTAGACATTTTGATTGTATAAGTTGCACTACTACTATGAGCAAATTGCTTACATTTAAATGGTGCATGTCAGGGTTGATATTCACGTAGATTCAAATATGCGTAAAGAAGTTGGGTTTCTCCCAAATCAGAAAGGTTCTAGCTGGGCCCGTAGTGTTGCAACTGGTACGCTTAGCACTATAGTTGAAACGACCGAAGAATGTCGAACGAACGAAATCGAATAATCGGCTTTGAAGAAAATTCGAACGAACGAATATTATTCGAACTGTGATTTACAAATTATTCGAATTCGAATATTCGAATAATGCTACAATCAAAAATTCGAGTGAACGAATATTCGAATAAACGGGGTTGGTCGACAATTCGACTATTCGAATAATCGAATAATTACATATGGCCAAATATTCGACTATGCGAATATTCGAATAATCATACAGTCGAGTAGATTTTCCCTTAATATAGTGTGCTTGCACTGAAGATGAAATGCGGTAAAATTTGCGCGTGAACAAGTAGCCACGCCAGTAATACCAGCATTTTGCGCGCGCAAATAGCCGGCGTCACAGGGTGGCTGTTTCTTTACGCGCAAATTTTACCGCATTCCACCTTCAGTGCAAGCACACTATATTAAGCGGAAAAACTACTCGACTGTATGATTATTCGAATATTCGCATAGTCGAGTATTTGGCCATATGTAATTATTCGATTATTCGAATAGTCGAATTGTCGAATAGTAATCTGGATGAGCAGATTTTGGATGGATGCTGCCTTTAAACGGCTACTAAGAGCAGAGATATGGGAATTTGTAGTATAAAATTCAAGGGCTCAACTAAGGCAAAAACGGTGAGGTCTTCCTGGCGAGAGTGATGATTAGCAGTTACTAGACTGAGAAATCAGTTGCATAAAGCGTCCTGGCATAAACATGATTCCATTCGAGCTCACAGACCCGAGTTCTGAATTTATTGTAGCCGCGAGTCTAGATTTTTACTTCAAAAAAAAAACTCCCCAACACCCCTTAGAATCGCTTCGCAGATATAGAAGGCAGATTCGAAATTAGCGTATCATGCTCCATAAGATGGTATATATTTTGTTCAGAAACGACTTTGACCAAGTATTCTTCCCTTGTAAGACTAGCACTATGAGAGCACGAGAAAGGCCTAAAGTAATAGAATCAGAACCTCAGCAGAGGTGACGCATTATTGTCTACATTCGTTTGTGCGCATCTAAATCCAGAAAAAGAGAAGTCTTGGAAATATCTCTATACTAGCTGCTAATCTAAGTCGGAAATCATCAGTCGCTGAGTTCCACACTTTCTGTTGTGGGATTGAATTTTCGCAAAGTTGTTTCTGTATTTTTGAGGTTTGTACTTTTGTTTTAAGGGATCTTCTATATCTTTTACTCAGATCTGAAACAATTATTCAACTTACACACCTACTCAATTATTCCTCTTTGCAACAACTCTAGTTTTTTTACGCCTTCTGACTATAAAGGCAGCCGGTTTGAGTATGGTGACTGACATATAGGCTGCTGCCACAAGTCAAGCGGCTCAGGTCTTCGCGACCGCCTTGCTCCGGCCTTGCGCTGCGTTAACGTATCTTTCAGGTACACATGCGGGCGGTGATTAGGCTGGCAAGGCGAATGGAGATTTCGGGATGAAGGAATGAATGTGGCTAATACTTGTGCTTTAAAGGACTGCTGGTCCTTTGCATGCTCATACAAGCTGTTTGAGGACCAGTGGTCCGCTAAAGAGGAGCCTAATGACGGCTTTGCTACCCATTTAGGTGGAGGTATTTGCGCATGATACTGCATCTCAACTTCTAAACAAATTCCAGAGATAGTCCACCACTCCAAATGAATTATGCATAAAACTTGTCCTCACTATGCACTGACATGACTCGCGATTGCCTTAAAAAGGAAACCTTGCTAGCCTTTCTGTCATATGATTATTCACTGCATGATTGACCGATCGGTGACATACCTGCACCCAATGTAAAACAGCTGAAGCTTTCTTTTGATATCAAATGTTCGAATGAATGGCCTTTAATATTCGAATATTCGAACAACTGCCCTTCAGGTTGACTCGAATAATTGAGTATTTGGATAACTGTTCTTTGAAACTCCTCGAATGAACGAATATTCAAATAACTCATTTCTCTAAATTGTCGAATGAACGAATTGTTCGAATACATGCCTTTTTCACTTATTCGACTATTCGAATAATTGGATAATTGGACCTTCTCAGATATCTGACTACTCGAATATTCGAATAGTCGAATATTTCGAATAAATTATTCGAACACGAATATTTGGTTCTAACCATACTTAGCACTTCTCTCTTAATGCACATCCGCCTTCACAGTTTCAAACTGATAATCTTGCGCGGCCACAACTGTCGTGTTTGATGTGCCTGACCCGCACGCTATGACAAGAGTGCAGGCGTAACTATATTAGATCACAGTTGTATACGCCATAAAAACATGTACGAATTTGGAAGAGAATTAATATTATACTACTTTAAAGAGAGAGGAAGGACAGTCTTATCCGTACTGTCGATATCCCCACGGATCTCTACCATGCCGTTCAGGGTTGTCCAATTGTGGACGCAAGCTCTTAAGACTTAGAACTTTTGCAGCGCAACCCCTCTACATTCCCGCTGTTTTTCTTCATCTTGAGTGACGAACCACTAGCTAATTTCGCGTCCCGAAACATGCTAAGATTTCTAAAGGCTCAAACCCGCAAATTGTCCGCGGGAACTGTGGAGGCGTCGCCAGGTACTTCAATGACAACGACAATAACAAACGAACTCGCAGAGGCGTAGACCGTTCTGCGCGCTGCTTTTTATACACATCGGCTTATCAATGCGCCCACAGCAGGAGAGTTCTGGGCGCGTTCAGAGTAACGCACCCACTAACTGCGACAAGAGTGCTTCCAAACTTTTTGAGCAGTGAAAAGGCTTGTAACATGTTCCTGTCAGCTCATAGCATCTTTATGTTGTGATGTGACAGCCAAGAAGGTTTCACCATAAGCCTTGGTGTCGAACAATATATCTATGCTGTACAAAAGCGCTTTTCATCTTTGTTGTTTGTAACAAAACTAGGTAAGGAATGATTTACAACATTTGAAAGCGCACGAGTATGGTTGAGGTATTCTAAAAAATACTCAACTTCCTTTCTTTGCACCCCCGGAGTGCCCCCCCCCCTTCACCTGGGACGGAGTAAAAAACACGTTTCTGAGGTGAAAGGATGAGTGCATGAAATGGTCCCGACGTTATGATCAAACCTAATTAGGGTCTTAGAGGGGAAGGAAAATGCTGGCATGCATACATACTCCTGCTGGGAGGGTTGGAAGGCTACTCTTCCTATCGATTGGTATGAATTATTAATCATAGGGTAACAAATTCGAGATTATAGATCACCTTCATCAATCTTAAAGGCAGTGTCCGGGCAAAAACTCGATTTTGAGATTTTGTAATTATACGGGCCTATTCGCCTGCTGAATCCGAAAATCCACATTGGAAGGTGGGAAAACGGCGAAAAAGGGCTCTAACACGGGAGGGAAATCAGCAGGTGGGCGGGGCTTTCCCGAGTGCGATTTCACGCTCCCAGCTCTCGGAGCGATTTTCTCGATTCCGCTAGCCGTCCTAACATCGCCACCGGTCAAGTGCGAATGATTGACGTGAAACCGGAAGCGAGAAGGTCGCTCCGGAAGCTGGGGACGTGAATTCGCAGTGGGAGAACCTCGCCCACCTGCTCATTTCCCTCCTCTGCTAGAGCCGTTTTTCGCCATTTTCGCGCTCTACAATGTGCATTTTCGGATTCAGCGTAGCGAATAAGCCCAAGTAAGCACAAAATCTCAAAATCGACTTTTTGCCCGGACACGGGGGTTGGCATTAGAGAATAAGGCTGGATTTCACGCTGATCCGGAACTTCCGGGACAGGTCCAGTACAGTTCTCGAACTGTGCTGGAACTGCGCCAGAACTGTGCTGCATACGCTGCAGTCTCCCACATGCGGTTTTGATCGTCGGAAGTTAGCGATTTTTGTCTATTTTTAACGGTTTTTCTAAATTCTCCCTCATTTCGGTCTCATCCTTCTACACCTTTTACGTTTTTATGAAAATAGCCTCGGTCTTGAAACGGAATTGGAGAATGAGCGCCGTTCTGCTTACGTACTCGAAAAAATGGGTCTTTGTTCATTCTCTCTTCGTTATTTTTTTAACACCTACTTCATGTGTTCTGAAAAGGTGTCTATGCCCCTTTCAATGCAGGCGGAACTACGCAGCGGTTTCCTGGAACACATAAGTAGGCCTGAACAACAATAACGAAGAGAAAATGAAAGCGCATGGAAACACATCTTTCCGGATACATGGAAGCAAGACGTCTTGCATTCACTAATCCCGCCTCGAGTTCGAAGCTTTACTAATCAAAAGGAGGAACGGGTGGAAGGAAGAACGAGTAGCACAAGTTTGGGAACTATGTTAAAACTATTCCAGGACTTAAAGGCAGCGTTCCGGTAAAAAAAATGGCTGCCTGGTTTTTGTGACGATGTTGAAGTAGACCCTCTACCTAAGCGATGACTGAAGTTTGGAGCGAAAAAGGGGTCAACCAAGCCTGAAATTCGCGGGTGGAGGTCTATATGTCGCCGAACGCGGGAGGGTCCCGCGCGGACTTCCTGCAGGAACGCATCTTCGTGCATATCCAAGGGTGCGTACTTGTTACAGATGACCGTACGGACCGCCCCTATTGGCGACATATAGTCCCCTACCCGAAATTCACTCCGAAGGTGGCTCGGATCTTACGGTGGGCCCAAATGCCATCCGCACAGGAATTTCGAACTGCAAGGCCAGAGCACGCATAGCGCATGGTGCGCAGGGTCTCGCAACGACTCTGCGTCCCTGCCTTGCATGCATATCATACTCGCCCGAGTCTACCGTAAGATGCAGGCTACTTTCAAAGCAAATTTCGAGCTTGGTAGACCACCTTTTTCGCTTCAAACTTCGGTCTTCATTTGGGTAGGGGGTCTATTTTAACATCGTCACAAGTCGGCACCCACCTTTTTGCCGGGATGCTGTTTTTGAGTGAGCGTCCTGATCACGATCACATACGTAGGTGAGGGGGAGGGGAGGGAGGGGGAGCCTAGATTTGGGAAAGGATTGAAAAGTTGTGCAGAAGCAGGAAAAATGGCGATATCTATCAAATATGTATTGGTGTTTTGCTGTTTTAACAGAAAAACTTTTTTTGCCGTTTTTGCAAGTTGATATAAGGGAATCAAAAGGGCTGTGTATAGAAAAATAGGAATTCGTAGAAGTTATAAGATTTTATCCAGAACAAGATTCTGTAAACTTCAAAGGCTAGTGTAGTTGTTGATTAGGAAAGATTTTCGAGGGCAAGCAGTCAATCATAGGCCCGCAGCAAACCCCTCATCAGGGCATCTCTCTTGAGGCGGACCGGAGGTGATCTTATCGCGCCTCAGTCCAGCATCCGGCGTCCCATTAATCGGAAAATCCATACCCTATCATGCAGTCATTGTGATACGCTCCAATAGCCGTTATGGACAGAGCAGAAATGAGTGCTGTGGTGGAGTGGCGCAGAGGTTGGCCTACTATGTGAAGGGTCGGAGGTTCAGTCTCGGGGCAGCGGAAACATTTTTGCAATGGCCAAAAAAATTTGATTTTTATCGGCAAAGCAATTCTGCGGCAGTGACCGGCTTATGAAGGTTAAAGTGTGCCATCGAACGGTGCATGTCTCAAAGCTCCAGTCTATAGAAATCGCCGAGTTACGAGCCTACGAAAACACGTCCTCATGCATTTTGCCCACAATGTAAAGATCGCATTCTTCGTCGAAATTCCACTGTGAATGCTTGTATGGCACTCGCATTGCGGATATTATGTTCGCTTCGCTCAATAGCAAGAGCTCAATGACTCACTCACTGTACTGAATATTGTGGTTGAGTGTGCTTCAGCTGCTTTGTTGAATCAGCTTCGTGGCTAGAGCTCAGATCTATCTAACTGTCACAGCACAGGAAGATCCATTAAGCGATTGAACAGATTTGATTAACGTTTTGTACATCCAGTCACGGTGGAATTTCGACGAAGTATGCGATCTTTACACTGTGGGCAAAATGCATGAGGACGTGTTTTCGTAGGTTAGTAACTCGGGGATTTCTACAGACTGGAGCTTGAGAGATACACCGTTCGATGGCACACTTCCTAATTACTTTAACCTTTATAAGCAGTAAAGCAAATTTTCTGACAGGTACGCGAGAGGTGCAGGCGAATTTACGAGCTTTCGTGATTTAGTTACAGTTACCTCACCGTATCTCTTCAAAAAGACCTTGTAATCCTCAGAGACCACGATTTCCGTAAAGAGCGTGTTCGAATATTTCCATAAGCGAAACTTCCTTACAATTCAGAAGTATCAACATCTTGACCAAAATCCATCGGCGAGCTTCCAGAGCCTAAAACGGGAAAAAATGAAATCCCGAACATCTCGGAAAATTTGCTCATAGAGGTTATCCGACCTGCTGATTACGGTAATCACATCTGCTTAGCAAAAGAGCTTCGTATGTTAGGGTTATGGCGAGTAGAATTTGGGACGACAAAATTTTTTTACAATTCACCAGCCCTTCTATTTCCTTTGAAAAGAAATCTGCGACTACTGTCTGGTGCATCATAATCTACAGGACAAGTAGTATCGAAAAGATCTTGCTGGAATTTACTCGGGACAATGCTGGCTGCTTTACACCTTCGCGAAGAGACGTCCGCAGAAAGATTCAAGAATATTGAAATCGAGATCTCAAGGACATGCTGTATATCAAAACATTCGCCTTGATGAGCTGAGCATGATACTGTTTTCGGATTCAAAATATACTTATTCCGAAGGAAGTTATGGCGAGTAGAATCTAAAAACGCGTGATTTCTCCAAAATTCACCGGCGCTTCTACCTTTTTTGGAAAAAAGTCTGCGACTACTACTTAGCGCACGATAACCTACAAGAGCAATGCTATCGAATATTGCTTACTGAAATCTTTTATAATACACAGACGCTGCGTTATATTCTTGCGAAAGGACCTCCACAAAAAGATTCGAGAAAACTGGAAACGGAATAGGAGGGCATGCAGTAGATCAAAAGATTCGCCTTGACGATCTGAACACAATGCTGTTTCCTGATTCGGAATATATTCATCCCGAAGAAAGTTATGGTGCTGCGTATTTTGCGTGAAATCCGTTAATTCGCGGATTCCTGGAATGTCGTGGGATTTCCAGAATGTCGCGGACTTAAGCTTAAATCCCGGAATTCCGCGAAGTTCACGGAGATTTCGCACATTCTGTGAGCGGTACTGTAATCTTGAGCAGATTTTAGATTTTAGTGTGACTCTCTACCATACTCCTGTAGTATACTTCTACTGAAGAGCCTCGGGAGTGGTTGTTCACTTATTGTATTCCTGTATAGGGGTAGAGGCGAAACAGGCTTAATAGTAATCCTTTATTTTTATTCATTCTATGTGTTATCAGCGATAGATCAATGGCAATACAGCCGACTGAACAATCCAACCAAACAAAAAACTGCAAAAACTGGGCGGAAACTTACTGTTTAGCGTATACCTATCATATCCTGCTAGATTGTGGCACTCTTATACACTATATGATGCGTCTCGCCGAGCTGAATCGAATGGTGTCCTCGGATTCAGAATTTGTCCATTTTAAAGCAAGATATGGTGATTTCGACGGATTCTAGTGGAGTGTGGCGCACTCTACCGCACTTCGGCGGAGT
This sequence comes from Cylicocyclus nassatus, assembly GCA_958299035.1. NCBI lineage: Eukaryota > Metazoa > Nematoda > Chromadorea > Rhabditida > Strongylidae > Cylicocyclus > Cylicocyclus nassatus. The sequence goes on from CATQJL010000316.1 coordinate 24,005,861, forward strand.
CCGCCGCAGTCCGGCGACTTTTTTGACGAATTGTGAGCGGTATTGTAGTAGAGTAGTGCAGCCACATGTCAGTGCGAATGTGCGAAAGGTAAGTACAAACTCTACGTGAAGCATCTTCTTGCAAATTGCTGGCTAACTAATTCTACGTAAGTGAATGTAAGTCAGTCTCTGGCAGTGAAAAGAAGATAGCATGTAAAACACACATTATTGAAAACATGAATAGTTAGAATTCTAGCTGTTTTCCCGGTCTAGCCCGGGACACGGCTTCAACTGATCTTGCCCAACCCCTCCCACCCTCCCCCCCCCCCCCACTTACCTCCCCTCACTTCCCCTTCCCACTTGGCCATTATGTTGCGCTGCAAGGGATTTCTGTATCAGAGTTACTCACCCGCTGTAGGCTCTTCTTGAACCACCGCATCCTTCCTAGCGAAAATCAAATACTGTTATTGTTTACACGAAATCATGGAAATGACTTGTTAGCCAATGTTGAGAACTCATCCTTATGCCAAGAATTAATAAATCAATAGAATGGCCTAGCGAATCGCCTCTAAAAGTAGCGCTAAACTACCTCCGGAGGTCGAATCATATGTGTGCAATTTTCGGCTCAATCGCTTCATTGACGGGCGTTTCTATAAACGAACAACCAAACGAACACACTTACAAAGTTATATATACATATAGGGACATCTGCGTTGGTTCGATTCTCTAATGTTGACTCTGAATGGATATAATGGACCTGAAACAACGAAAGTGCTATCAAGCCACGCCAAAATCCTATCAAGCTCGCGCAGCCAGGGACTGCCTCCATTCACGTATTGACATGGTAATTAGGAGAAGCTTACACTGCACACTGCAGTGTGACTGCCATGCAGCAGCTCCTTCCCGCTGGCATGCCTACGTGGACGATCCTTGGAGCAATTCTAACAATTTTTAATCGAAACAGACTCACTTTCCTTACTGATAAAAAATACTGCAGAAGAGATGTCCAAAAAGTGGAGAGCTTCGGCATTTGAACGTTCATGTTTTAGTGGCTCCCGCGTCCTGTCAGACAATAGTCTATGTGACGACTCTCGACGGAACACGACTACTTCCGCTTCATCAATTACAACCGACAGCAATGTTGGAATAGCGGCCGTGCTTGCATTTGTTAAAGATCAAGTATGGTTCAAAGAACATTTCTCACGTTACGACACAGAAGGTTTACTGCCGCGCCTCGAGCGATGCAACGCTGATTGCTTGGGCGTTCACGGGTGCTTACCTCAGTGGCGCCCGGGACCCTTGCTGCGGGAATGCTGCCGAGTCAAAGTGTGATAACGCGCAAAAAGCTGTGTATAGTGGTCTGCGGTCAGCTTGCGGCCATTGCCAGGTAGGATGCCACAAGACCTTAAACCAGTTAAACAAACCCGTGCTTTTTGCTTTCAGGTATTGGAAGCTAACATTTGATAAGGGAAGGCTTTGGAAGGAGAAAAATAACTGGAGAAGTTTACGCGTGCAAACTCACCGATTCTCGCAATTACGCCGAGCCTTATACGCTTTTTCGACAATGCTATTATCGCCGTCATGCTTGGCAGTTCCTCCACTAAGATTTCGCAGATGGTTCTTAGGTTTCTAGCGGTGCCTCTAGCATTCTCGCTGTGTCCGAAGACGCCGGATGGTGGTTTGTCACTGTGGATGAGGAACAGTAAAGAAGTGGAGTGGTTTGCACCGGATGAAAGCTTGCGGCTTGTGTCGGCAATGTAGATAAAAACCATGAGAAAAATTTTCATTACGGGACGTTTTATCTTTATACAGAGTGTCCCAAAAAGATGTGCACACTGTTTGATGGTTAATAACTCTCTTGCTTTCAGGTTTTTTGCCGAATTCAAGGTACCATTCTGTAGAGCGAGGTTCAACTTAGATTTGCAGTGTGGAGCAAATCACCAATCACTTTTCATTACTGTAGGATTACGGTATGAACTTCCAACATACAGCGTCACTGTGGAATAGGCCTTGTGATAAGAAAATTTCAAAAAAATCTGAAAATCTGTGTATTATGGTTTTCAGGCGTGCTCATTTCAGTACATAACTTTTCATCAACTTTTCGAACTTTCTTGCTCGTGTATTCACATTTTTGATCGACATTGGGAAAACAGTTTTTACTCTAAATCTGAAATAACTTATGAAAGAAGCACTGTACTAAATCGCAAACTTCATATTTAGAATCAGCACCTTCAATTAGCCCAGTTGAGAGTTTCTGGCTTGTTTGGCTTTCTTTCTGAGGCAAATTGCGCCTTTTAATGGCCTAAAACCCTCTTCGAAGTTCCTACCGTAATCCTACAGTAATGAAGAGCGATCGATGATTCGCTCCATTCTGCAAATCTAAGTTGAACCTCGCTCTATAGAATGGTACTTTAAGCTCGACAAAAGACACGAAAGCAAGAGAGCTATTAACGATCAAACAGTGTGCACATCTTTTTGGGACACCCTGTAGGTGCCTAAGTTTTTGAGAATCGTCAATGTCAAGATTTCAATAGAAAAAAATTATGAGACAGCATGATACTAAGAAATAGCAGAATCAGAAAATGCGAGCCATCTTATCACACAATCTACTAGAATCATACTGTTACATTTCTGTATGTCTTTTGTCCAAAAAAAATTCTTATGTTTTTGAAATTGCCTGAGGAGAAAATCCATGATAGATTTGCATGAAACGAAAATAATTGGTGGATAATGTACTCGAAAACCTCTGACTTCAAATTTTATTCGTGGTTATAGTCAATACTGAGCCCTAACCTTGCACCGAACAAAACTACGGAGACACCTCACAAGTCCTAAATAAAAAATCGGTCTTGATCAAATAATCATAGCTACCGAGTTTTTGAGAATTTATCTAAAGTCTCTGTTTCAGCATATAAAGTGCTAGTCAGTTGATCTGATTGTTAAAAAGACCTGGGTGCGTGCTTTACTGTGTCATAGTCTGGGGGGTTCATAGTTAGCGCGAGTCCGAGTGTGCCTCGTATGCATACCACATGTGTGAAAATATGAATTTGAATAGGTTTCCTAACGTTTCATAGATGTACTAATTTAGCGACGAGCTGGCATCCTGGGTTCCGCCTCGGTTTGGGGCCAGTCTATTGTCTTGACTTCTCAGGCAGCGAAACTTACTTCTTTTAATTCCGACTCATCCTGGGTTCGCTTCCTACCGTCTTTACCATGTCTTGATGACCAGCAAATCAAAATGAGCTTCACCACTCATCCTTCGCGACTATGGAGAACGTGCACAAACATACAAATTTTTTGCTTTATATTAGGTTGAACCGAAAGTTCATTCGCACCATTTTCAAAAAATCATAACTTCTTTCTGTAACAACAATTTTGCGCAGTTCAAATTTTATTGGAAAGCGTAAAACATGTAGTTTCCAAAAATTTCCTGGGAACTTCCTAATATGCTCAGATTGCAGAGATAAAAAATAAAAGAGTTCATCCGAAATTCGGAATTTTTGAGCAAAAATTCTAAAAATCTAGAAACTGTGCGATAAATCCAAAACAGCCATCATCTTAAGTTTTCTTATATTTTATCACTAACTGAGTAAGTTTGTGCTAATCGAGCTCTTCTTTCAGAAGTTATGATTTTTTGTAAAAATGCCGAGGAATCGATTTCCTAAAAATCTTAGAATTGATTTTTCGGCGTTTTTTCAAAAAAAAATCATAACTTTTGAAAGAAGACCTTGATCAGCACAAACTTGACTTAGTTAATAATAAAGTATAAGAAAACGTAAGATGATGTTGTTCTGGATTTTATCGCATAGTTTCTAAATTTTTAAAATTTTTGCTCAAAGATTCCGATCGGATGATCTCGTCCTTCCATTTTTATTTCTGCAAACTAAGCATATTGGAAAGTCTCCAGGGCACCTTTGGAAACTACGTGTTTTACGCTTTCTGAAAGACCTTGAATTGAGCAAAACCGTTGTGAATGAAAGAAGTTACGATTTTTGAAAATAGTGCGAACGAACTTTCGGGACAACCTAATATATAGAGATTACGGAACGACTCATACACAGGGTAAAGCAGGGGTGTGGCACACGACCGCCGGATACGACCCCTCCCCCCCTTAGGTCAGACCCGGGCACGACCCCCCCCCTTTTCCCCCTCCCCCCTCCCCAGGTTTTATGCTTGGCTAACTGTTTCGATATATATTATCTTTTGTTTTATTCGAAAGATTTTTCTTAGTGTATACATGAGAAATTATCAACACAATCAGAAACCGAAAGCAAAATATCGAAAGTTACAACTCGTAGAGATATCCGACCAGTACTAAGTTATCTTAGGCAGAAAGAGTAAGTCACTCAACCAAACTAAGAGTGAAAAATATTTCTGGCACTAGTGATTTTCCACACATCGGCATCAGGACTGCGACAGTAGTGTCGTAATTTTTCTAATTCTCGCTTTGTAGTCTCTCTTCCCTCTTTTTCATATTCTTCTCTTGTCAGTAGACGTCGCCTTGGTGGAAACAGCTTCCTCCTGGACATAAGAGTACGATAATCCCAAGCTAAAAAATATTTATGGCTTACCAAAAGTACCCAGCAACTGCACCAATGCCTCGCAGAAATGAACCTAGCCAAGATCTTGTGAACAGATGCAGGATCAGGAGAGTGATGACTCCCACTGAAACTTCTTGGACCTGGAGAACGACTGTGGAACACAAATCGGTTAGATTTAGAAAATTAAATGAGTCAGGATCTGAATCTGAGGCGATGGTACAGAAAAGTTTGGAAAAAATGAAGTGACTGAAGAAAAATACTGCATAAGACCGCGGGTTGTGACTAAATATACCACAATTTAGTTGATCAAAAAAATTGGTGGGATTTGAGAATAAACTTTAAAAATGCAAACAGATTACAACATGAACCTGGAAAGATGGCAATGGTTGAAATACCTCAGACGACACATAGATGTGCAAAAGCGCCACAGCTTGCATTGCCCACTAAGCAAGATCCAATGACTGTGCATCCCTTGGTGGACCCTTTTTGTAGCAGGCAGCCAGAGAGATCAACATGACCGTAGCCTGTTAATGGATTCGTTCACCATGATTTTATCAAATCGATTGGTACTTACAACATATGCAACAGAGTATTTTTGATACTGTGCGGCGAGCGATGCGATATTTTTCCAAGTAAGATGCAACATGTACATCGCTAGTGACCATCCACCAACAAGGATTGGTAAACCTATCAATTTCTGAAGACATTCAGCAGAGACAGGTGCTAAATCCACAAATAAACTATTGAATGACAAACCTTTGGAGCAAATCTCTATAGGACAAATTCAATGAGAAGTAAAGACGCAAGTAGACCGAAAGAACAACCAATTCCATAGAAAGCGTATTTCTGGCTAGACTTCGAGCAAAGATAAATAGTAATATACCAGCTACAAATGCACCGAGGCGAATGTAATTAACATCTAGAATAAGTGTAACAATGAAAAAGAAACGAAAAATAAGTAAAATGAACCTACTCAAAACTTTAGCTTGCACACTGTGTGGCAGTTTTGTCACGACTGCAACGACCGTATCATTGAACAAATTCAAGTAATGACTCTTCCACAGATTGACTCCTTTTAGTAAACCGAACATACTATTATCTTTGGGGTAGTCATTTGCGACGACACTGCAGTTGTCACCCTAAAAACATACACTACAAAATAGGATCATGGTAGGCATACGATAAGCGTCAAAATATCAGATCCAACAGGGGAAGGCTTCCAGCTGAACTGGGCTTTTCACATGACACCTATATCACTAGACACGTCCTCGGATGCTAATTCCAAATCTGCTTTCCTTTTCTGCGAAACAATTTTTCGAAAGAAATCACGAGTGTTTGAAAGTCCAATTCATGCTAGTGGCGCAAAATTAGCGAAAAACTGTACAAAAAACACAAACACTGAAACTAGGTATTCAAATTTGTATCAATGCTGACTACAAGAAAGGAGCATAACATGTGGCAATCAGCATGTTTTTGTACAGTCCACTTGAGGCTTGACAAATTTAGGCTTTCAAACACTCATGACTTTTTTGGAAAGGCCCCGAAAAAGAAAAGATTTGGAATCACTATTCAATGCTCTACAAAGCGATATAGGTGTCGTATGAAAAGTTAGCTTTAAATTAAAAGGTTTCCCTGGCAAATTCTATACAAAAACACACAAAATGCATACAGTACAACTGTAGGTTCACAGTAAGGCTTATCACACAAAAGGCGAATGATATATGATTACTCACCTTATAGAGGCTGTAGGTATCACTGTCAGTAAGGTTTAGCAATAATAAAATGTCACTGAAGGCTCTTGACGGACTATATTCCAGCCCTCCCCTCGATAAAGGAACAAATCCTCCATTCGATGACTTTGCTGGGATAATCCATCGTGTTTTCTCGAGTTCTGCAAGATTAAACTATCAAGATATTCACTTGAATCAGATAGTTTCAGAAGATTGGTTTCCCTAATCGATAAATTTGCACACTCTGAGTTATCTCACGCGTCTTTGTTTCCCAGAAATTGATCCGTTCTGGTTTTCAAAACCCGTATGTTGAAGCTAGTTCAAAGTCGAACTTACCTCTTAGCTTACAAACAGCCATTAAAAACCAATGGTGAAGCAAAGGCAATAACAAAAAAAGTGAATAAGGAAGTCCGACACCGCCACCTTATCAAAATCTGAAATCCAAATCTACATCCCTTAATCAAATAAAAATTACTTTTAGTAAAACATGGACATAATGACCGTAGACAAACCTATAGTTGACAGTTATATAATTGGCGCAAAGCATAGTGTTTTGCGCCTATTCGACCAAGAATTTCTTCGTAACTTCGACGTCGTCTCGGTTACCAAGACGAATTTTAGTCTTCGATAAATCGGTGAGAAAATCTTGCAACTGTTCACCATTCATCCTTTCATCTGGAATGAAAAAGTTAAAAGCCGGTTCAAGAGACAAAATGCAAAGGATGCAACAGAAACGAAAACGGGAAAAAAACGAACACGAAAAACAACGGAAGCGACGAGGAAAGAGTACGAAAGCGAAATAGCAGAAAAGCGAACTCGAGGGAAAGAAAGAGAGAGTATGAGATGAAAGAGAGGGAGAAAGATAGAGAAAAAAGCGAGAACATCACAGCTCATAACGAGAGTGGGAGTCAAAGGCGCGTATCTCGCGCCTCTGTGTGTTTTGACAATCTTTCGAGCGCTACCGTAACCCAATATTTTTTGGCCGCACTTCCCAGCATATGGTTCGCAAAAACCATATGTATTTCCTTCTAAAGAAAAAGGTTCGAAGGGAAACAGCTATTACGGAGAGAGGAAGGATGTCTATAGGATGATATGAAAAAGGCAGCTGTTTGAACGATTTGAAGGTAAGTTAATGGCCTGCGGCACCCCCCCCCCCCTCAAAACCTGCGGCAGCCGCAGGTTTTGAGGGGGGGGGGGGTGCCGCAGGCCATTAACTATATCAAAAAAAAACATTTTTAGCGGACAATATTTATATACATCAATAGCCTAAACCTCATAGATTCCATAGGGATGTTTTGAGCCTGATTCGTCTTCTTAGCTCTGAGTAATATTTGGTGAAAGCACAGCGATCAAAAGCTAAAAGCGATTTTGGTTGGCTTCTAATTCAATAGTTTGGAGGTCTTCAAGCGGAATTCCTGAGGTGGACAAAGAAGGAGTAGTGCTTTGTATTGAGTGCAAGAAGAGGTAGCTTACTCACCGTTAAGATGAAGTTAATCATGTTTTAAATTACTGCTTTATAAAAGGTTGTTTACTGCTCGGAGACCTCAGAGTTCGCTGAAACTTGGCGCATAGGGGTTATTCGACACGCGGATTACGACAATTATGCTTGATTAGAGGTACGGTAAGTTACGGTAGGCATACGGTATCTACAAGTTTGTATCGCTGAACTTGAATTTTGCAGGATTTCAACAGCGTGGCACATCTAAGAACTTAGCTGCAGTCATTTCCCCTTAGAAACCGCTTTTGACCTTGGGTCGATACGACCCCCCCCCCCTACCTACCCTCCCCCCCTTACGACCCCTCCCCCCCTGCGGCGTGCCGCACCCCCCGCTTTACCCTGCTCATACATGAGCCACCGTTTTTCACGTAGGCGATACAATGTGTACAGCAGTACAGCAAGAAGCCTCTGCTTTCTACCTTGTGCTCTCTCCTTCGCCTGCGCCCATCATCTCATCTTGCTTATTCGTCTTCCCACTTTCCCACTCCCGTAATTCTCACTCCCTCCAACGCATGAACTTAACCTTCCCGAAGCGTTGCTTAAAATCATTGCATCATCAACACCGGCTCCCTTTTGTTTATACATAAAAGAAGTAAATATAAGAGTGAGAATTACGACAGTAACTGCTCAGTTTTGTTTTTATTACTACATATCAAAAATTATTGAACCAAAAGAATGGCTAAGCGAATCGCCGCAAAAAATAATCCAGAACATTCACTACGGTCCAGAACATATGTGTGCGAAGCCTAGGTCTTATGAATCTAAACACTAAGTTTCTGTGGCGAATATACATATTAGCGGGCAAGTTAATTTTGGACCTCGTGTACAATAAGATAGAGATAGATAAACATTAAACAAAATCCAATCTGTTGCAATCTAACAGGCGTAATTGGCATGTTTCTACCACATGCAAATGTTATTTTTTAGTAGAATAACTCTAGAAGAAAACATGTTAGAGAGAAAACTTTATGAAATGTGAACGGCTCTTTTCAGGGGCAAGGACAGAGCGCTGAAAAATGCTTCAAATGGATCGAATCACACTTTAAGCAAGCCGTGCATGCAGCTTATGCTCGAATCATTAATGCACAAGTAAGTGAAACATCCTGTCAATCGTGTGTACGTAATGCACAGAAATTCCAAGTCCCGTTTTCATGTAACCTGGGCATGTTCGTGTCTTGGAATTACTTCTGTGCTACACAGACTTGATGAGAGGTCTTTATTTCCAATCTCGGCCAAAGTTTCGACGCCTTCGTCTTCCGCCTGAAAATGGTTCAAAGTGTCGCCCATGACTCAACACTACCGAAAATTGCCTCCAAAAGAACTAGTTTTCGACTTTCCCTCAGTATTACTACTGTGGAATTATGCAGAGCAAGAAGACCACCAATATGCGGGTGGAGAACATTAGGTCGCCGTATTTGGAAGAGTCCCGCGCGGATTCCCTGCAGGAACGCATGTCCGCGCATGTACAAGGGTGCGTATTTGTCGCAAATGACCGCGGGGACCGCCCTTTTTCGGCGACCTAATGTCCCCCATCCCCAATATGCGTGAAATTTGTACCGGAAGTGAGCTGTCGCGGCGGACGAATGAGTCATTCTACAGATACATATCGAATGCAATCTATAGCTGGCATAGCGATATGATAGAAGAAAACCAGCAGTCTGACAGGCATTCGCTTTTGTTATTCATTTCCGGATTCTTGCAAATGTCCAGAATGCTTCCATCGCCTTCCTAGTCGAGGTCTCCCTTCGTAAGAAAAATTTTACATTTGAAGTCAAAACCGTCTCCTTCTGTTTCTTCCGTTCTCTTCGCTTCTGTGCCTTTTATATGCTAGATTGGGAGATTGCGCAAAATTTATCGGATGGATATCGCAAAATTTATCTGGATGTTTATTGCAAAAAATCCGAGAATGAATAACAGAAGCGTGTGCCTGTCAATCACTGCTAATTTCCTTTCAATTTGTTAAGATACTATTTGAAATAACAACCCGTAATGATTAATGAGCCTTATTTTCTTTGATATAAGTAAATAAATCGATAAATTGATAGATAGACCGAGCAAATCGCCAAAAAAGTAGCCTATTGTGTGCAGGGGTAGTAAACATGTGTGTGCAAAGTTTGACATTTTTTGTCTATCTGACATATACTTCACGCAAACATAATTATTCACAAATTTGCGTTATATATTAGGTTGTACCAAAAGTTCTTTAGCACCATTTTTTTATGAAATAGTAAGTCATGCTCTTTATAACGACATCTTAGCTGCTTACTAATGATCATTTGTTACATAGATAGGAGCAATAGAAGATTAGTCAAAATTCGAATTTTCTCTGCGGGGTCATAAAAAATCGGAAACTTGTAACAAAAATCGGAGCGGTCGGTATTGCAGGTTCTTTAACCCGCTCTTTCTAACTGTGTTTCTTGAGTTTGCGCCGATTGGGAGTCTCTGTGAAAAGTTATGATTTTCGAGCAAGCAATAGAAAAGGGCGAATTTGGTTTATTTTGGCATTTTTCAGCGAAATCATAACTTTTCATAGAGACGCTCAATCAGCACAAACTTTGTACAGTTAGAAAGAGCTGGTGAAAGAACCTACAATACCGAAGCCTCCGACTTTTGTTGCAAGTAAATTCGAATTTTGACTACTTTTCTTCTATGGCTCCTATCTAGGCAACAGATGACCAGTAAGCAGCTAACAAGGGAATGGTCAGAAATCGAACTGGCCAATCCAGATAAGCTGCATACCATTAGATGCAGCATGAAAAGCTGACTCTAAATCTGTCTTCCTTACCTACTTATCGCCTTTGTGGACGAAGCTATAAACCATTAAAGACCATTATTTTGCTAAGAAATTATGCGAAATTGAAAATTTAGCAGTACAGAGCCACTTTCGCCTTGATGCTGGGCCAAAACATGCAGCTGGCTTACTTCAAATTTTTAAAGCCAAAAGCTGAGCTAAAAGTGCAACAATGTGCTTAATTTCGCTATTTTTATGTATGATTATTTCATAATAAAACGCTTGTAGCTTCAGCGTTGCGTTTTCTTCACAGATAGGCCAGGAAGAGAATTCGTGGGTTTCAAGAATGTTCGTGGAAAGGCAAAACAGTTTTTTCATTTGTGGTCCACATGATGTTTGACGGGCAGCAAAAAATTCAATTTTTATTGCTTTTCATTCCATGTTTTGATGATAATCGTCTTCTCCATATTCTTTTGTCCCGTTGTGCTTGTTCCCGACCCCAATTCTTAGTAAAACGTGGTCAAGTTTGGAGGTTTATCAAAGGCATTTGCCATGGCAACAAAAACCGCAGTTTTTCGAGGTTCTGGAGACAGCATCGAAAACAAACTTTGAAGGGTTGTGGCACTTTGTTGGATCAAAGGAAATACTAAAGACGCTTTTGAGAATTTTTAGCATGACTAAACACTAATCACAGCGAAAACAAGAAATTGCAGTTGTGTAAGATCCATCGTTTGGGCACTGGAAACGCCCATCCTCGAACCCACAAACACTCTTTTCTACCTGCCTGAAAGGAAAAAGTCTGCCATTCAAAACCCATGTCGTTTGATTTGCCGAAAAGAGACCTGGTAAGAGTTTGGGAGCAGAAACCATCGCGCGCAAATCAAAGAATCTTTTGAAGAGGTTTGGAAGGGGAAAAACGTTTTTTTAATTTCAGGAACAAATATCTCAAAAGCTAGTTGGGAGTTCTTATACAAAATTCTTTTCTCTATCAGGTGAGGAGAAAAGCTTCCCATTTGATTCAGTCTTTGCAAAGTTATAATATTTTTTGTTGTGTCAAGCTTCATGTGGACCACCCTGTATACAGGGTGTTTCAAAAAGTAAGTACACACTTTTCAATGGTCAATATCTCTCTTTCCAATGGGTCTTTTTTTAGCCAGTCAATTATTCTGTAGATGAGGCTTCGTTATTGTAGGATTACGGTAAGAACTTCCAGCATGTGGAACCATTGTGAAATATACCATCTAACAAAAATTTCTTGAAATCTGAAAAATCGTGTACTAGGGTTTGGCGCACGCTAATTCCACTACACAACTTTTTTATGAGTCTTTGCAGCTTTTTTGGTGTGTAATCATTTCTGATGAATACTGGGAATTCGGTTACTACTGTTTACCCGGGATAACTTCGGAAAGAAGCATCACAGTAAAGTGTAAATTTTATATTTGAAATCAACGGCTTCCATTACCATAGTATAAGATTTTTGGCTTGTTTGGTTTTGTTCCGAGGCAGAATACGGCTTCCAATGATTAAAAATTCGTAGTTATCCTACAGTAATGAAGAGCAATCGGTGATTCGCTCGATACAGTAAATCTAAGCTGAAGCCTCCTCTACAGAACGCGGCTTAAATGGCGGAAAAAGACGCAATGGGAAGAAAGATATTAACGATTGAAAAGTGTGTACATACTTTTGGGACACCCAGTATATACAAAGTGTCTCAAAAGATCTGCACACTGTTTGATTGTTAATTACACTCTTGCTTTCGAGTCTTTGGTCGAGCTTGAGGTATGCTTCTTTTCGAAGTTATCCCGGGTAAACAGTAGTAACCGTCCCAGTATTTGTCAGAAATATCATTACACTATCAAAAAAGCTGAAAACACTCGTGAAAAAGTTGTGTAGTGGAATTAGCGTGCGCCAAACCCTAGTACACGATTTTTCAGATTTTAAAAAAATTTTGTTAGATGGCACATTTCACAATGGTTCCACATGCTGAAAGTTCTTACCGTAATCCTACAATAACGAAGACTCATCTACAGAATGGTAATTGACTGGCAAAAAAAGACCCATTGTTAAGAGAGATATTGACCATTGAAAAGTGTGTACTTACTTTTTGGAATACCCTTTATACAGGGTGGTTCGAATGCGAATTTTCTGCGTAAGGTCATAAAAAATTGGAAACTTGCAACAAAAATCGAAGCAGTCGGTATTATAGGTCGTTTAACTGGCTTTTTCTAACAGTGCAAAGCACGCGCCGATTGAGTTTTCTAAGAAAAAGGTTATGATTTTTGAGCAAGCAATACAAAAGGGCGAATTTGATTTATTTTGGCATTTTTCAGGGAAATTGTAACTTTTCATAGAGAAGCTCAATCGGCGCAAACTTTGCACTGTTAGAAAGAGCTGGTGAAAGAACCTACAATGCCGACTGCTCCGATTTTTGTTGCAAGTAAATTCGAATTTTGACTACTTTTCTTCTATCGCTCCTATCTACGCAACCAATGATCATTAGCAAGCATCTAAGAAGTCTTTATAAAGAGCATGACTTACTCTTTCCGCAAAGAGCGTTCCAATAGGCTGGAAAATTCAGAAGTTATGAACTTTTGAATTTGGTGCGAAAAAACTTTCGGTTCAACCTAATAAATCAAAAAAAATGAGTTTATGAAGATCTGTGCTCCTATTTCATTGCATCGACAAAAAAGAAAGCAATAAGGTATCCCAAAAGATGTACAGGTTAGGAACAACTTACACTTCCTGCACGTCATCATCAAAAATATCACTATCGCCAACGTCAGAGACAACAAGTTCGCTGCCTGAGAGATCTTTTTCCTCCTCCAAAAGGTCATCGGAGTAGACGTAGAATTGCGTGAAAAAGCGTTCTGAGTCGAAAATGGATTTAAAACGTTTTTCTTCTTCTAAGCGCTTTTGTGTTTTTTTTTCCTGGCCCTCTGGTAGCACCAGGAAAGTCAGCAGGTAGGTGACCAGTTTCTTCATACCATCTTTTAGGATAATTCATAAAGTCATACGATGACAGCCTGTCTGGACCACTCATAGCAATCTTTTAAATGAAGTTTTTGATTAACAATATGTTTAGTAGAAGGTTGACAAATCTCAAGTAATTGCTTAGATGCTCCACCTTTGTACAAGTTCTGCGTTGCATTCTGATAACAGAGTAGATAGAAAATCCCCTTTCTACCTCTGCCGTGCTAGTCGGAATGGGACCTAGCTTTGCTAGTAAGTCCATCAGAGTTTTGCGGTAAGTAATGGGGAAAGAGCCAGATCGCATATGCTTTCGCAACACGGGAAGGAAATATTGCATACTTTTTTGGGCCTTGTCGAACCCTGGCTTCACCTCCTCTGGCATACGTTTTGTTAGCTGACGAGAAAGCTGCTCAACTTCTTCTTCAACAGCATCTGCGGAATAGCCGAAAAAAGTAGATACTATGCTGCGCGTTGGTTTTTTTTTTCAATATCATAGGTCATAACACAAGGCGAGATACTTCCAGCAGCATAAAGCACAGAGTTAAGTTCGTACTCCAGTTGGGATCTAAGAGCAGTAGCTATGCTTTGTACAAACACCTTCCTTTTGTTCATATCCATGTTCGTGAATTTAGCAGCTTTGAAATCTTCAGCAACCTGAAGATCAGCAATGGACTTCTTGGACATTTCCTCATTGAAACTAGGCAATCTGCTTGGATTCCTTATGTACGAAATCAAAGAGTTTCGCTCACTTGTCAACCCTGTATCAATGTCGACAACATTTTCGTCGGCGTAAGATTCTCCTTCTGCCTCGCTGTTGAACTGGAGCACATGCGAGTCATTTGCGATTTTGTAAAGTATTCTGCTTGCCGTTTCTTCTTCAAACTGCCAATTTTTCCAAAACATTGAAGGATATTTTAGTAACATGTTGTTCTTCTGAATACCTTAAAGTTCTTGATTCATTGAAACCAACCATTCTCTACAATTAGGTGAGTCTAGAGCGTTTTCACGAAAGTGACCTTCTTCAGCACTAGATTTACAGAGTATAGATTCCAGAAATGGGCGGATTTTTGTGTGAAGGTGTGGATAATGATGGCACAACTGTCAATCAAAAGCGCATTTTTTACTGAGAAAAACATAAGCATATAACAACGAAAAGCACGCTTAAATAGACGCGTTCGCTCGCGTTCCCGTTAGTGCTGATAGCGATGTCAATTCACAGCACATTTTTTACTATTAGCTTGCTCCATCTCGCTCTTACAATGTGCTGGCTTTCATGGGTCACCGGAGCAAATGCTTTTTAGAGCCGGGAAGCAAAGAAGCCCTAACATGTTGTATACCATTCGAAAGCTGAGATCATGAAGAATCGAAATAGACCGTCGGTTTTTTTAGATCTTCTGTGCCGCGAGATATGAAAGATTTTATATACTTCAAAAATTAATTGATTTTGTGTCCTCACTTACCGTCGCAATATACCTAAAAGAGTTGTAGCTTTGAACGAAGAAGTGTTGATTATATTGCTAAAATAAGATTGATTAATTTTCATGGAACTGTAACGCTCAGGGGCGTATTTATGAATGCTCGAAAATAGTTTGTGCTTCTGTAGATGCTTTTTCTATAAATAATCATTACTTATAATAACGGGCTAAGGGTGTTTACGTGTTTTTTTTTGTGTGTGTGTGTGTGTGTGTGTGTGTGTGTATGTGTGTGTGTGTGTGTGTGTGTGTGTGTGTGTGTGTGTGTGTGTGTGTGTGTGTGTGTGTGTGTGTGTGTGTGTGTGTGTGTGTGTGTGTGTGTGTGTGTGTGTGTAAGTCTGTCTGTCTGTCACGAAATTCGTAGAACGTCTTCCAGCCAACCTCCTGAGCCCAAATTTTGCACAGCGCATGCTACCAACATGGGAGTCCACTATACAAAAGCACGAGCGAATCCGTTGTGTGGAACCCTCAAAAAAGGCGCGCCAATCGGATCCACTTGGCTTTTGGCCACTAAAGTTGAGCCTGTAGCACAACTTTTTGCAAAGTCGCTTTTATGTTTGACAAGTTTATGTGCAAGCCATGGACTTTAGCCGAAAAAATTGAACTAAAGTTTATTACTTTGCGAACACGGCGCCAAAAAGGATTGGTTGCGTACATGTTCAATTGGCCAAGATCTTACCCAATCATTTAAGAAAATTTCTGCACAGAGTTGTAGCCCACGGTGAAAATTGTATCTTATGGCAAAATCCAAGCCATGAAAAGTCCAAAAACCAATTCAAATCTGCATTTGTTCTTTTGGGAAAAGTTTCATTCAAGCGGAGTTACCGATCTTATATGGAAAAGCTTTTGGAATGAATAGTTGTTTACAAATCTTTCGTGATAGTCGGCATAACACGGTGAGTTTCAATGTCATTATGGTGCGGGAATGAGTAAGGCGTGCAGATAGTAGGACCAGTGCGAGCCTCTGCGAAGCAGAGGTGACGCACTGGTTTATAATAACGGGCTAAGGGTTGTATGCGTTTGTCTCTGTGTGTGTGTGAATCTCTGTCTGTCACGAAATTCGTAGTGCGAGTCCCAGCCAACCCCCTGGGCACAAATTTTGCACAGCGCATGCTACCCGCATGAAAGTCCCACATGCAAAAGCACGAGCAGATTCCTTAAGTAGATCCTTCGGAAACTGCGCCTCAAATGGAACCACTTTGCATTTGGGCCGCAAAATTGGGTCCGTAATTCCACTTTTTGCAGAGTCGTGGATGTTTATGCCAAGTAGATGTGCAAGCCATGAACTTAGGCGCAAAAAAGTGATCAAAAGTCCATTACTTTACAAAAACGGCGCCAAAAAGTATTGGTTGCGTAAATGATCAATTTGGCGAGGTTGTACCAGAGCATTTGACGAGATTTTTGCACAAAGATGTAGCTCACGTAAGTGTTGTTCTTATTGCAACTGTCCAAGACCATGGAAAAATCAAAAACCTATAAAAATTTGCGTTTGTTCTCCGGCAAAATGTCTCATCCACGCGAATTTACCGATTTTACATAAAAAAGCTTTCGGAATGAGTAGTTGTTTACATTTTGTTCGTGATAGTCGGCATTGCTCAGTGAGTTCCCAATGCCATCATTATGCAAGAACGAGTAGGGCCTAGATACTAGAGCCAGTGCGAGCCTCTGCGAAGCAGAGGTGACGCACTGGTAAATAAATAATAAGAGTAAACATAAATACCGTTTCTTTGTAAATTTATGAGTGTACTTGTTGTTTGAGATACTTAGTCTGCAAAACCTTTTGATAGCGATTTTTATTTTATATTCTCAGAGTACAAATACCAATCTCAGCCCAGGTGAAGGGGGTCATCCGGAGTTTGGCCTCGAAGTGAAGGGGGTAAGATCCATCACTCCCCTCGATACAATCCGTCAGGTGTGGCGGGCCACACCTCAGGTTCTCTAATGCCACACACCTCAGCTGGACTCTGGCTATCTCTGACTGTAGCTGGTTCCACTACCGAACGACTTCATCGTCATCTTTAGTACGAGTGGTATGCGGTGTCAAATGAAGGACCACAGCACTCATATAAAGCGTTTAAGACAGAAACATGAAATAGTACAGATAAGAGATGTCGAGGCAGACGTGAATTTAACGAAGGCGGTGGCTAGGTCATCGCCGACTCTTTAAGACTTAGGCAATAAGTGATTCAACTTAGCATGAAATAATAAATAAATCGGTAGTCGCATAAGAGATTCTCAAAAGTATAGCGGGTGGTGCATTTGCAGACATTTGACTGCCGAAATCTTGTAGAACCTTCAATCCAAAACATTGCTTTATGTACTCTTTAGCTAACAAAAACAGCCACGCGTACGTATCAAACGTGGTGATCCGCGCCATACTTTCGGAAAACCGACAATACCATAGTCAAGCCTCGTGAATGTATTTTTGCACTTCTTATCAGTTAAGGTTATGAAACTTAAGTAAGAGCAGAGAAATGTTATACAAACACTGTAATGTTCAATCTTTCTTCACCGCTGGATTTCGACTGAAGTTTAATAACCATTCAGATGCATCACAAGACGTCGTGATAAGCGCTTCATACAGGTTGATCGGCTTCTCGAAATGCGATAAAGTTTGCCGCAAATGCAACGATTTATTGTCGATTCATCGTCATTTGGATAAAACTCTAGACATCCAACATCGAATTAAAAAGTTACAAATCTGGTTGGAAAGTATGTCCAAAATAGGGATGAGTCTGGCGCAGAAGAAACTGATGACTCATTAGAGGTATGCACAGCGTGCATAGATAAAAAGCATGTATTCGTGAATAGATACATAGAGTAAAGCCTACTAAAAAAAACAAGAAGGAAAGCGAAAAAAATGGAAAATGGGTTTGATTGCTGCCTACTCCCCGCGCAGTCTTAGATGTTCCTGTCGATGCGGAACCGTCACGTGGTTTCTCGCTGTCTGATGATTCTTGAATGCACTCAACGATTCTTTATAATTAGATTTGACTCTTCGAATATTCGAGTAGTCGAATTTTGATTTTGAACAGATTTTTCGAATACAAATCCTCAACTAAGTTAAATGCTCTTTTGTCTTTGAATCTGGGCATGATAAGATGTCAGTAGAGTAGTTGTGTCAGTATTTTGTGCCTTCAGATTCTGTGGTGGAGACTTTATTGACCTTACGTTTCGACAATGTCCTCGTCATCAGAGGTCTGAAAACGGATTGTAGGCTCTTTGACTTGCTCACCCTACTTTCAAGCGCCTCCTCCCACTCTGTCAGTCTAGACCTAGTCTAGGACTCGCAGCATGAGATCTTTAAGGCCACGAAACGAACGAACCTCGACTCCACCGGCTAGCAACAAGCCCGCACATTTGGTCGTAAAGGACGTCACTGAGTGTTACCCAGTAAATCAAGTCCTTTTATGTGCAACGCTAAGCCCACATAATGATATGAATGGAGCTAAGTCACTACTGATAGACAGACACTCGTTTTTAACATTCATCTTAGGATTTCTGACAGAAATCCACGCGGCTTCAAATAGTTTCCTGGTGCAAATCTCAGTCTCGCATGTCAGTATCGCACATTTGACTTCGCGATCATTTCCGCAGTGCGCCTTTATCTTGTGCCGTCCCAACGGTGCTGTTAGAGTCCCTCGTCTTTTATTCGCTAGATGCTCTTTCAACCGTACACCTAGACTTCTACTCTTTCTCCAATGTAACAGTCTTGGCAGCTGAGACATTCTAGTTCGTACACCACACCTGTCTTTGCACCTGTCTCCTATTTTGCCGTAGCGACAAACTATGCAATGCTCCATCATGCACTCATTATCATAGAGTCTGTTTCGCACCAACTGCTTCTTAAACTATTATTCGGGATGTTAACAAGCATCACATCTTCCTGCAGTTGGGCTCCACAGATGCATCGCTTAATCTGCCTACTGATTTCGTCTGAAATAAAGGAAATGCAAAGAGGGATCTTGTCGCATTGCATTTGGATGTGCTTTGTCGAACGCGTACATAACCTACTTTGATTTTCTTGTAGCACATATCCATTGCTGCGCGCAATTTGTGATGCAAGCTCGTCCGCGAGTCGGTCGTAACAAGTACGACCGACTCGCGGACGCGCGGCCTGAGAAACATCAATGTGCCTCGAACAGCCAATCTTCTCCTTCCAAGCTTGAAGATTCAGCCCAATATACGATGGAAGCCGACAGAGTCACTGTGGTAGGCGACGCTCAGTTATTTTCGTGCGCACTTAAACTTCTCAGTCTCGGTCCTTCGTTTTCGCCAACACAAAACATTGGGCCCTCAGTCTACCGCAAGGTGATGGGAAGCTTGTATCGGTTACGCGACTCATTACGGTATAGAGTTAGACATAGCAGCGACCCTCAACAAATCTTGCAAATAAGTAGCAAATCCTTACCAACGGTGCCGTTCCCTCGTTCTTTTTACAAAGAAACCGAACCTACCCTAGATGCTCACAAATAGGGATCCATAAAGTCTTGAGAAGGTCAGAACACGACCGTAAGACCAACTTGACTCATTACGAATGGAAAGGTTTTAAAGAATTACGTGAATCTGTTGAAAAACATTTTATACGATTATCTGTAAGTGACAAAGGAGGCGAATTTGTCGTGATGCCGCAGACTTTAGACCAATAAATCGCTGAACTACGTTTAGCTGACTCGACAGTCTATAGTCCTGCCTCTAAGAAAGATCATCAGAGCCAATATAGAAAACTGAACGACATTTGGACTAACGTAGGAAGATGTGCTGGCCTAGATGAACGATTTGTAAGCAGGTTAAAGTTAGATTCTCCAAGGTGTCCAGTTTTCTATCATCTGATAAAAACGCACAAAATTACATCACACGATTCACGCTCTATGTCACCGGAAGTCTTTGAGATTCGACCCATCATCAGTTGTGTTGGAGGACCGACAGATCGCATCTCGTGGTTTCTAAATAAAATCGTGAGCCAACTCCTGAAAAGGTACCCGAGCACTTATCCAACACTCAGCAATTCCTAGAGCTACTGCACAAGACGACGTTTGAACACAGTGTTATCATGGAGCCTTTGACGTGATTTCCCTGTACACCAATGTTCACAACGATGATGCAATACAAGCTCTTTCAGAAGTGTTGGATATGCACATAACGACGATCTGTACCTTTGGACTGAGTAAAACGCAAGTACTGACCCTCATTCAGGCATGTTTGCATTGTAACATCTTCAAATGGTCTGGGAGATACTTCTCTCACAAGGAGAGGATACTTAGTCGAAAGCACCAATCCAGATGAGACATATATCATCTTAAAGCGCATAAAACGCTGATTCCAAATCTGCAGTTTCTAGCTGCGGAGCGGTTTTGTAGAAGGAGTTATGAGGGGTGTTCCCCTCTGGGGTTTAGGCGCCCTCCAGCGGTCTCCCCTTATCTCTAAGCACTGTAGAGGAGTATCAGCTGATGGCAACTGACCTAATGGTAAGTAACTTGAATGAAGATTACAGTAAAGATTATAATACTCATATTACTTTGGTTTTTTTAACACTTCTAGCTTCGATTAGTACCAATATCATTAGAAGTTTCATGCTTAAGGACTCTAAAGCCATTTAGAAGTTCAATTTAGCATGCGAAGGGGATTAAAACCTTGACACTCTCTTTATCAAGCACGTCACTTACCACTAGGTCAGTTGCCACCAGTTGGTACTCCTCTACAGTGCTCATACGTAGGGAGACACCTGGTGGAGGGCGCCTCAACCCCAGAGGAAACACCCGTCATAACTCCCTCTATAAAACCGCTCCGCAGCTAGAAACTGCAGTTTTGAAATCAGCGTTTCAAGCGCTTCAAGATGATATATGTCTCATCTGGATTGGTGCTTTCGACTAAGTATCCTCTCCTTGTCAGATACGAGGACTTGCAATGGGCCAACGCTTAGCGCCAGCTCTCGCGGTATGCTTCATGAGTAGAATAGAGGAGCCAGTGCTTGCGCGTATGCCTCTGATGTATTGTCGCTACATCGGCGGCGTAGCAGGAGGAACCAAAGGCTTAGCCGCCTGTATCCTTGGGGGAAAGGGGAGGAGCTGGCTGCGAGCCAGGAAGGATCCGGCAACCTCCCAAGCTCCGCCCCTTGCGCTGAGCCTGAGTTTTGCCTTTTTTGCTCAGGAATTTCTTGAAGGAAAAGTCTAGTTCAAAAGACATGGAGTGGAGATCCAGGGAAGGGAAAAACAAATTTGTGTATGAAAGGCGAATCTTTTGAATGGACATTTGTATGGTGTTACACAGAAGCAAATTTATCAGATTTATATTTCATAACATTTTCGCCAAATTATGAGCTAGCTTATGCTTAGCAATAAAGACAGAGCAATAATGACAAGGTGATGATTAATAAAGTGATTAACAAGCGCAAAATTTTACAGGTACATTTTATGTCCTTGTCATGACAATTTTTCTGTTCCATTCTCTTTTGAAGAAACGATCAACAGGAACGAAAAAAAAAGAAAACGGATTTTATTCTCAAATAAGACATCGATACAAAGAACACAAATATCCATTATTCCTGAGATAATTTTCCCATTCTTTTACACTATTTTTACACTAACGATTGTGTTACCGCAGCTAGCGCTAATCGATAGGCGATCAGTTGACCTATGCAGAGCCAAATCTGTCTCAAACGTTTGAAAAGAAAAGATCTCACATATTTGAGAAGAAAAGACTAGGTAAAGAAATCTTGTTCCTAGAAAGCAGTATTTGCAACATTTTATCTGGGAAATGGAATAAGGAAACGGAGGGAGTAATTTATAAACTTTAGAAAATCGAAAAAGGAGTAAAAATAATTGTATACATATAAATATTTATAAAACGTGCGTTAAACGAGTTGTTTTCCGAGGTAAGGTGAACTTTCGAAAATAGTACGTGAATCAATCAAAAGCATTGGATTTGTGTAGTCAAACAATTTGTAGAAGTAGAAGCTCACAAGGAGATTTGCTGGGAAAGAAATCGAAAAATAGAAATCGGTAATGAAAGATTCATTGAAAGACATGATGCGCTGGAAAACTTTTCCAACGTTTTTCCTCTAATACAAGAATGCTCGACTTTCCCAAAGTCATGTCCTAATAACTGTCATCGGTTGCATGGAGGATAGTGTCACACCTCAAATCTGATCTGTGAAACTCTACTGACAGGTACTGAGCTTTCTCTCGCACCATATTTGCGTGTCTTCTTTCAAAAGGTTTTCAATTGAGGGGTATGGACAGTTATAATGTTATTCAATACTTTTGCTGCTCTTTATGAATTGCGTCGTATTTTTCAAACATTTTTTCAATGTTTTCAACCTCGAGGAAAACCTCTCTTATTCCATTATTTGTACTAGCATGTCAGTTTGTGTAATTTGAATTTGCTCTCAAGTAGTAAATATTTCAATCATTTTTTATCCAAATCTTTATTTTCTTCCTAACCATTTGTGGCATCCATAAATTTTTGGTCTATAAAAACTTATTTCTGGAAGTTTATCGAAAATCAATCTCTTTTGAACTTTAACCTTAGCTTTGAGCTGCTATTCATTGTGATTTGCCCTCAGTTCCGTGGTCTGTCTCCCGTTCCTGCTCAGCGCACACTGTGAGCATCTCATGGGTGGAGCAATGGGCGGAGCCTATTCATGGCTGCTAGAAGTCTCCTGGATATGCGGCGGCATACCCTTGGTTCCTCCTGCGCGTCCTCCGCTACATCGATGACTGCTGTGTGATAACATCAACT
Source organism: Cylicocyclus nassatus (assembly GCA_958299035.1). Taxonomy (NCBI): domain Eukaryota; kingdom Metazoa; phylum Nematoda; class Chromadorea; order Rhabditida; family Strongylidae; genus Cylicocyclus; species Cylicocyclus nassatus. The sequence goes on from CATQJL010000316.1 coordinate 24,028,522, forward strand.
CAATCCGAAATGGATGAGTTATTTAAGTTACTAAACCAGCACTCCCAATACATCAAGCTCACTCGAGAAAACCCTCGGAACGGATGACTTCCTTACCTTAACACCCAGATCAGCTTATTCGATGGTGTTTTCCATGTTAAATGGTATCGTAAAGAAAGCTGCAAGAATATCTTGGTCCATGCAAGGTCAGCTCACCCCACAGAAATGAAAAAAGCAGTAATCCATAACATGATGAAAACTGCTTCGACGGTGTGCACGGGTCATGAAGAGCGGCTTGAGTCACGAGAGCTTGCATCACAAATCGCGCGCAGCAATGGATATGTGCTACAAGAACATCAAAGTAGGTTATGTATTTCGACAAAGCACATCCAAATGCAATGCGACAAGATCCCTCTTTGCATTCCCTTTATTTCAGACGAAATCAGTAGACAGACTAAGCGATGCATCTGTGGAGCCCAACTGCAGGAAGATGTGATGCTTGTTAACATCCCGAATAATAGTTTAAGAAGCAGTTGGTGCGAAACAGACTCTATGATAATGAGTGCATGATGGAGCATTGTATAGTTTGTCGCTACGGCAAAATAGGAGACAGGTGCAAAGACAGGTGTGGTGTACGAACTAGAATGTCTCAGCTGCCAAGACTGTTACATTGGAGAAAGAGTAGAAGTCTAGGTGTACGGTTGAAAGAGCATCTAGCGAATAAAAGACGAGGGACTTTAACAGCACCGTTGGGACGGCACAAGATAAAGGCGCACTGCGGAAATGATTACGAAGTCAAATGTACGATACTGACATGCGAGACTGAGATTTGCACCAGGAAACTATTTGAAGCCGCGTGGATTTCTGTCAGAAATCCTAAGATGAATGTCAAAAACGAGTGTCTGTCTATCAGTAGTGACTTAGCTCCATTCATATCATTATGTGGGCTTAGCGTTGCACATAAAAGGACTTGATTCACTGGGTAACACTCAGTGACGTCCTTTACGACCAAATGTGCGGGCTTGTCGTTAGCCGGTGGAGTCGAGGTTCGTTCGTTTCGTGGCCTTGAAGATCTCATGCTGCAAGTCTTAGACTAGGTCTAGACTGACAGAGTGGGAGGAGGCGCTTGAAAGTATGGTGAGCAAGTCAAAGAGCCTACAATCCGTTTTCAGACCTCTGATGGCGAGGACATTGTCGAAACGTAAGGTCAATAAAGTCTCCACCACAGAATATAAAGGCGCAAAATACTGACACAAATCCTCAACTATTTTGCAAAATTTGACCCCTTCTTCAAAAAACGTTTTATGGTATACATATCTCAAACATGGTCTCACTTTCCGTTTTCCGTTTTATATTCGTCTTTTACTTTCACTCGTAGAACGGAAAAGAGAAAGAAGATTACAGGACAACGCAAGATAAGAGCTATTGTGAAACGAAAATTTGAGGGACCAAATGCTTGAGGGGCATAAGTCGTTGGAGGAGTGGACCTAACGAAAGGATCTCGCAAGGAAATTAATGGCATCAAGTAGAGCAGAGCTAAAGGCAAGAAGTACAATGGAGGAAATACTTCAATTTGGTCTTCTCGCCAAAAGATAGGTCCTTTCATAAGAGAATAGCTCAAAAGGGCTGTAAGTTATGTGAATTTCCCAATGTTTATGCTCCAACCAACTTAGTGGCCAGAAGAAAGCCTTCTGGAGTTGTCCTAGAGCCTAAAAAAGCATAACTTCAATGAGTTCCTGGGGTTTATCTTACACATAACACCGTTCATAATATTGTATATAGGTGAGTAGCCGACTTTTGATATTATATTAGGTTGTCCCGAAAGTTTTGTCTGTTTTTTCAAACCACTGCAAAACCACGCACAATAAAGAACTGAGTGAGTTTCAACATGCATTCGATGCAGCTTTTCCTTCTCTTTCTTACGGTTACATTTTCATACCACAGTCTTGCATGCTTTTTTTCATAATTGCCAAAAATCTCCACCCGTCAATTTTACCTGCTCAAAGTTAGGCTAATTTTTGAAAATTTCATTTCAAAGTTTCGAAAAGGATTAAGTATGGATCAAATAGAGTAATTTTCGGACTACAAGATGATGTTTTTAGATTCTCCTAATCTGCTGTTTTTAGCTTAAAATAATTTATCTCTCCGGAGGTCTCGAGTTACAAAGTCATGATACACGCAACTGCATCAAATACGCGGAAGCTTTTAGAGTTTTTGCGTATTGGAACATGACTCTTACTAAACATTATTTATGAAACTTAACTAACTTTGATTCGCTTTGAAAAGCAGTTTTTTAAAATTTTTGGTACTTTTACGTGTTAAACTTAATCAAAAAGCCGCGGTTTTTATTAAAATAAATAATTATAACGGACTTGGTAAACGCTGTTCACGTAATCTAAAATGGTCACAATGTAGCGAAAGGTCTGCTCTACATAACATTTAATAGCGCTCTTTGGAAACATCAAAATGAAAAATTCTAAAGTTCAGGAAAGATTTGGCGTTACTGCTGAGCTGCTCAAAAAGCCGTGGCGATAACACTGCAAAGACAGAGTAGATCAGAGAGCAATTATAACTGTAAGAAAGAGAATCAAAATCTGAATGAAATGGTACCTAAGCCGTCCATAGATTGGTGTTCTGTAAGTTTTGGTGAGCGATGAAAGAAAACGACAAAACTTTCGGGACAGCCTAATATATATATACAGGGTGTCCCAAAAAAAAATGTATCGAACGTTTGATCGTTAATATCTCTTTTCCCAAGAAGTCTTTTGCCTTGCTTCAGGTACCATTTTGTAGAGCTGGCTTCAGCTTAGATTTGCATTATAGAACGAACCACCCATCTCTCTTCATTACTGTAGGATTACGGTAGAAACTTGAAACATATGGCGTCAATGTGGAAAAAGCTGCCGTTTCAAAATTTTCCAAAAAAATGTGGAAACTTGTGTATTGGGGGTTTTTATGGACACTGAGTTCAATACTCAACTCACGAGGTTACGAAGCTTTCTAAACGGTGTAACCGCACTTTTTAGGAACATTGAAAAAATGGCTGCTACCTCTTACCTGGCATAACTCTTCAATGAAGCATCATATTAGGTTGATGCATAATTCCTGCACCAAAATAGGTACAGACCGCAATAACTCGCAATAATCTTATACCTCAAGTAGGATTCGATATATCATTAGATAGAGCAAACCTAGCTCTACAAGATATTGCCTAAAGTTTTGCAGCTGCTTTGATCCAAGCGAAGATTGAAGCCAAAAACCAGAAAGATCCAAGCGCCCCAAAGAACCAAGAAAAAATTGGAAGTCAGTTCAGAAAAATTCTTAAAAATTTCTAACTTACTCATGCATTGTCATTTCGTATGAGACATTTCTCTATGCAGTTGCTGTACTTTTCTCTCAGCTATAAATTGAGAAAACGAAGTTTTTCACGTTTTTTCCAAAACAATGCTGAGATGTTCTAGCACTGACTGTTGTATACTATAGGGCCTTAGAAGCGTAAGTGTGAATTTTCAGCTTCTTATAGCAGCTAGTTTACGAGAAATATCGAATTTTTGACAAATATTCAAGAAAGATTCGAATGAAGTGAGCTAGATTCGTCATTTCTCGTGAACTAGCTGTTCTAGAAGGCTGAAAATGTAAAGTTTCACTGATAATGGCATGTACTATACAACTGTTAGTGCTAGAACATCTCAGCTCTAATTTGGCAAAAACATGAAAAACTTCGTTTTCTCATCGTCTAGCTGAGAAAAAATACAGAAACCGCATAGATAGATGTCTTACGTGGAATACCTACGCGTGAGCAAGAAAGAAATTTTGTAGAAGCTTTTCGAACGAAGTTGCAATTTTTTTAAAATTGGTCTTAAGATTTTCGGACGCATGGTTTTTTTTCGCTTTTCGACTCAAAACTTCGCGTGGATCAAAGCTGGTGTAGATATTGGAGCACTATCTTGTAGAGCTAGGTTTGCGCTATCTAATGATGTATCGAATCCTACTTGGGACATAGGATTATTCCGAGTTATTGTGGTCTGTATCTATTTTGGTGCAGAAATTATGCATCAACCTAATAATAAATTGGGAACTTTACAGCTATAATTAGCAACTCTAATTAGCCTAGTGTAAAAGTTTTCAGGCTGTTTTGTTTCCTTTCTGGGGCAAAATATGGCCTTTCATTGCTTAAAACCCTCTTTGAAGTTTCTACCGTAATCCTACTGTAATGAAGAGAGATGAGTGATTCGTTCTATAATTCAAATCTAAGTTGAAGCCAGCTCTACAGATTGGTACCTGAAGCAAGGAAAAAGACTTTTTCAGAAGAGAGATATTAACGATCAAACGTTCGATACATTTTTTTGGGACACCCTGTATATAAGGGTGTCCCAAAAGTAAGTACACACCTTTCAATCGTCAATATCTCTCTTCCCAATGGGTCTTTTTGGCCGTTCAAGTACCATTCTGTAGGGGAGGCTTCAACTTAGATTTACGATATTGATCGAATCACCGATCGCTTTTCGTTACTGTAGGATTACGGTAAGAACTTCCAGCATGTGGAACCATTGTGAAATATGCCAACTAACAAAACTTTTTTCTAAAAATCTGAAAATTTGTTCACTAAGGTTTTCGCGCACGCTAATTCCACTACACAACTTTTTACGAGTGTTTTCAGCTTTTTTGACGGTCTAATCACATTTCTGACAAATACTGAGAATGCGGCTATTACGGTTCACCTAGGATAACTTTGGAAAGAAGCATCACAGTTGAGTGTAAATTTCATATTTGAAGTCAGCGGCTTCCATTACCATAGTGTAAGAGTTTTTGGCTTTTTTGGTTTTGGAGGCAGATTATGGCTTCTATTGGCCTAAAATCCTTGTCGAAGTTCCTACAGTAATCCTACAGTAATGAAGAGCGATCGGTTATTCGCTCAACACTGTAAATCTAAGTTGAAGCTTCCTCTACAGAATGGTATTCGAATGGCAGAAAAAGACGTAATGGGGAGAGAGTTATTAACGATTGAAAAGTGTGTACTTACTTTTGGGACACCCTGTACATATATTAGGTCGGTGCAGAAGTTTTGTCAGATTAGAATAAAGATAAACAAACACTTCGAAATGTATTTAATGCAGAATTTCTTCCTCTTTCCAACTGCTAAACTCCCATTGCGTTTCGCTGCGAGAGTGACGAGAAATTTGCTGGAAATACAACCACTCGTTTTTACCATGTCCAAATTTCGCTAATTTTCAAAATTGTTGTATAAGACTTTCAGAAAAGCCCTATTAATCAGCGGATAGGGCAAACCTTTTGCCAACAGAAGCAATTTTTTGTAGCCCTACGGCTTGTCTTTCAGAATTTCTATGATTTATTTTTTGAAGTGACCAAATTTTACATTCAGCCTATTTTAACCTCGTGGAACATAAAATGTTGAACACTTCAGTCATCATTCGATTCAACTTTTTCTCCTCCCTCTAACACTTGTCTTTTTTACCGAGACAGGCAAAATTTTTGGGGAAAATTGCAGGATTTCTCAATTTCAGGAGTGTACACTGACGTAACCTAGGTTTCAAAATCTTCATAATTCAGAGCGGAAATCGCTCACTTACTTTGTAATGGTAGCGGTAGTAATAATTGAGTGTTGAAACCTCAGCATTCTGCAGGATTTGCAGTGTTTGGTGCAATAACAGGTTATGCGATTTTTCCAAAATTCAATAATTTTAGAAAATTATTTAGCAAAAATCTGAAAAAGCAGCTGAAGAAAAGAAAAATATTGCCTAAGTTGGCAAAAGGTTTGCCCTATCCGCTGGATGTTAGGGCTCCTCCGAAAGTCTCATACAAAAATTTTGAAAATCAGTGAAACTTGGACATGGTAAAAACGAATGCTTGCAATCTCCAGCGAATATCTCATCACTCTCTCATCGGAACATAGTGGGAGTTTAGCACTGGAAAGAGGAAGAAATTCTGCATTGGATACATTTCGATGTGTTTGTTTATCTTCATTCCAGCTATTTGCCGATGTGTTGAAAAAACTGACAAAACTTTTGCACCGACGTAATATATACAGGGTGCGGAAAAAGTACTGTCCCTAAAAATAAAGTTCAAAAAATCGGCATAATTCACAGGTTTTTCTGGTAAATTAGACATAATATCCAAGATGGGGATATATTCTATCAATTTACAAAAATTGGCTTCAAAATTCCACAATTCACACACACACACACACACACACACACACACACACACACACACACACACACACACACACACACACACACACACACACACACACACACACACACACACACACACACACACACACACACACACACACACACACACACACACACACACACACACACACACACACACACACACACACACACACACACACACACACACACACACACACACACACACACACACACACACACACAAAGTCACGTAAACATCCTTAGCCCGTTATTATAAGTAGTGATTTTATGAAATATACATACCGACAACACGACTTTACAACGTTTTCGTTTTGCCTCACTTAGGATACTTTTTTGTTGTTTTTAATTGTTTTCTCAAGAAAGATATATGAAAACTAGGAAAGGTTCAACAGAGCTTCATCCGAATACCATGTATGAGATGCCGACGAAAACTCAATTTTGCTGAAGCCCAATTACGAGACTAACCTCAAGTCCTTGGCAATGAAGAGTCTAGAGTATAGACGTAGAAATCTGGATCTTGTCTTTGCCTTCCGACTTATCCGTAAAGGGCCTAGACTCAAGGCGATTAAATATTGGATTTTCAGACCAACTAGTAGAAATGGTAGTAACATTTGCTATTCGCGTATTCAAAAAAAGCGTATTCGTTTCGTATTCAACAGTTTCTTTTATAGAATTCCACAATGGCTTTGTACATTACCGTGTACTAACCTGCAAGCTCAAAGTATAGCTGCTTTCAAACGTAGAATCAATGCATTTGATTTATTACATGTGAAATACTCTTAAAAAGTTAAATTTTCTCATTAACAGTCCAGTTTCTCAGATAATCGCTGGGCAAGCGGTCCGCAAACTCGCGTTTTTTTCTTTCCAAAGCGCTGGCCAAACTTTCAGCAAGCGCTTGGACACTTTCTACGCAGTTTCGGACGTACGAGCAAAGGCGAGTCTATGGGGCAGAGGTGCCATTGATGGTTTAATCACCCGAGTTTGTGGTACCTTTTTTCGGCGGAAGGTACCTACGAGCTGTGCGGTCCTTTACAAAGAACTGCGCGGCCTCCAATATCTTGGATATTCTCGAGGAAGGTCCGCGAGAATGCGGCCACTGGGCCGCAACTTATCCATAGAAAGACCGCAATAGTCCTCCGAGCGTTCGTCTAAAAATTGGTCAAAATTATTCCAAAGTTCTGCAAGCAGACCGCAAGAAATCAGCGAACTATTTTTCCGGTGCCCGCTTGTTCAAAATTCGAATGGCCGCCTGCCCCCGGCGATTATCTGAGTTTACTTTAATTCAAGTGTTTCATGTTTGCTGAATGTAAAAAACCTGGCTTCTCTAAAAATCAAACCTGATTGTTTTTCAAAATGAACTGTGAGCCTCACTCATGGAGTCCTAAAGCCTTACTCATGGATCTATACCAGTGCGTTTACTGTCTGCTGCCTGCTTTTTCCATGGAAGCGATGTAAGAAAAAACTCAAAGAGGTGCTCTGTGCTATTTTTTCCGCCTGAGAGTGATAACTCAAGGTTATTCACACCATGGTTCCAACATGACCGTTCATCCTTCCCTCGTTTGTACCTATAGGGGCCTGCAGGATCGCGAGAGTCGATGAGGTTGCAGCCATCGCTTGCGCACTGAGCTTTCTCGGTTTTCTTTCTCCTTTTAGACGTTTTTCTGCTATCAGATGTAAGCTTCCAATCATTTGAGGCGATTCCGAAAAGTACAGGATTGTTTGAGTGGTTTGAGGCCTTGTAGCATCCCTACGTGCGCAATGGCCGCAAACTCACCGACTCTCGCGATCCTGCAGAGCCCTATACATCTACGCACCTATTAAGTGGGTTATATTTTATTTTTGCAATACATTTTGATTTTTTAAAATACTAACGCTTATTGTTTGTCTAGTCGTTTGTTCCTAGTCAAGACAACTTTGTTGAACTAACACATTCGTTGGACGCATCACCGAATGCATAAATAAATGAATAAATATCTTTGAGTCCAATAACGAAGCGCAGTTTTACTCTCACTTCTGTGCTTGGCCTTGACTTCACCACATAAAGTGACAAACCAACCAGCAAAGCAGACAGCAGTAACAAACCTTCTTTAATTACATACAGCTAACTGCGTATATTCCTTTGTTTCAGGAAGCAAATAAAGTTTTATCGGATATTTCTAATCAATTAAAAAATGCTTTTGTACAAATAGTCGAAAGTGCAAATGGAAAACGCAACTGGACAAGCAGTCTGCAACAGGTTTCAATTTTAATTGTGCATTATTCGAGTAGAAGCACATTTGCTTAGAATACCAAGTATCTATACATTAGTTGCAACGTATGCAATAATCTGATTAACTAAAAAAATAATACTGATAATCCTCAATATAAGCTTGCAGTCATAAGCATAGTTACACTAAATGCCTTGACTTCTACCATTATCCTAAAAGTTCGTTAGAATAGCTATCAAAACTTGGTAAGTTAAAGTTGCGATAACTCAGGTATCAACTCAGAAAATTCTCCACACAGTCACATTTAGCATTTGCATCATATCATCGAGCAAGAAGGCTTATTTTTTGAGCTCTACCTGAACTTATCGTGCAGAATGAATTTGTCATTGCGTAGAACGAGAACATGTCAAGTCGAAAATGAATTGGAAAACTACATCTTTAATAACTGTAATATACCCAGCAGGGATACCAAACTATCACGCGGGTTTTTTATACACAACTCAAACTTGAGCAATCAATACTTTTCTTTTTTGAGAAACAAAATTTAACAACGAATGACTTTAGCAAAACAATTTAAGCAAGAGATAAGTAATGAATGATGAAAGTTATATAGCCTTTGATAATTAAGCATATGGCTTTTTTTATTTCAAGAAATCCAGTTAGTTGTTAATTTTCAAAATTAGTATAGGAAAAATTTTCTAATCTCTACGTGAAAATCTGTTTAAAAGGCTAATTGTAGCTTCGTGCCAGCTAGTAAACCGGGAGCAGGGCCCATGACAGATGCTTCGGGGTCAAAGAGTCAAACTGGACTTCGTTTTTGAGGTTACAAGCAACGAGTATATCGTTTTTATAAGGTCCTATGAAGCACCGAAAAAAACGACAAACATGTCAGGTTTTACGAGTTAAACATGTTCCTTGGCAAGCGCGCAAATTTCAAACGTAAGACCCAAACAGATAGATGGCCTGTTTACTATAGTTAGAACCGAATATTCGTGTTCGAATAATTTATTCGAAATATTCGACTATTCGAATATTCGAATAGTCGAATATTCAAAACAGTCCAATTATTCGATTGTTCGAATAGTCGAATAAATGAAAAAGGCCGGTATTCGAATAATTCGTTCATTCGATGATTTGGAAAAATGAGTTATTCGAATATTCGTTTATTCAAGGCATTTTAAAAGACGGTTATTCGAATATTCGAAAATTCGAGCCAACTTAAAAGACAGTCATTCGAATATTCGAATATTTAAGAGCATTCATTCGAACATTCGATGTCAAAAGAAACCTTTAGCTGTTCTACACTGAGTAAAAGTATGTCCCCGATCGGTCAATCACACAAGTGAATTATCAAATGACAGAATGGCTAACAAGCTTCCCCTGAATCGCGAGTCATGTCAGAGCATATTGATGACAAGCCCCTTACATAATCCATTTGGAGTAATGAACTATCTTCTGGAAATCGCGTCTGAGAAGTTGAGACGCGTAATCACGCGCAGATATCTCCAAGTTCTAAATTGGGTGAAGAAGCAAAGCCATCATTAGACGCCCAATGCACCACTGGTCCTCAAACAGCTTGCATAAGCATGTAAAGGACCAGCAGTTCTTTAAGGCAGCAGGTATAGACAGCATTCATTCCTTCATCTCGAGGTCTTCATTTGCCTTGCCAGCCTAATCACCGGCGCTCGCGTGCCAAAATACCTTCAAGATACGTTACAACGCAAGGCCAGAGCAAGGCGGTCGTGAGAACCTGAGCCGCTTGACTTGGGCGGCAGCCTATATGTCACTCAATATACTCAAATCAGCTGCCCTTATAGTCAGGAGGCGTAGAAAACTAATGTTAGAATTACACGTCTACATGAGGTATGCGTGTAGGCGCCTACTCGAAGTAATATTCCTCTACGAACTTTGCATCATTGCAAAGTTCGTAGAGGAATAATACTCCGAGTAAACGTGTAGGGTGAACAATAATTATTTTGAACCTGAGTAAAAGATATGGAAGATCCCTTACAACAAAAGTACAAACCTCAAAAATACAACTAAAACAAATTTAAAAGAATTCAATCCTACAGCAGAAACTGTAAAACTCGGGGATTGATAATTCCCAACAAGTATTAGATTATCAGCTAATATACAGATATTTCCACGAGTTTTCTTTTCTGGATTTAGATGAGCACAGAAGTATTAGATTATCCTGGAAGTTTTGTCCGTTTTTTTTTCATCGCTCACTGGAACTCACAGAACACCGATCCATGATCAACTTAGGTACGATTTGATACAGATTTTTATCTTCTTTCTTATAGCTGTATTTGCTCTCTGATCTACTCTGTCTTTGCAATGTTATCGCCACGGCTTCCTGAGCAGCTCAGAAGTAACGCCAAATTTTTACTGAGTTTCAAAAATTTTTATCCTGATGTTTTCAAAGAGCGCTGATGAATGTCATGTAGAGCAGGCCTTTAGCTACATTGCACCCATTCTAGATTACGTGGGCCATGTTTACCAAGCTCGTTATAATTATTTGTTTGATAAAAACTGCGCCTTTGATTACGTTTACCACGTAAAAGTACCGAAAATTCCAAAAAGCTAACTTTTCAAAGCAAACCAAACTTGCTTATGTAGCGCAAATAATGTTTGATAAGAATCATATTTCAATTCGCAAAAGTTTAAAAAGCTTTCGTGTATTTGCTGAAGTTGTGTGTTTCATGACTTTGCCAGAAATTGAGACTTCCGAAGATATAATGTTTTTGAAGCTGAAAACAGCAAATTAAGAGAATCTATCTGTTTGATCCATATTATTCCTTTCCGAAACTTTGAAGTGAAGTTCAAAAAAAGTAGCCTAACTTTGAGCAGATAAAAATTGACGGATGGAGAATTTTGGCAATTATCAAAGAAAGCATACAAGATTGTAGTTCGAAAATGAATTCTTAAAAAGAGAAGGAAAAGCTGCATCAAATGCTGAAACTCATTCAGGTCTTTATTGTGCGTGGTTTGATACTGATTTGAAAAAACGGACAAAACTTTCGGTACAACAGCAGAGGTTCATATATTAGGTCGGTCCGAAAGTTCTGTCGTTTCATTTTTGAAAATTTGTAACTCTGCGCTATCCCAATGGATTTTGTAATTTTATTTGAAAGCATAAGTCTTTCGCTTTTGGATACAGTCTTGATTAGCTTCTATCGCACACTGATTGCAGAGATAAAAATGAAAAAGTAAGACCAACTAAGTTTTGCTCATTTTGAGTTAGGTCGCCATAAATTTTAAACGCTATAGAAAAATCTGAAAAGTTCAGTACATAAGTTTTTTAACCAACTCTTTATAACTGTGAAAAGACTGTGCTGTTTGAACATCTCTGAGAGAAATTATGAATTTCGGAAAAAGTGATAAATTAATTAATTTTAGCGTTTTCTGAGTTAACTCGAAATTCAAAACTTCTCTCAAAGGCGTTCAAACAGCACAGTTTTTTCACAGTTATAAAGAGTGGGTCAAAAAACTTATATAAACTTTTTAGATTTTTCTGTAGCGTTTCAAATTTATGGCGACCTAACTTAAAATGAGCAAAACTTACTTTTCCATTTTTATCTCTGCAGTCAGTGTGTAATAGAAGTTAGTAAAGAATGTGTTCGAAAGCGAAAAACTTATGCTTTCAAATAAAATTACATCGATGCAAATCCATTAGGATAGCGCAGAGTTACAAATTTTCAAAAATGAAACGACAGAACTTTCGGACCAACCTATTATTATATTACTGTAGGCCTTCCTCGTGCTCCTCCAGTGCTAGTCTTAGAACTAGCGCAATGCTGACCATTACGATTAAATTACAAAGAACTACCTAATCTAAAATGTTTTCCATGTTAAATCTTCAGCTTTGGGAAAAAGTTCTGTGTAGCTTCGCGAGAAACTTCTATGAGGAAAAATAAATGCGGACTTGAAACGATTACTAAGTAAGTCTCAGTAGCCATCTTAAAAGACCATGAACACCTCGAACTACATGTTTGAGTGAAGTTCTTCTGTTTCCTAAGTGGAACCCTAACCAACGAATCTTCCTACCACTTGCTACACATATAACTATCAGCTACAAAGATCAAATTAGCGATTAATTTTCTTGCAGACAACCGCAACAAAGAAAAAACCAGCATTGTTTGAGGTGTTAGATCATTCGAATTGTTCGAATAGTCGAATATTCGACCATATGTAATTATTCGATTATTCGAATAGTCGAATACTCGACTATATGTAATTATTCGATAATTCGAATAGTCGAATGTTCGACCAACCCCATTTATTCGAATATTCGTTCATTCAAATTTTGAAATGTAGCATTATTCGAATATTCGAATTCGAATAATCTGAAAATTACAGATCGAATAATATTCGTTCGTTCGAATATTTTACGAAAACCGATTATTCGAAATTCATTCGTTCGACGAAATTTTTCGCTCGTTCTAACTATACTGTTTACAGCGCACAAACAATCACATGACGCCGAATTTGGGCTATTTATATACAATGTTATTCCAAACAACATTATGTAAAAAGTTTCAAAAACTTATGTGTCCTAATAGCCGTTCCTGAATTTGTTGGTTCTAGAACAGCACCAAACCAAGTGGGTTGGTTTGGAGCACAAATACCGGAGAGTCCACAAAAGTTTTGGACCTTTTGGATTTGGACGAAGAGAACGCTCCAAAATCTATCACATAGCGAAGAGAGCAAATCAAACCACTGCTTCTCCTCTTTTTTTGAGCCAAAGATAGTGTAAACCAAAGCTTTGATGAATATCGCATTCCGATCACATGCGGTGTCCTTTAACTTGTGGCGAAGAATGCATCGCCAAATTATTGAGGTCACCGTTTGGTTGGGTTAAGAGGTTTTCAACTTTTTGAACACTAAAATGGTACCATACTTAAAAGTTAAATCGATTCAGAGTGTTTTTTTTTGCTTTTTTATTATATTAACTACCTCAAAACTCGCTTTTTTCGCTCTTTTATCGTTATGTTTTTATGTTGATTGGACGAGGGTTTTCCTACTGGCTTTTACGTCAAAAGGGGCTTCGTAAATTTTCGAGAATCTATAGGGGACTTCGTTTGCAAGTGTGCGCCAAATCAACGCGTGCCGGGCCCTGGCCGGAAGTCTATATAGAATTCGCTAACTGGCATACCCGGCTCCTCTCATTTGTCAACCGCTATAATAATCACCATAGCCTGCTCCCGTCCAAAATTTCCCTGCCCCGGTCCCAGTCTATATGCCAGCAGTCCGCCTCCACTATGTTTGTAATCAACGTCCTCCCTTCCTGTGCCAATTCCACTCTCAGCACCATGGCTCCAACTTTGCAAAAAGATCAATAAAATTGACGGAGGTATTTAACAGTTCCTGAGACTATGTTATCAGCATGCTTGCTTCCCTTTGTGCCAGCACACAGGCGCGTAGCTCAAAGACTCAAGAAACATCGATGAAATCTATATCGATAGAAGTGTATGTGTGCGAGGTTGGCCCTTATCGGTTCAAAAAGTTCACATTCGGTAATAATTTTGCTAAGCTTGGGGCTGTCATTACTATGAGTGCACGTCCGTACTGGCTCACTAAACGTCTCGCCATGCTGGCGAATCGTTTAGTGAGCCAGTAAGTGCTAACAAATCAAAATCTAAGATTTAAGCATTCATCGCTGGGTTTTTTTCGGTGCAATGATTTCTTCGTATTTGTAACTCTTTATTTCTCATCATATTCCTATAAAAGCCAAAGCGATCCCCTTAAACAACGTCCTTCGCTGTTTGAACCTGAAATCAACGATGGAGAACACGTAATAGCAGTTGGGTTTTGCAACTGCTCACTGCTGCGCATCAGTAAATACATGCTCAAATCACCTCGACACGTATCATCGACTCCACGATTCGTGTAGAGGCGGGGTTTTGCCAACTCAAAGCGTGGCGGTTTTTGATAGCGAAAGAGTACAAAAAACAATGCTATGTCGTGGAGGTTTAACAAGTTTACCTGTGTTATCAGGCAAAGTCTGCAATACACTTCTACACGAATCGTGGAGACAATCATACATCACTGTGGACAACTGCAGACAGGCTCAGTACGGAAAACGGGCTCAAGTAATGATAGCATGGTACATTGCTTGATAAGCCAATGTCAAATTTTTCCTACTCATCCGCTGAACGATCTTCTTGAGGAAATTAAGAGATTAGAAACCAAATCCGGCAAATATTTAGCGCGATACATTTGAAAAATTTGTCATCCAAAAACATTGTCAGTATAAATTTTCCTTGTGGTCTGTCTCATTACGTGCTAACTCCAGAGTATGTTAACCGTTGAGAGCACAACGACTTCGCACTTTCCGCTCATGCTCCTTCAAGAAAATGGCAATTTTGAATCCAAGGTAGTTCTCAAAGGCAGTGTCCCGGCAAATTTTGCATTTTTATCCCAATGCACGTTTTGAGCTTTTTCAACTTGTAGGCCCCGAATTTGAGCTTTAAAACTTTTTCGGGGAGTTTACCCAATTTCCAAAAAGCAAATCGGACAGAATCTCAACGGAAAGTTGGGAGGCCTTGGTTCGAAGACCGTGCTGCCTGTAATTTTCTCTTCGGATAGCAGGCACAATGCGGGAGAGCGGTCGTAGGATTCCGCGCCGAACAGCAAGCAGGTCGAACGAGCGCGCGCCGATTGAGCTTGCGCGCTTGTTTAAGGGCTGTTTTTCCGGCTTAGAGGGAACATGATCCAGCGGGACTGCGCCTGGAGGTTGGGATGACCAAGAACCACACTACAACAACATCCCCCAGAGCGCGAATTTGCCGGGACACTGCTTTTCAAAACGCTTCTAGAGGTGTACATTTTGTACGAAAATGTGCGAAAATCAATTATTTATTCTGATGCCCGCCTGCCTCTAAATGACTGTCTGAGCAGATGTTGTTTTTGTTAACGTTTGTTCCACCATTCTCGGTCTCATTATGCTCTAAATAAATTTGAACTGGTTCCTATATCAATGCACATCAATGATGTGATGAACGAATTTATGTGGATAAAAGCATAAAATCACAAATTATCCAGTTCAACCTCTACTACCTGTCTCTGCTCCGAGCTGAGCAAAAACACCAATAGTAAGAAGGCATTAATCATGTAGTTGTCGGAAAAGTAACATAACATGTTAATTTAGCTTGACACTTACCAATAGGTTTCGTTTTCCTTCATGTAAGGGTTAATCCATAACTGGCAAGGCTGTAGTCTTTCAATGTTCGGATGAATGCCCTGCTAGCAGTGGCTGAGAAGGGGAAAGGGGGGCGCCCGCTTGTTCTCTCTACCCCCTTCTCGGTCGCCATCGCTAGAAGTGTACACCGGAGAGATTCCGAATTCTCAAATATACTCCATTTGTGTAGTTGTTTGAGTAACTTTTTTACTTATAGGTAATTCAAAACTATTTTTCACAAAAATATTAAAATTCGATTTTTCGAGGGCGTGGATGCCGCTCTCCCTTTTCTCAAAATTTTAAGTTCATTGGATGGATACAAAAATTCGAGGAGATCAATATATTTCAAAGGGCTGTGCTGGCACCACCCCTCCACTTAAAAACCTCCAGCGCGCATCCCCCCCCCCTCTCTTAAAAGACTTTCACTGCCTGGTAGCAAACAGATATTCAAAACATCTACAGTATTTGCATCAAGAATAACACCTCTGATTCTACATGCAACGATCTTGTTCTAATGCAATTTAGGCCTTGATACGGAAATTGCTCAAAATGGAAACACATCTTGGATTTAGCGACTTAGCTTTGGGGAGTATTGAGGATTTGGACTATTATTACAGTGAGGTAATGGACATTCTCGCACGAATTCGAACCAAACAACTTTTGCTTGAGATTATAAGTTAAGAGTGGTAGTGTTTCGTAAAAGATTCAACTGTGCAAACGTTGTAAAATTTAGTTGAAGTTTTTTTACTTCTATCGATGCACCTCAACCAACTTAAGAGAGAGAGAGGAAGTCTAGAAAAAAGAGCTAGTTTTTCCTGCAGGTCCTCTAATTGCTAGTACAAGGAAGATACGCACTCGTCACAAGAGTGGCTGGTATAGAGTTGTTTCATACTGTAGTCGCTGCATACGTGACGTGGCTTGGGGCGATGTGATAACTGAAATTCTTGCGTTTAAAATGCTTCTAATTAGAGCCAAGTACAGGTATAGTATACAAGTATACAGGTTCGCACAGCCTAAGTTGAGTGCAATCCGCGATGCTTGTGGCAAACTGCCTATATCAGCGTAGTGATTTTAAAACCTTTCCCAATTTTTCTTCTTTTTCCATGCAAATCTTTTCTAAAAATGGGACGTCTTAGACGCTAATTATATCGTTCTTCTTCATTATACAGGGTGTCCTAAAAGTAAGTACACACTTTTCAATCATCAATATCTCTCTTCCCAATGGGTCTTTTTTGGCCAGTCAAGTGTCATTGTGTAGAAGAGGTTTTAACTTAGATTTACAGTACCGATCGAATTACCGATCGCTCTTCGTTACTCAAGGATTACGGTAAAAACTCCCAACATATGGAAGCATTGCGAAATATGCCATCTGACAAAATTCTTTTCAAGTAATTTGAAAAATCGTGTACTATGGTGGTCGCGCTATACAACCTTTTACGAGTGTTTTCAGCTTATTGATGGTGTAATCATATTTCTGACAAATACTGGGAAATTGGTTATTACGCTTTACCTGGGATAACTTTGGAAAGAAGCATCACAGTGAAAGGAAATTTTATACTCGAAATCAGCAGCTTCCATTGCCATAGTATTAGAGATTTTGGCCTGTTTGGTTTTGTTCCGAGGCAGAATATGGCTTTCAATGGCTTAAAATCCTTGTCGAAGTTCTTACAGTAATCCTACATAATGAAGAGCGATTGGTAATTTGTTCAATAATGAGGATCTAAGTTGGAGCATCCTCTACAGAATGGTACTTGATTGGCGGAAAAAGACACAATGGGAAGAGATATATTAACGATCATCAACACTGTTTCCAAATCTGCTCCCGCAATCTGCGAAAGTCTTGTGAAGAAAGTTGCAAGTGTTTCTTCTGGATTTGTGTATTTCTGGATAGCTGAAATCATCAGTGTTGGTCTGCATTCTGAAATCATCAGTTCACTGTACGATGCTAATATTATCTAAAGCACAGTGCTAGTGTGTTCAGAAACTATTCCAATACTAGTATTTGAAAAGATAAGAATCTTGCATTGAAAAATTCCACCCCCAACAGCTTTATCTTTGGAAAAAGAACACACCTCCGTCCAGGTAACTGTTTCGCAAATACAGGGGACATATCTGGAACCCCACTTGAAAACGCATCTATTGATATCTCATTCTGAATGGCCGTGTTCACTCTTTGTAGCGAGCGTCCTGGCAAATTTGTACCGATGGGATCTCACGTGAGAGAATTTTGGGACCCTAACAATAAGACAGTGCCCAAGCGAAGCGGAAAAGATTCCACTCACCGATGAAAAATTTGCTTTCATACTGGACCCCGAAAACGTACTGACGGATAACTTGCATAGTGCTTGCGTACTTTGCAAAACTCAAGCGAAACTGATTGGTCGAGATATATAACCATTTGAACAAAGGCAAGTCGTCCGTCTATACGATACTGGGGTCTACTTTGGAGACGGGCAGCTTAGCCACGGTGCACCGCTTCAGCTGCCGCAGTGTCTTAGTCAAGGCCCCAAAATTACTTTCCATGTGAGATTCCCATATGTCCAAAGCCTGAACGCCTTTTACTTGCAAGGGAGGGTCACAAAGGAAGTGAGCATACCATCTGGTGGAAGCTTCGCAAGTTAATTCCATATCTGTTTTCATTATCTTAAAAAACTCAAGCGTTCTTTGGAGTTGAAAATCGCACCGAAGGCTGGAAAAAAAATCAATCTATAACTTCTCTAGACCTCGAATGAAGCAGCGATAAGTGTCAATACTTTTCATACAATAAGCTTTTTCTGCCTAGGCGTTCAGTACTTCCTGTTTTTCTGACGTCTAGAAAGACGGTCTAGGAAGAAGAGTTGATTTATCAATTTTATTAATTCATTTTTCGACTCAGAAAATGCTTTTAAACAAAGTAGAGCAAGAGGTGTGGCACACCATCGCCAGATGCGACCCCTCCCTCATCCCTAAGTGGTCTCAATGAGACCCCCTGAACGATTGCATACCCAACATAGACATAACGTAGAGTCCCTATAATGAAGAGCAATTCATAATTAGCGTGTCAAATAACCCCTAAAATGACGCTTGCAGACCAAGTTCGAGCAAATTCTTAAGTTTCCAATTACTGAACCACCCAACTGAAGTGTTCCATTTTTAAACGTGATTAACTTTGTTTTTTAACTAGCTACTTCTTTGTGCACTCGATACATAGCACTACTCCTTCTATGTCTAGAAATCCCACTTTAAAGACCTCAAAACCGTAAAAAAGCAAGCCAACATTTTGCTTGCCTCTTTTTGTGTCTGATGGCTATCACTTGAAGCAAAGTAAACAAATTGAAAAGTCGCTTCTGGAAAACTACGAAGTTTGCGCTATCGATTTATTTAATCATTGTCGCTAAACATGTTTTGAAAGCAACTTACGGGAAAGTGGCACAACCCCAAGAAAGCTGTAAATGCCACACCTTTCTCGAGGCTGTGCCACACCCCGTCAACTTCCATTCAAAAATTCATGTTTTGTATACCTAAAATCTTATCTGGACCTTTATTCTTTAAGGCGATATAAATGTATTTCTGTATTGTACTTTTTGGCCACGTTGGGTTACGGTAGCAAGCTAAGTTTCTGCGCTACTATGTAAAAATGCGAGGGAAAGCGGCATGCATATATACACTCAATAGCCTATATCTCTCAATTTACTTAGGGTGAAACTGAAAGCGAAAACTGAGTAGGTTGAACGAGATCTTGGCTGGTCCTAATTTGGCGACTTTGAAGTAGGTTTTCCAAAATGGGCAGATAAGGAGTAATGCTTTTTGATGAATGCGAAAAAGAAGATAACTCACTTTTAAACGAAGCTAACCATCTTTGGAAATGACCATTTCGCTTGGGCAGCCCAATATTCAAAGGCCCTAGAAGTTCGCTAAAACTTGGTTCACAAAGGGTATTTGACATGCTGATCACAAAAATGATACTCATTAGGCTTGGTAGAGCTTCTTCATCATGTCTAGTAACGTGTATGAAAAAAAAATGTGTATGATAAAACCTTACTGTGCTTGTAATCTGCACAATGGGCTTGATCAATTTTCCTAATGATTACTGTTGTCGCCAACATGACCCTCCTTCTAACTTCTTTTCCAAGCGTACTCTGCAGATATGGAAAGCAGATTTGGAATCAGCGTTTCAAGCTCTCATCGATGGTATGCAAGATGTAGAGGGGCAGTTTCAGTCTCACCTCGTCTCCCACTCTTTGTGGCATATTTTTCTAACAAGGAGAGGATACTTAGTCGAAAGCACCATTCCAGATGAGACATATATCATCTTGAAGCGCTTGAAACGCTGACTCCAAATCTGCAGCTTCTAGCTGCGGAGCGGTTTTGTAGAAGGAGTTATGAAGGAGAGTTTACAGCGGTCTCCCCTTATCTATGAGCACTGTAGAGGAGTCTCAGCTGCTGGGAACTGGCCTAATGATAAGTAACTTGTATGAAGATTACAGTAAAGATTATAATACTCATATTTCTTTGGTTTTTTTAATTCTTCTAATTTCGATTAGTACCAATATCATCAGAAGTTTCATGCTTTAGGGCTCTAATGCCATTTAGAAGTTCAATTTAGCATGCGAAGGGAATTAAAACTTTGACACTCTCTTTATCAAGCACGTCACTTACCACTAGGTTAGTTGCCATCAGTTGGTAACTAACCTAGTGGATAGTGACGTGCTTCTCTACAGTGCTCATAGGTAGGGGGAGACCTGATTGAGGGCGCCTCAACCCCAGAGGAAACACTCGTCATAACTCCCTATACAGAACCGCTCCGCAGCTAGAAACTGCAGATTTGAAATCAGCATTTCAAGCGCTATAAGATGATATATGTCCCATCTGGATTGGTGTTTTCGACTAATTATCCTCTCCTTGTAAGTGCTAATCTGTATAATGTACTAGCTGCGGTTCCCGGTCCAGCCCGGGCCGAGAATCCAGAATGGCCCAGCATAGGGTGTGCTTCAAGATGTATACTTACCAGTCCTCCACTTTCTTCAGTTCATATCTTCTGTTCTCTCCTGCTTCACCTCCATGTCAGTTTTAGCGCTCGTGTAGTATCCGTGGTGAATAGTCTTCTTTCTTGACCGGCTTGCTTCATGACACCGCATGCTCCTCACAGCAAAATGTAAATGATCTCTACCACTCCTTACTACTCACTTGGAGAAATGAATGGTATAGCCTTCATTTTCCTAGATTTTAGTAAACAAAATCAATAAATCGATAGAAGGACCCAGCGAATTGTCGAAAAAAGTAGCCTATCTTTTGCGCCGTGGCTTGTTTATAGGGAAACAAAATTCAGCCTCTTTGGTTCACATACAAAGGAGTCTATAAGCCACAAACATCCTAACAAACACGGTACAGTGTTTGAGTTTTATATATATATATATATATATATATATATATATATATATATATATATAGATTAGGTCCTTCGATAGGTTCGTAAAGTTTTCATTTCTGTTTCCTTTTTTTGAGAAGCGGTGGAATTGCGCAAGATGCATAATCGTCGAGAAGAGCTAACATGCTTTTCAAAACACTAATTATTAGACTGAACGGTAAAAAATGGGACAGCACTTTTATTAAACTTTGATTTTTTGTTCTCACTGACAATAAGCACGCTGCAACTCAAATGTCGCTTACATAAATTGACCTTCGCCCATTATTGTGGCAACGTGTTACCGCTCCTCTCTCATGACCTACGCGTTACGCCGTGAAGAACTTAGACAGAGTTTTTTGAACATTTCTCAATCTTGCGCTGCTATACCGTAAGCTCGTAAAGCAAATGACATAACATTTAAAAGAGCTCTTCATGCTCTTTCAAACAGTTTGTTAAACACATGAGTCTCTTTTTTGAATTCAAAAAGCGAAAAAAAACCCTGAAAAATATTAGGTTGATGCATAATTCCTCAACAAAATAGGTACAGACCGCAATAACTCGGAATAATCCTATATCCCAATTAGGATTCGATATATCATTAGATAGAGCAAACCTAGCTCTACAATATAGTGCTTAAAGTTTTGCAGTAGCTTTGATCCAAGCGAACATCGAAGCCAAAAACGAAAAAGATCTAAGCAGCCCAAAAAATCAAGAAAAATTTTGAAGTCCGTTTAGAAAAATCCTTCAAAACTCCTATTTTGCTCATGCATTGTCATTTCGTATAAGGCATTTCTCTATGCAGTTGCTGTATTTTTCTCTCAGCTAAAAATTGAGAAAACGAAGTTTTTCATGTTTTTTCCAAAGCAATGCTGAAATGTTTTAGCACTAACAGTTGTATACTACAGGACCTTAAAACCGTGAATGTGAATTTTCATCTCTTTACAGCAGCTGGTTCACGGGAAATATCAAATTTCTAGCAACTAGGCAAGAAAAATTTGGACAAGTAGAGCCAGATTCGATATTTCTCGTAAACTAGCAGTTCCAGAAAGCTGAAAATGTAAAGTTTCACTGCTAACGGCATGTACTATACAACTGTTAGTGTTAGAACATCTCAGCACTAATTTGGCAAAAACATGAAAAACTTCGTTTTCTCATCATCTAGCTGAGGAAAATATACAGCAACTGCACAGATAAATGTCTTACGTGGAACGTCTACGCATGAGGAAGCAAGAACTTTTGTAGGAGCTTTTTGAACGTACAATTTTGTTTTGATTGGTCTTAAGGTTTTCGGACGCATGGTTCTTTTCAGTTTTCGGCTTAAAACTTCGCGTCGATCACAGCTGGTGTAGATATTTGAGCAATAGAGCTAGGTTTTTTTATTGTAGAGCTAGGTTTGCTCTATCTAATATATATATATATCGAATTCTATTTGGAATATAGGATTATTCCGGATTATTGCGGTCTGTACCTATTTTGGTGCAGGAATTATGCATCAACCTAATAGCTATTTTTGGCGCAATAAAAAACCAAAAAATTGTTTCACCCTATATTTTCCGAAGATAGATAAAATGTGAGATAAGCTGCATATGGATGGATAGAGCGTAAAAGGCTCTTTCAGATGGTACTAGAGAACATATGTTTACCTGCAAAGAATTGAATAGCACGTATCTTTGTCCTCAAAGCTGCTAATGGCCATATCGCCCAACTATGAAAGTTGAGGCCACCAAGCCGTCGTGGGTTTGATGACTGACTATCCCACCACCCAATCCAGTTTTGGTAATTAGGGTGGTCTCACATGTTTCACTGCGCAGAAACTTCTCAAGTTCATGATTTGTCGGAGAGATTAACTTTGCATTTCAGCAAGTAAAAAAAATTATTAATTATGTACATGACCTTATACAAAGTGTCCCAAAAATGTGAACACTATTTGATCGTTAATAACTCCCTTGCTTTCAAATCTTGCCGAGCTTGAGGCACTATTCTGTAGAGCGAGGTTCAATTAGATTTACAGTATAGGACGAATCACCGATCTTTCTTCGTTACTATAAGATTACGATAAGAACTTCTAGCATGTGAAACCACTGTGAAATATGCCATCTGACAAATTTTATTCAAAAATGCTTTTAGCTTTTTTGACGGTATAATCATATTTCTGACAAATGCTGGAAATTTAGTTTTTACGGTCTACCTGGGATAACTTTGAGAAGCATCACAGTAAAATGGAATTTTGATATTCGAAATCAGCGGCTTCCATTACCATAGTATAAGAGTTATTGGCTTGTTTGGTTTTGTTCCGAGGCAGAATATGGTCTCCAATGGCCTAAAATCTTTGTTAAAGTTCCCACCGTAATCCTAGTAGTGAAGAGCGGTCGACGATTTGCTTCATGCTGTGGATCTAATTTGAACCTCGCTCTACAGAATGGTGCCTCAAGTTCGGCGAAAGACATAAAAGCAAGGGAGTTATCAATGATCAAACAGCACATTTTTTGGGGCACCCTATATAGGTATTATCTGAAAGAACATAACATATTGTAACATCTATTGAAACTGGAAAGTCCAATCACTTTTCTTTCTTAAGAATCCTCCAGTTATTTCATAAGTGCCCCATTTTTTACCGTTCGCCCTAATATTTTCCATAAAAAGCTGACCTGCTTTGATTCCCCAGCTTTCAAAGGAGGATTTCTAAACAGCATAAAGGCGCAATTTGTTCTTTTTGCCGATTATGGAAATAGGCGTTTTCATGAGTATTAGTATGAGAAGTAGTATGAGTATGAGCAGTACCGTCAATATGAGATGAAAAAGGGACTGGATTGCTTTGAAAACAAAGAGTCTGCATGGGTGACACCTGAACAAGACTTTTTGCAGGATTGGCAAGAGGTTTTGCACTGAGTTTTGCTAGGAAAGAACAAGACGGTCGTCCATACCGTATGCAACCCGATTGCACGTTTAAACTGCACAAAAAACCTAATAAACAGGTCGAAATTTCTTCGCAATAAAAATTGGTCCCCTACGGCAATCGTCGTCATAGCTGTCCTGCAAGACTAGAACGAGAGCTACATCAATACTCAATGTACTCCTAAGATCTCGCTCTAGCATATTGTCATCTATTTTAGTCTATCACCGATCATGTGAAGGACGTCTTTTTGATTTTGAAGACGATCTCAGGCGCTGATTAGATGATTTTTTGGGGTCTAGACCCCCTGAGTTTTGGAAAAACGGAACTGAAAATCTTATGGCATGGTGGTAGAAGGTTACGCGCAATACCTAAACATACATTGTTGATTGAATTTTGCCAAAACTTTGTCGTGTTTTTGGCTCTAATTCTGCTCTCTAGACTAATCTTCTTTTCGATTTTGCTTCGTCTTTGTTCTTGACGTCTGACCGCATAGTCACTTATGACTACGGCTTTCCAGGCTCCGAAGAAGGCGTTGAACGCCGAAACGTCGACGTCAACCAATAAAGTATTGTTACCAATCTTGGTAGTAGCTCGAAAACTACATCTTCAAGTGATTATCTTGCCAAGATTCAAGCGCAACCGAACAATGCCAAAACTTTGTCATTTCGTTGATTTATAAAAGCTCTACGAACTTATGAAATGACCAAATACATTAAACTCAAAGTCTGTGAGGATGTTCATTAGGTTGTTCGTTTGCTATGGAAGCGTCAACCGTTGAGACGATTGAGCTGAAATTTCGCACACGTATGTTTTCGACTCCGGCGGTAATTAAGGGCTACTTTCCGCGGCGATTTACTGGGTCCTTCTATCGATTTTTTTGATTTGTTTACTCAGATTCAGAAATGAAAACTTCTCATGCTCTAAACTGATCAGTGTTCCATAATTATGTAAGCAGAGAGTTCACTTCAATTTCGAAGTCGACAGGATGCAGCATTTCGTCTCAAAGCGCTTTTTGCGCATGTTTAAAAGGTTTAGAGGCGCAAGTTTACACGTTTTGTTAGCTAAACTAATTTGGAGTCTTGGGTGAGACCGGGGGCTACCAGCTAGTTTCAAATAAGCTTACTGCATCTGCTGACATGGGAATTGATACTTTTCGACTGCCAATATTAAACTGGAAGAGGGAGCAGCAGCCAAGTAGTCTAAGGCCCTAGGCGTATTTCCATGCTATTTTCGTCACTGGCATTTAGATCTGTCAACTGAAGTCCAACGCGCGCAACCTACAAATGCATAACGTGCATAACCTTTGTAGAGTGATAAAATGTCATTAGCCTCTGAAAATTGAAAATGCATTAATGCATGAAGCTAGCTTATGGCATTTGCTAGTCCCAAGACTTATTTGTGCGAAGTTTGCTGTTTAACGGCTTAAGAGAGAACATTGATAACCTTTATATTCGAAATAAACATATAAGCATCATACATTGTATTTTGCGTATGCAAATCTATGGATCATAGCTCGTTAGTAATTTCTCTAAAAGGAAAACATCAATGAGCTACTTTGACTCTTTTCAAATCACTTCTTATAACTCTGTTTTACAGCACATTCAAATGGCAAGCTTGATTGGTGCAAAGTTTCTGGAAATCGAAGACGCATCTGAAAGGATCACTCTGGTGTACGACTACACTTCATTGACAAATGCTACTGTAGCTAAAGAACTTGCGAAGAAGAATGAGCCAATTATGAACGCGTTTAATGCCGCATACGATGGTAAACACAATCTCTTTAGTGAGTTCATTCGTATATTTTGTGTCCTTACAGTTGCAAATGATCCGAATTGGAAATGGGGCCATGGTCAGAATGCGCAAAGAATAGGTCATACCCTTGCTCGTAAAGACCATTATATTTCCAACTTTCCGCGACAGCTGCGACCGTTTGAAATTCGGCTCAATGTTTTGGTAATCCATACATGAATTACAGAAGCTATGGCCATATCCTGGCAGCATAATCGCAAGCGTCTGACGTTTAGAGCATTAGATCACTATCTCAATTCCGTCAGTGATGAAACTATGAAAATCAAGTCATTGCCCGTTTTTATAACTCCTGTGATGATTCTTTTGACCATGGGTGCGATAAGGTCAGAATGAATCTTTTGAGGTAAAGGGCTCACAGTGGTCGCAACGACTTCCGGTTAAAGAGTGTTTCAAGTAATTTAGGGCCGCACGCATTAACATTCCTGCCGGGGAGAGGACCGCAGCTCAAAAGAAAGCTTCATATTCTAAAGCTCCAGATATCTTGATTTCGCGCTGTCTACCTGTCCGCAGGCATTCCTACTATTCTTCACTATGAACATAATAAATAGGTGCGAGAAGCTGTACAAGCCGCATTTTTCTGTTTTGTATGACCCCTGATGATCTCCCGCGGCCGACCGTTTTTTCTTATAAGTCATTTTTCTTTTTTTAAAGTTAACGAAAACCTTCCAAAGTTGTGCTGATTATCTAACATATCAGTGCTAAGCATTTTACTGATGAGAACAAATGAGTTTTTGAAAAATCGGATTTTTGGTAAAGCCCAACTTTCGACTTGCGGTTCATTGCAATTTTCATGACTCCGATACATCATTTGTTCTTATCAGCAACGTGCTAACCAGTGCTGGATTAGATAATCTGCAGAACTTTGAAAGCTTTTCGTTAACTCTGGTGAAAGAAAAATGATTTCAAAGAAAAGCGCCGGGGATTATCAGGGATCATACGAAAGCTGGAAAATGTGGCTTGTACAGCTTCTCGCTCTTGTTCAATGTGTTTGTAGTGGATACTAGGAACACTTACGGATAAGTACACAACGTGAAATCCAGATATCTGCAGCTTTAGAATATGAAGTTTTTAAGCAGCGATCCCCTCCCAGCGGGGATGTTAGTGCATGCGGCCCTTAGAAGACATATAACGTCGACCGGGGGAAGGGGAGAGATGGGTTCTGATTGTGGATCGGGAAAAGGGGGGAGGATGGGGGGGGGGAGTGTGTGTGATTGTAAATGGTTTGCATATGAGAGCGGAATTATCTCAAGTGTGAAATGCTAATAACGCGCGACAACAAATGGCGTCCTTACTCTCAACTCTTCAACAGACTTAGCATTCAGTTCGATTCTTTGCATACAGAGACAGGACGCGTTCGAAAGGCGCCATCATCTTTGATCAGTTGTCGTTTATCTCTCTTATCGTCTGCACTCCCTCCAAACCCAATCCAAAATAGTAGGAATCAACTACGTCTAGTCTCTGCTAAATCGGCCGTACCTTTCGTTTCATATAGTTAGGGAGGTATCTGCAGCGTGCCTGCTCCAATTCCCTAACAACTGCTACAACTCAAAAAAGGTTGGAAATAGAAACAAGGTGTATGAACTACATGTGTGGCCTGGCACATCGTCATCTATCTGAAAAGTGTGTCACAGCTGTTAACGTACTTGCCTGTTCTACGATCAAGAACTTCATCAAAGAATTGTGGCTGTCACTCCTCCATTTACGTCCAAGGACGGCTCTATAAAAAATATTGAACGCTAAACGAGTCCTCAAGTGAGCTTTTTGCAGGCTTAGCGTTTGGAGCAGCACGAGAACTGTTCAACTCTTATGTACTTGTATACCAATATGTAAAGCAAATCAAGCTTAATTAGTCTCAAAATTCAAGGAAATTATTGGGAGCAATGTGACGACTACTGGCTATCGTGAGACTATGAGCATTTTATACACAAAAAAATGTAATATATTGAGTTGATTCATAATTAATGCACGTTTTTCTCACCTCTTCTTTTGGGTGCTGGTAAATAAAATTTTATGGCAGGGATCAATGTATTTATTAAATTTATTTAAATTATTGTCTATGAACTTTTATTTGACGTGTAATGAATTTCCGAGAAACTTTTTACGCTATCTAAAAGAGCGTTTCTTCTAGTTTCTTGTGCAGCCCTTCGCTTTCGTAAATCTAAGTTCATTATAAAGTTTTGAACATTTAAATAAAGGAGACTAAATCCCAAAATTTTTGCTTTTCACTCTTTTTGCCCTAAATCCATGAGGAATAGCCGGATCAATTTCAAAAAATATGCATAAGGATTGAAAAACTTTGGCTACAAGATGCTATTTGAACAAAATTCTCCATGAATTCTGGGCCGAGAAATTCAATTGCGAACTTGAATGATCGTCGCAGCCCCCGTACCATATAAAACTTTGAAGCAAAAGGCGATTGCAGGTCTTTTGCACTATCCAGCAAGGTAGACCTAGTTCATTTGATGGTAGAAAAGCGCTAGGGTTTTCTCACTTTCCAGCGGAGAAAAATGAAATAATTTCAAAAATAAACAATTTTTGAACCCGCCGAGATGCCAGAAAAAAGTGAGTACTTTCGACTTTTTCGCGATATTTTCTTTCAAAAATTTTCCGCTGAATCCAAACTTGGCATAACTGCTCAAGAGACCCTTGGCTACACGAAGAGCGAAGACTGCTTTACCCCACTTTATTTCAACATAAGTTATGCTCTCTCAAAGTGGAGGCTTCTGAAAAAAGTTGTTGGCAATCTTCAGGCCAGAAAATCTTTCTTGTGATAGGTACAATCACGTAAAAGCATCTGTTTCATAGCCACTGATTTGTTGGTTACAGTAGTTTTTATTGAGCGCAGAAATGTCTTTTCAAAAAAGGATTATCTCGGTTGAAAGTTGAAGTATAGAAAACGTGCATTAATTATGAATCAACCTAATATGTAAAACTTGGTTCTGAGAAGTGTGCTAGCAGCAAGCAGGAAGTATCAACGATGAAGCACGAAGAAAGAGTTACATATATCTAAAACCTAGAGATCTCTGAAATCAAGAAAAGTAATATACATAAAGTGACACTTTTCTTGGCTCTGTTTGTATGTAATTCATAAGAATTGGTACAATGCCACAAGCCTGGAGCCTTCTCGCATTTATCTTTGACCTTGACGTCCATGGCGTGGTTGAGGGTAGAAGGAATGACGACGGGAAACTTGATTGCCGCGAAAACTTTGAATTGTGCTGAAGACTACTGATATTTGATAAGACTGAAATTATGTTTGTTCCAGAAGTTACATTGAAAGGAAAAACAAGATAAAAAGAAGCGTCTTGTTTCCTGATCACAAAATGTATAAACTGTTTAGAAACCAAAATTACATTCAGAAGAGAGTATCAATAATTTCAAAAATTGAAAAGAAACAAGAGTGATGAATCAAAGTGGGAATAGATCTACGTTTGTTCTGTTTTTAGACATAGACAGAAGATATTTGAACGAATATGATGAAAAAGGAAGAAGATTTATGAGTGTTTACGACTTTATGAGTATTCACGGACTTTCAGGAGAGAAAATAAAACTGTAGATGAACACCAACGTCAACAGGGAAGGTGGCTTCAGAACAATGTTTTCCCCCATCCTCAGAAATTATGTAGTTAGCCAGGGTTCATTCCATGAAAGTACCCTTTGAAGGGTGTAGTAATTGATTCCCGGCTCCCCATGAGTCAAGATAAAAAAATTGATAATTCCTGTAGATGAACAACTGGCACACCGGGATGGTCACCCTTGGAACCGTCTCGTCCTCCAACTTTAAGTATATAGTTTGCCTGGGATCCGTTAAAAAAAGTGCCTGGTGAAGGGTGGGTGAAACTCTTATTATGGAAGTTCTCAGGCGGAGGCTTTTTTATCATTGTAAAAAGGCGTCTACTTGAGATCTGCCATTATAAGAGTCTCACCTACCCTTTATCAGGCACTTTTATTGATAGACCCTAAGAAGACTATGTATTCCTAAAAGCGGAGGACAAGGCTGTTTTAATGGGGGCCATCGCGGCGTACAATATGTTCATCTACAGATGTTATGAATCTTTTTACTCTAGAAAAAACTCGTAAATATCCGGAAATCACTACTCACACCATTCACCAGGCACTTTTTTGAAAGGACCCAAACAGACCGTATAATTCCTGAAAGCGGAAGAAAAGATGGCTTTTAAAACAATTTCTTTGTTGGCACTGCTGTTCATCTGAAGAAGTTACAACTTTTTTTCGTGTGAGAGTTCGTGAATGCCTATAAATGTTCTTCCTTCTATCCGATACACAGGAAATTTTTGTGCAAGTATCTTTTATGTGCTATCTCTAAGAACAAAATACCAGGCAATCTTGATCTTACTTCATCTTATCACTTTTAGTATGTTTTTAGGTTCTAACTGAGTTCTTGAGTTCTAATACTTTTTTGCTTGAAACTACAATCTTTCTGGTCAAAACTTTTGTAAAGTTGCAGTAGCAAAGTGTGAGATGTTTATTACACATTAAACCCAGTGCTGTTCAAAAAGGGAAAAGTTACTTTTCTCAGATGATTCAAAATGCTATTAAAGTCACTGCGCTTAAAGTGCGTGTTATTTCTGTTTTTATTGGTTCAGGTATTCTAATTAGCTTCTACCAATGCTGTGAGATGAACTAACAGTTTTTCGATAGAAATTCTGCTTGAATCCTGAAAAGTCCCTGTTTTACCCTATTTTCAGGTGTATAAGCCGCGGGGTGGTCCTAGCCTACATTGACCACCCCGAACACATCAAATGACCTCGCAATCAAAGGACCCTATACCGTGCTGCGTATTGCCTGATATAATCGTGCGGCTTAAGAATCGCTTCTCAAAACACAATGGAGCGGCTGAGCAGCCGGGCGAAAATTTGAAAAAGTGCGGCTTATACACCTGAAAATAGGGTATATCACGCTTATCAACAAAGTTTCAATCTTACCTTAGAGTCAGCACGATTTCGAACATCAGAAGTCAGCTTCTGTCTCGCGGAAAAAGTTGCCGTGATACAAGTACATTGCTCGTACTTTGATGTATTCGTGCTGAAGTATTTGCATTTTTTTGCCGGACTAATCTTCGGGTTTCGAGCTGAAGACCAGAAAAAGTGTGATTGCAATGGAAAACACAGCCACTTTTGTTTTATCTGTACGACAATTTCAAATTCTTCATAGCAACAAAATGATTGCCTTGACAAATTCCAAGACGTGATTCATATTATTTTGAGGTGCATTTTGTTATGTTTAACGCCTGAGTCAATTGCGAATTCCTCCTAAATGAAATAGTGAATCAACATTTTCGGTATAAAAGGAGTGTCATTTATTGCTCTTCGAACTTCCCGATTTCCCCCAATAAAGAATTCCACTCGTCTCTTCGCAACATTTGTGATGTGGTGTTAGGTGGGCACAACAAACGCTCAGCGTTGCGAATTTTTTTGGCTAAGAAAAAAGCTTACGACCGAGTACATATTTGCGCTTAGCTTATCATAGGACAACAAAAGCTGACAAGGAATGCATGTGTAGTCGAAGAGTGGCCTTTCTAGATGGGCTCATACCATATTGAAGGGCATAAATTGTTGATTCCAAATATGCCTTCCCTATCTGCAGAGCGTTTATGAACGAGGAGTTATGAGCGCTTGTTGGGACGAAAAATTGAATGTGCAAGTAAGACAGAAATAGTCGTAATGCTTTTTCTAGCTCTTCAATGGAGCAGTGATAATCATCAGAGCTTTTTATTTGAAAAGTACTCTCAAAAAATATATCAAACTTGGTAGCATTATTTGAGGGCTGATAAGATTTTAACAACTTATTTTTCCAAAATGCACGTTCAATTTTTGGCTTCAAAAAACGCTCACAACTTCCCAAGCATAAAAGCTTTGCAGATAGGGAAGGCAAATTTGGAATCAGCGTTCTATGTCCTATAATGTGGTATACATTTCTTTTAAAAAGGCCACTTCGACTAAACAAGCTTCTTTGTGAGTTTTGAGGCTCGAAATCGTGCTGGCTTTAGTTCAAAGTTGGGACGTGGTTTAAAAACGCTACAAGATTGCAGGGGTTTCCCAAGCGTCAAACGGAGTATCCATCAAAATTTAAGGCTGCGTACATACTGTTCCCGAAGTTCGCAAACACTAGCACAGAGCTCGAAAACTAAGGGATGCGCTGGAAATTTTTGTGAACTT
The DNA here is from genome assembly GCA_958299035.1 of Cylicocyclus nassatus. Classification (NCBI taxonomy): domain Eukaryota; kingdom Metazoa; phylum Nematoda; class Chromadorea; order Rhabditida; family Strongylidae; genus Cylicocyclus; species Cylicocyclus nassatus. The sequence goes on from CATQJL010000316.1 coordinate 24,060,355, forward strand.
CGGGAACAGTATGAACGCAGCCTAATCTATCTTACAGCCCTAGTGGAAGCTAGGGACTGCTCTAGCCACAGAAAGACTAACGTTTTTAGAATGCATTGAGTCCAAAAGCCATCCAAAAAAACGCTCCTCTTACTAAAACTACATTGAGATCAGGGTGTAGCAGATATCTTGGACTTTGTTACCAACATCCTAAAAAATTCTGACTCAAAAGATGCATTTTTTAGTGAAAAAAGAATTGTTTGAGGTGATCGTTGATTATAAAATATAAATTCTCACTCAGCACAAAATCTTACGATTGGCATCGATTTTATTCTTGTATTGCATATACCGTTTTCGGCTATGCTTTTCCACGTAGTACCAACGGTTTTTTTAGTTTCTTCCAAAAAGTCGCGGAACTCCCAAAATACAGGGTGCTCGTGTAATTATTAAAGGCAGCGTACACCCAAAATTTAAGTTACCGAATTTCCTAGATTTTTCTACACCGTGTATATACTGGGCCCAGAAGAAGACCAACTGCGTTGGTCCGGTCTCCCAATATTGCTTCTGAGCGGAGAAAACCCCCCTCAATTTTCTTTCACGCCGCCCCTTTTCTTTCGCTCCGCCTCCTCCGGACGAATCCATAACGGCGTAAGCTGCAATTGCAGTTGCAGTTGCTGTTGCAACATCTGTTGCATTTGTTTTGGGTGTACGCTGCCTTTAAGTGCTCTAGCTATCTATGTATTGCAAATTAGGATGACAAGACGTCTCAAAAGAGACGAGAGATTTAAGAACCAAAAATTCTACTCTCACAATGGGTTGTGGTTTTAGAAGTTTGAACAAAAACAGGAATATCAACAGTCCAAAACGCCCCTAACTAGTGAACGCTAGCAATCACCGCAACAAAACGGCGCATCCTAAACTGTTCAGATTATCGCGCTGGGACCTTCCTTGGCATACACCCTCCATTGAAAGCTATGGGCTGATAAAAAAAGAGAAAGGATTCGGCGAGTGCTTTCGGTGCTCTCTGCAAGCATGCGTCGAACGCACTCTACTTCATAGTCGAAGACTACGGAATGCGTGCGGGCCTTTCACAATGACTTGCGGCGGCCAGCCGATCACCAAGTCAGTGCTTTTATCCTCCCGGTTTACTCTGGTACCAATTTACCGGCCCCGGAGGGTAGAGGGTTTGGTTGGCCCAAGGGCACCTGGGTCCGATTTAATCATAACGGCGCCTCATATCACTACGCCGCTTGTCCCCATGGGCGGCCTAGACCTTTACAAATGCTATGTTTATTTGCTTATTTTGGAAATTGCGCAGAAGTTGAGTTTGTGGTAGTGTCTAAAGGGCGATTCAACTATAAAGCTTGAAACGATGTTCCTGTGCCGAATCCCATTGTGATATCACCGTCCAGAGACTGCGATGTTTTTTTTGTGATGTTGTTCAATTTATAGTTCTTACCATGAATTCACTCATTCAAAAATTCATTCAATATCACTCAAAAGGAATTTTAGAGAGAGATAAACACGATGCATTAACAAAAACCGTGTGAGGCACCCTCAATTTCAAATTTAATGTGCATAATCGTTTTGATTTGTGTTTACATAATTAATCTAGGGTCAGAAGTATTTCACGTTAGCCCCGCCCCTATTTTGGCAGGCTCCGCACACTCCGTGCCTTTAGCAGGAAACCTTTCTCGCACTTGAAGGCAGCGTCCAGGCAAGTCTGGACACATGGGGATCTCACGTGGATAGTAATTTTGGGGCCCTAGCTAAGCCAGTGCCAAACTGGCAGCTCAAGTGGTGCTCTAACGGCTGAGATATTCTCCACGAAACTGGACCCCGCGATCGTATTTCGATGGATTCATGGCGCAAAGCGTGGATCCTGGCGCGAAACTGCCACGAATCCATGCGGATACGATCGCGGGGTCCAGTTTTGAGGGAAATATCCCAGCTGTTAGAGCGCTACCTGCGCTGCCGCTTAGGCAGTGCCTTAGTTAAGGCCCCAAAAACACTTTCCACGTAAAATCCCCATAGGTGCAGATCTGCCTGGACTCTGTCTTTAAAGCGCATAGAAGAGGTCACTAACAGCGGACATTTCAAGCGACCTTAGTCTTGGCCCCGCCCCCATCAGACGGGATCCGCCTTCTTAGTGGCAAGCTCCGCCCACTTTCCAAAATTGCCGGAATTTTCAAGTTCTTGAAATTTGCGCAAATTCCAACATTTTTCGCTGAGTGGGCGAATTTTCCAGAAGGGGCGGAGCTGCCTCTCTCACTCATATGTCCATATATTTCGTGCATAGATAAATGCATATATGCATACCAGGCCTAAAACTCATAGAAACATTTCGACTATAGGGACAGATATGAAAATTTTGGCTCGCCGTCAACATGGTAATTTGCTCTCCATGTTTTAAATACGCTTCTCTTATTGCAAATTATTCATTTATTTCTTTACCCAAAGATGGGCGCATGGGTGCGGGAAGTTTCTCACCCGAGCTATATTATAAGGTTGGCTAATAAAATTCGGTCGCTTTCGCGGCTCTTACAAATGCTGCAGCATATTATTATTTTTGTCTATATTTGTCTATATTTTTGTCCAGTGATTGGTACCCCTAGAAAGATCACTTCAATGGGAGTTGATATGGAGATTTGTTTAAGAAGAACTTATATTCCAAGTAGAAAATCCGTAAGAAGTGAGAAACCACGTCAACCACATTTTTCTCATAGTGCGCGAATATGAGGAAATTTGGTCTTTTTGATGAAATCAAAATAGCCGATCACGATTTTAGTTGTTACTCACTAAACAGGGAAGACTCCTCTTTATCCAGATAATAAATTGCTGTTCTTTACATCCATTACAGCATGAAATCGAAGCATAGGAAGTCAAAGAACTTAGCTTCTGGAAATTTAGCCATGTTGGGGCATAACTGTCTTTGCTGATGACAAAAAATCCCGAATATTTGCCATGTGAAAGAGAAAGACTTGAACTACTTTCCACAAAAAATCTTGGATGGAAAACATTTTAAAAATTTTTTTGTGAAGATTTGATGCCAAAACGAACTTATTTTTTAGTCAGCCTAATAGTTATTAGCCAATTTCGGAGCTCCTCAAGGGCCTCCTCAAGACATTGCAGGCCTGCCCCTTTATCCAGTGTCGCTTCAGATGCCGAAACCGAGATTCGAAATAGAGTTTCGAAATTGAAATTCAGCAGCAAAATTGCTTGAATCAAGATCAAATTTATAATTCAAGGGTTTTCAACGTTGCTCTTTTCAGTAGTAAAAGTTTGTTGCAAAGTCAACTTCCAGCTCCGATAATGCTTAACCAAGATCAAAATTCGGATTTAGAAAAACATCTACCATGGATTTGAAAGGAATTGTCCTGATTAGCAAAGGATCGTTAAATCAAAACAGATCGAAGTAAAATTTAAGGGTGGGATGAAATTTTCAAGATTCACTAGAAATCTTTCTAGGATCCCAACATTTCCTTGCATACTGGTGTCGTCGTTTGAAAATCTGCATTTCTCTTACATTTGTTAATGTTTTGCGAAAATTCAAACGTTTGGAAGAAACCATCTGTTGTGGTTGTAAGAGATCAGTTGTTCCTCATAGTGATACTCTTCGCGCTGTCGATTGCAGTTTCAGTGCGCGGGAAATGAGCGCTTTAAAAGGCGCTCATTGTTAGCCTTAGTCAGTTCTACAGTTCTTTCGTTCACTTATTTGCCTATCATATCTCCACTGTTCCTTTTTTATTCTCTAATAAATATTCTTGTGTTCCTCCTGTGCTGCCTCAGGACGAAAAGTCGGAGTGTTCGAAGTGGAGGACACAACACCATTATTCGTGATTCGCTGGTTTCGTAACCATTCGCGTCGATTGTGGTCCTTATTCGTAGCATTTGCGGCGAATTTGCGGTTGCCTTCGCGTTTTGGTGGTCGAGCCACGCGTTATCGTCGTATGTGGTCTTTCATTACGCAAATACTTGAATGATTCTGTCAGCGCTGTATGCTCAGTTTGAAGATTAAGCCATGCATGTCGAGTTTATCTCAAAAGAAACTGCGAACTGCTTATTAGAACGGATGTCACTTATTCGGAAAGTCTCTTGGATAACTGCGGCAATTCTGCAGCTAATACATGCAAATATACCCTGACTTTCGAAAGGGTGCATTATTAGAGCAATTCAATTATTTTCGGATGTAGTTTGCTGACTCTAAATAACGCTGCATATCGGCGGCTTGTCCGCCAATATTCCGAAAAAGTGTCTGCCCTATCAACCTTATGGTATTCTATTAGTCTGCCATGGTTATTACGGGTAACGGAGAATAAAGGTTCGACCCCGGAGAGGGAGCGTTAGAAACGGCTACCACGTCCTAAAAAGGCAGCAGACGCGTAACTTATCCACTCTTAAAGAGGTGAGATAGTGACTAAAAATAAAAAGACCATTCCTATGGAACGGTCATTTCAATCAGTTGATCATAAACCTCTTTTCGAGGATCAAGTGGAGGGCAAGTCTGGTGTCAGCAGCCGCGGTAATTCCAGCTTCACTAGTGTAAATCGTCATTGCTACGGTTAAAAAGGTCATAGTTGGATCTGAGTCACATGCAGTGAGAGAAAATAGAAAGAAAAAGGGAGGCCTATTACTTCTTATACGCGGTCCTGAGCGGTCGTGTTTTCATTTTCATTACACTCTCACTCACCTCCTTTTTCCTACCTTCTTGTACTTTTTTACAAATTCTTTTGCTTCCATCGTGTTTGAAGCCTCATTTCCTCTAAAACAGTTTCATCCTCCACTTCATATGTCATTTTGTATCCTGACCGCTCCTCCTTCTCAAGTGTCATTTCTTTTTTTCCTATCTTTCAATCGACAGTTCAACATGCCGGCACGCGGGAGTAGATCAAGTACTCAAACTTCTGCCCCACGTATCACTAGGAAAAATGCTGGTAGTAGTAGTCTTTCTCAGCCGGCAGTTCTGGAGGATGAAGACGAAAAAAGGGGGATGATTTTGCTAACATGTCCGCCAATGAGATCGTATCTTCCATTATGAAAATGAACACCAATCCTCTCATTGAGAAGATGCTTCTCGCTATGAAAAGCAAAATTTCACCTGGCGTGAAAACGGAAAATCGCCTGAGGAGCATCGTTATCGCAGGACTACTAGAATCCGAAACCGGTAAACCCCCACTGGAAAGGACCGATGAGCTTGAAAAAGGCGTGGCCCAACATCTTTGACGTTTTAAATGTAGGCTGCTGGCCCACCGAGATTTATCGTATGGGTAATTATGAGTGAACGAGACCACGTCTCGTCAAAGTCGTCTTCCCATTCCGCACTCACTGGGTCCAAGCCCTTTCGTATGCCCACGTTCTGAGACGGTCGGGGTTCTCTAATATCTCTATACGCAAAAGTATGACCCCGTCAGAACGAGCTCAAGAATTTGAGCTTAGAAGCAGGCACGAGAAAGAAATAAGGGCAAACCCAGTAGAGAGTGGGTTGTTTATAAGAGTGAGCTGCGGCACGCCTCCGAACTTCCTCACCGACATCTTCCTGAAAAAGCCTAAGCCGGCATGGTCTATCAGCTCGAGCTATTCGATGTTTCCTCTTCCACGCCCGTAGTCTAGTTAATCTTATAATCTTATATATTATATATAAAGCTATATATTATACTAGCTGGCTTACCCGGCTCCGCCGTATCCGGACCAAACTTGGCACACATACACTTCGGGCCCCGGCGGGTGTCACAGTCCACTTTTCGTTATCGATCGATGTCGATTTTACCGATTTTTATCGATTTTTTGCAGAGTTCACCTACAGGGCTAGGAATTGGCACAGGGGGGAAGTGAGCATGGGGATTCCGAATACAATATTAGTTTTCAGAATTATCGATTACTTTTATTGATTTTATCGATTTTTTGTAAATTTTGACATGCGAGGCTGGGATTTTGCACAGGGGGGTAATCGAGCATGCTGATTACGAACACAATATTAGTTTTCAGGATCGTCCATTACTTTTATCGATTTTATCGATTTTTTGAAAATTTGAGCTAGGGGGCTGGAATTTGGCACAGGGGTGTAATCGAGCATGCTGATCACCCCCCTTGGGATGATCAGCATGCTCGATTACCCCCCTGTGCCAACTCCCAGCCCCCTAGCTCAAACTTTGCAAAAAAATCGATAAAATCGATAAAAGTAATCGATAATCCCGAAAACCAATGTTGTATTCGGAATCCCCATGCTCGATTACCCCCCTGTGCGAACTCCCAGCCCCGTAGCTCAAACTTTGCAAAAAAATCGATAAAATCGATAAAAGTAATCGATAATCCTGAAAACCAATAGTGTATTCGGAATCCCCATGCTCGATTACCCCCCTGTGCGAACTCCCAGCCCCGTAGCTCAAACTTTGCAAAAAAATCGATAAAATCGATAAAAGTAATCGATAATTCTGAAAACTAATATTGTATTCGGAATCCCCATGCTCACTTCCCCCCTGTGCCAACTCCCAGCCCCGTAGGTGAACCCAGCAAAAAATCGATAAAAATCGATAAAATCGATATCGATCGATGACGAAAAGTAGCCTATGACACCCGCCGGGGCCCGTAGCGTATGTGTGCCAAGTTTGGTCCGGATCGGTTCAGAAATGGAATTTTCTATTCGGAACATACGTACAGACATACAGACATACAGACAGACATACAGACAAACAGACATTCAGCTTTATATATAAGATAAAGCTGAATGTCTGTTTGTATGTATGTATGTCTGTCTGTATGTATGTATGTACCAGTGGCGTGCCCAGGATTTCGGCTCGGGGGGGGGGAGGGCGACAAAAAATTTTTTCTAAAGAAGGTGCGTGGCGTTAGCCACGCATTCCGAAGAAAATTTTGGGGGTGCTTCCTAAAATTTTTTCGGGTCCCCGACCCCTAAAATCTGGAAAAAGGGCGTGGCGTTAACCACGCCCCCGAAAAAAAATTTTTTACAAGGCTAGTTTGAATTTTTAAAAATTTTTAAAAATTATTTTAATAATTTTAATTATTTACAAAAATTAACAAGTCACTTACTTTTATAACCCATATAAGTAACTTTCAAAAATTTCGCGACCCATTCTCGGGGGGGGGGCGCCCCCCCCCCCCCTCGGTACTCCACTGGTATGCACGTATGTTCCGAATAGAAATTTCTATTTCTGAACCGATCCGGACCAAACTTGGCACACATACACTTCGGAGCCGGGCGGGTGTCATAGGCTACTCTTGGTCATCGATCGACATCGATTTTATCGATTTTTTTGCAGAGTTCACCTACGGGGCTGGGAGTTGGCACAGGGGGTAAGTGAGCATGGGATTCCGAATACAGTATTAGTTTTCAGGATTATCGATTACTTTTATAGATTCTATCGATTTTTTGCAAAGTTTGACCTGTGGAGGTGGGAGTTTGCACAGAGGGGTAATCGAGCATGCTGATTACGAGTTCGATACTAGTTTGGCGCTATTCGGCTATCCGGGCCCCAAAATGTTTCTGTGGTAGAGCTTGCTCAAACTTCGTGTATAAGGGCTATCTTAAAGGCAGCGGCTCGGCAGAATAGACCTACCTTAGATTTTGACACAGATGGATAGGATGCCCTCCAAGTGAACCAGAAGAGCAACTCCGGGCAAAAAATGTGAATTCTGCAAGCCAGGGGGCGGCCCAAGCATCGCTCCCCTTCCTCCTTTCGCTCCCCTAACACCTTGTTCGGACGAGTCTTCACTAGACGGCGCGGGACCCCCCAACCGCTTTCCCGCATTGTGCATGCTATACAAAGCCAAAATTACAGGCAGCAGGGTCTTCGTGCCAGGGTCTCCCCGACTCTCCTTTAAAAATTCTCGTCCGAGCTGCCTTTTGGAAATTGAAAAAAAACGCCCCGAAAAAGGCTTTTTCACCCCTTTTAAGGCTCAGATTCGGGATCTACGGGTGAGAAGACCCAAAGCATGCAAAAAGATGGAAGTGTAAAATCTGCCGAGCCGCTGCCTTCAAGGGCCGAGCATACTTCAAGCAATTTCAATCGCGACGCGATTTGGCGATATTCCAGGTGTCCATAACTCATTGTAAGCATATTATAGATGTACAGAAAATAGGGCATTTCATTAGTTTACGTAAGTTATACACACTATGCATGTGCAGTTTGCTAAGTTGGATCCAAAGACTTCTGGTGAATTGCCAAATCGCGTCGCGACTGAAATCGCGTGAAGTATGCCCGGCCCTTTACATGCTGATTACAGATATCACACTTTCTCCGCAGAACGTCTTCCCGTGTGAATACGATAGGTGTACGGTAGGAAGTCAAAATCATAAATTCGGCTGGAGTTCGGTCCATATGGCTTATTCGACATGCTGATTACGAATATCATCTCTCTCTGCATACTGGGACCTTTTCATGGAATTGTGGTGGTTATATGGCATGGGGCCGAAAACATAGATTTGCTTCAAACTTCGTCTAGGGTGGTCATTTAGCGCGCTGAACATGAATATCATGCTAATTTCGCAGGATAGTGCATTTTCTTGGATTACGGTGGGTGTAGATGGTCGAAGTTCCAGATTTGCTCAAAGCCTTACCTGTAACGGTTTACAAGTATATTGCTTATGAATATGATGCTTGCTCGCTGTCATAACGCAATAGTGAAGTTATGGTGAGTTGCAGGGTTTGAATGGACATTTTTTTCGCTTTTGGGCCAATTTAGATCCCAGATATTCAAGAGATGGGGAAACGGTCATTTTGCATGGCGGTCTCCAGCGCCATCCTGATAACCTGTCCCAATGCGTAACGCACGCGGCAAATCTCCCTCCCCCTGTTTTTGCTTAGGCAAAAGCCGCCGAAGGGTGTATCGCGTACGGCAGTGATCCAGAAAACTGATAACCTGTCCCAATGCGTAACGCACGCGACAAATCTTCCTCCCCCTGTTTTTGCTTAGGCAAAAGCCGCCGAAGGGTGTATCGCGTACGGCAGTGATCCAGAAAACTGATAACCTGTCCCAATGCGTAACGCACGCGACAAATCTTCCTCCCCCTGTTTTTGCTTAGGCAAAAGCCGCCGAAGGGTGTATCGGCACTGCCGAAGGGTGTCTCGCGCCGAAGGGTCTCTCGCGGCAGTGGTCCTATAAGGGAGAGCATTTTAAGGTCGTGGGAAACTTTTATAACACGAATTGCCTTTATCGTGGGGATTGAGCACTATATCCTTAAAGCAGCACTTTAGGTAATTTTCTGCCAAGGTTTCAGGCAGGTTCATGATTTTTACCCGCTGCCATGTACCTACCGTAACTCTGCAAAAAGGTCTCAAAACTCAACGAGAGTATTTTAAACGTGGTCAGAAGGTCGAATCTCTCTAGACCGAGTTTCAACCAAAACTGAGATTTCGCCGGTCTGCAGTATACCTACCCTAACTCAGTGAAATCGCCTTAAAATACCGAAGGAGTATGATATTCGTAATCAGTGTGTCAATTAGCCCCCCTCAGAGTTTCAGCGAAATCCGTGATTTTAGCTTCTTATGTGTACCCAACGTAAACGCACAAAATGGCGCTATATCGCGCGAAATGACTATGGCATTCGTCATCAGCGGCTTTAATAATCCCCAAGTACCGACTTTGAGCAAGGTCTATCACAAAAACATTTTGGGACCGGATAGCCGAATAGCGCCATCAGTTTTCAGAATTATCCTTACTTTTACCGGTTTGACTGTTTTTTTTTTGTAAAGTTTGAGCTACGGGGCTGGAGGTTCTTGAGGGAGGTAGGTGGGTATGCTAATTACTAACACACCGGGAATAGGGAATTGCATGTAGAAATGAGCACAATGAAAGGTTCTACAGGGATAGGGATAAAACCTTAATCATAACATTGACAGGGCCGGGCGGAGCCGGGTAAGCCAGCTAGTAAGATATATTTGTTGCACGCAATTTTAGCTTATCACTTTCCAGACCTTTTATGTATTACTGAAACTTGGTTGAATCTCAACATCACGAATTTTTAAATCATATCGGATCTGCCGTATTCTTTCTACCGTGTAGACAAACGAGCAGCAAAGGTAGCGGTGTCTGCATTTTTGTCAAGGAGAAGTATGCGGTGGAGAAAATCACTTTTGCGAATAATCTTAAATCCGTTATTCTTTGTGTTGACGTTTGGTCGGCATCTCCTAACACCTCTGAAATTACTTGTCGTCTACCGTCCGCCTTCTTCTGATGACGATAGCAAATTGCTGACTTGATATGTGATTTATGTTCACTACCTTTTAGCACAATCGTATTGGGCGACTTCAATGTTGATATCCCGTCTCCATCCATCCGTTGCCAATCTCAACTTTACTCTTTCCTCCTCGAATGTTGTCTCTATCGACACGTTGGCTTTCCCACAAGAGGGAAATCTGCTCTCGATCTGATTTTTCCCCCCAATAGCCAAATCCAAAATTAAAATCCATAGCTCCTTTTGGAACATCCTATCTTTAAAAAAAGAACTGTTTTGTTCCCTATCCGGGTTTCAACAAGGCCGCTTTCTCTGATATCAATAGAGCTCTTCTCTACACTGATTGGTCTCGCATCTTAATTGATACCGTTGATGATCTTTATTACTGTTTCTGTGAAGTTGTTTATTCCATTCTATTAGGTTGTCCCATAAGTTTTTTCATATTTGGACCTTCAATTCGATTTTTCTCAGGAACTACAGCACCTAGTAAGCTGCAAATTTTTGGCAGTAATTCTGAGCGAATAAGCTATATAATCACCTACTTGCGGGGAATACAGAAGTGATACAGGCAAAGTTTGAAAATTGAGCGCATTATTTTTTTCTTGGCTTCTAGCAATCAGAAAAATGCAGCAAGTGCATTTACAAATATCCGATGAGGAGAATATATGCATGAAAAAATAGGAAATTTGCAGAGCTGTTTTGAACTGAGATATGATGATTTTCGTTTTTTCGGAAATTTGGGAAAATTTTTTATTTTGGTTTGGAGCATGTTGCGGATTGGACTCGGTGCGAACTTTTGAAGCCATCTTGTAGAGCTTACTTTGATCTGTCGAATGGTACCCTGCAATTTATCAGGAGTTCAAGAAGAACTGATTTATGTCGTTGAAAAGTCAGGTATGAAAAGACTTATGGGACAACCTAATAGCTATGTATGTCCGTTCCGCCTTGATCAAACTCCGATAAAGAAATACCCCGCTCATATTCAAAAACTGTTATAACAAAAGAACAAGCTTTTTTCTCATTTACTGTATCCTTTGAGCAATCATTTGTAAAGAGAAAGATCTGTAGAGACATCAATTATCATGTGAAGAAGTTACTAGCCAACAGAGGAAGGCGAGTTTCCGAGTATAATGTCAAAGAGCTCTATTGATATCTCAGGTTCCAAACTAAAGGCCAACAAAAAAATCAACAGCTTGTTGGATGAGCATGAGAATCTGCTTATAGGCGAAAAAAAGAGGGTTGAAGCCTTTGGAAGCTATTTCGCGTTTTTTTGCAAATGAAACTGCAGCCTCTGGTCTTTCAACTATCAATTTTCCTTTCAGTTGTCCATCTCTTGCTTGCTCAGATCTGACTATAGACTCCGCAAAAGTTTATGCAATTCTAACATAGATAAAGCCGAGGAAAAGCTCATCTTATGATGGTATTCCCCAAATACTCTACCTTAAGTGCGCTAGTGCACTCTGTTTCCCTCTTTTCTTGATCTTCAATGCTTCCTTGCAACAGGGCAAAGTGTCTAAAGTCTGGAAGGAGGCCCTAGTCACCGCCATCCCTAAGCGCAACCGAATCGACATTTCTAATCTCCATCCTATTAGCGTAACAGCCCCCTCTGGCAAGATTCTCGAGAAGTTTATCAATGACAAGCTTTGTGGCTGGCTCGAAAAAACAAAGTTTTTTCAGTTGCAGAACGGGTTTATGGCAGGGGTTCCACAACAGCGTCAATTTGCGACTCCGTTTATGACTGGCTCGTTGCAATGAACAATGGCGAATCAGTTGATGCCATACTTTTTGACCTCTGTAAGGCATTTGATAGGGTTAGTCATTGCAAGCTACTCCTTAAGCTGGAACGTTACGGTATTCGGGGTCAGTTGCTGTCTTGGCTATCTTCTTATTTGCAGGATAAGGGTATGATAATCCGCGTCGAAAACAGCTTTTCGAAGAGGTACTGTTGCAAGAGTAGAGTACTTCAAGGCGGCATACTGTCGCCACTCCCTTTTCTAGCCTATACCGCAGAATTGCCTTCATACCTAAAGACTCACCCTGTTCGCGGACGACATCGAATTGTATTTTTGTTACCAAAACCATCAACAAAAGGAAGCATTTGAAGTGATTTTTCGGCCATTCAAAAAATGGTTTGCTGGTCCAAAGAATGGGATCTTCCCTTGAATGCTCTCAAAACTAAAGTTATGCTTTGCTAAAGCTTTGCTAAGTTTTGGTACTTCTCATCCTCCATCTTACTCGTGTGATAATGTTACTCTTAAATGTTGCACTACCACCCAGAATCTCAAAGTTCTTTTAGACGATCAAGTGAGATTTTCTCATTACTATGAATCAATTGTCAAAAAAGCTTTTGCAAGTTTATTCGTCATGCGCGGTATTTACTGTAATGGTCCCTTGATTTCAGTCAAACTATATAAAAGCTATATTTTGCCTTTCTTGGAGTACGCTTCGCCCGCGTGACATTCGTTTTTGAAAAAAGACATAAATCTTCTCGAAAGGGTCCAAAAACATTCACCACAATATTCTTTTACAGATGTTTTCCTGATCACAATCACCCCCAATCCTTCCCATCTTACAGATCCAGACTTTTTGCATTAAATTTGCACAGTTTAGAATATTGTTGTAGAGTGATATTAGGCTGGTAGTAAATGAACCTCTGTTGTTTATATCTCTTGTGTTGTTTACAACAATCCTTAGAGGACTATATAAGAGCTTCCTTTTGCGGTAATATTCATTCTTCATTCTTCATTCTTCATTCTTCCATTTCTCCATTCCTGGTCTGTCATTGTACCAGTCGCCGATAAAGCACTGCTGTTATTCGTGTCCCGACTCCACAGAAAGATAGAAGACCACAACAACTGGCGATCAGCAAACGGATCGCGTGAAAAAAGACTACCCGAACCAACCCACCGAACAAGAATCGAAGATGACGACTACATCGACAGCATCACTGGAGCAAATGTTCCAACAGCTAATGGAACCACTGCTCTCATGAAGACCAACCAGGAACTACTACAACGACTGCAACATCCTGCTACCCCACCGACATTAGCCGATTTCTCCGCACTCTCGTCACGAATACCATATTTCACCTATGATCCCGAGAGCGGCTGCACCTTTGAAAACTGGCTACTAAGATTTGAAGAAATTGTTCCTACATCAATGCCAGAGAAAGACCGCTGCTCACTCTTATCCGCGAAACTCGATAAGGCCACACACGCCAAATTAAGAGGACATCTGGCACCGAAATTACCATTAGAGCTGTCATTTCAAGAACTCACAAGAATATTGACATCATTGTTTGGAGAGAAGACAACGCTATTTCGACGTCGATGGAACTGTTTGCATGTCGTTAAAGACCCCGCAGAGGATATCGAGTCCTACGCTGCCCGAATCAACAAGATGCTGGTCGACGCCAAAGCTGACGAAATGAGAGGTGACCCGTTAAAATGCCTACTTTTCGTTATGGGATTGCAATCACCGTGCGATTCGCCAATAAGAGCCAGATTACTGAGCAAACTGGATGCCGAAAACGATACATTCAAGCTGCAAGACTTGATTGCCGACTATAACGCCTACCAGTCTGTGCAGAAGGATGCTGCCCTTATCGGATCTGTACCGCCTACGCCCGCTCAAGCTCAAGCCGTCGCTCCTGTCCGTAAGAAGAAGCAACGCCGACCCCAGCCGCAACGTACCCGACGCCCATCTGATAGCAAGGATCCGCCTGGACGTTTCCGCCGTGATGACGCGTGCTATATCTGTGGAAATAAAGGACACTGGGCCAACAACTGCCCGTCAAGGAACAGACCAGTCCGCCGTTCCATGAAGAAAGTTGTGAAGTTGAACGTGCTGAACTCCCACCGTCGCTACGTGAATATCAAGCTGAATAACCTGAACGTGAAGATGCAACTAGACACCGGTGCTGACGTATCGACAATCAACCGCAGGACGTGGATGGAATTAGGCTCACCAACCCTGAAGGCCGCTCCTGCCGAATTGAGAGCTGCAAATGGATCGCTGATCGAAGTGTATGGAGTTCATGAAATGCCGTTCACATGCAATGGATTTGATGGTGAGGGATTATTTTACATTACAAAAGACCTGTGTTTGCTAGGAATGGATGTGCTTCAACAGCTGCCGCCCTTCCGAGATGCTTTGTCTGCTATTTGCTGTGTCGTGGATGCCTCTTCGGTGCTGGACTACCGCCTTATGGCTGAGTTTCCAGAAGTTTTCAAAGATGAGTTAGGACATGTCAACAAGTTCAAAGCTCACCTCGTACTAAAGAAGGATGCCACGCCCGTCTTCGTGCCCAAACGAAAGGTTCCGTTTGCCGTAGAACCGCTCGTCAACGCAGAATTGGACCGCCTTGTCGCTATTGGAGTATTGTCACCTGTCGATTATTCACAGTGGGCTGCTCCTATCGTACCCGTCAAGAAGAAGAATGGAACAGTGCGCATCTGTGCCGACTATTCCACCGGATTAAATGACGCATTGGAGCTGAATCGACACCCCCTACCAACCGCTGAAGACGTTTTTACCAAACTAAATGGAGGAACAGTCTTCACCAATATCGACCTGCGTGACGCTTATCTGCAAGTAGAAATGGACGACGAAAGCAAAGAGTTGCTGACCATTAACACGTCAAGAGGACTTTTCCGCTACAACCGCCTCCCGTTTGGTGTGAAAAGTGCTCCCGGAATCTTTCAATCGCTGATGAGCAACATCACTGCCGACATAAATGGAGCCGTTGCCTATCTGGACGATGTTGTGGTCACAGGAAGGACGCATGAAGAGCATGATGCGAACGTATGCAAGCTGTTCCAACGTCTTCAAGAGTATGGAATGCGTGTTCGCCGTGAAAAGTGCCATTTTGGTAAGTCCAGTATAGTATTTCTCGGATTCATTGTCGATGCCGAAGGAAGACGCCCCGATCCCGAAAGGATTTCTGCCATCGCCCATATGCCGCCACCCCAAGATATAAAGCAGCTCGAATCTTATCTTGGGATGATTTCATTCTATTCGTCTTTCGTGCCAAGAATGCGTTCACTTCGCGGACCACTGGACGCTTTGAAGAAGAAAGACACACCGTTTGTCTGGAGTAAGGAGTGCCAGGAAGCCTTCGCCCGCCTTCGCGATGTCCTGACCTCGGATCTTCTACTGTGCCACTACGACCCTAAGAAGCCGATCATTGTTGCCGCTGACGCAAGCAACTATGGAATCGGAGCCGTGATTTCTCACCGCTATCCGGATGGATCGGAGAAGGTCGTCTCTCACGCAAGCCGTGCCTTGACTGCCGCAGAGAAGAACTGCTCACAGACTGAGAAAGAGGGATTGGCCCTAGTTTTTGCCGTCAAGAAATTTCACCGCTACCTTTATGGAAGAAGATTTACCTTGTTAACGGACCATCGCCCTCTACTCACCATCTTCGGGAGCAAGAAAGGAATACCGGCCTATACTGCTAATCGTCTTCAACGGTGGTCATTGACGCTACTGGCCTATGATTTCGACATCAGGTACTGCTCTACGACATCGTTTGGACAGGCCGATGCTCTCTCCCGATTGCTTTCCTGCCGGAGTGCGCCGGATGAAGACGTCATCATGGCTACCATAGAAGCTGATGTCTCCGCCACTTACGAGGAAACACTCGACCAGTTGCCAGTTACCGTGGAAGATGTACGTTCTGCCATGAATAAAGATGTAGTGTTGATGGAGCTGTTCAACTGCCTACAAACAGGACGTTGGCCAAATGCACTTCCCGGAACGCCGTTGTTCAATTACAGAAGCTTGCAAAGGGAACTGTCTATTCACAACGGATGCATATTCTTCGGATCCAGGATCGTCGTTCCCGTTCTGCTAAGGAGGAAGGTTCTTCGCATGCTGCACGACGGTCACCCTGGACAAACCCGGATGAAGCTGCTTGCTCGCAACTATGTCTACTGGCCTAGTGTAGAAGAGGACGTTAAGAAGACTGTGGAATGTTGCCAGAATTGCCAAGTTGCTGCCAAGAATCCCATAAAAGCTGAACTAACGCCATGGCCGATTGCCAATCGCCCGATGGAACGCCTGCATATCGACTTCGCTGGACCACTTTATGGTCACATGTATCTCATCATCGTGGACGCTTACTCCCGTTGGCCCGAAATCGTGGAAATGAAGTCGACAACATCATCAGCCACCACACGGGAACTACTAAACTTTTTCAGCATGTTTGGATTCCCAGAAACGCTTGTTTCAGACAACGGCACTCAATTCTCTTCCCAGTATTTCGAAGATTTCTGCAGGAAGTACAGTATCAAGCATATTAGGACGCCACCGTTCCACCCACAATCGAATGGACTTGCTGATCGCTTCGTTGGAACTTTCAAGAGAGGAATTATGAAACTAAAGGGAGAAGGAAACCTTTCTGAAGCCTTGTCGAAGCTATTACTCTGCTATCGGTGTACGCCCTGCCCGTCTTCGCCAGATAATCGTTCCCCGGCCGAGATGTTTCTTGGACGAACGATTAATACTCCGCTCACACGTTTGGTCACTGACGCTCAGACTGTTAAACCAAGCTACTCCCCCGGAACGAATCCTAAGATGGAAGCTCAATACAACCGCAGACACGGAGCCAAGAAGAAACACTTCGATGTCCATGATGCTGTTTACGCTCGCGACTACCGCAATCCAGCAAAGCCTACTTGGACCCCAGGAATTGTACAATCAAGGATTGGACGCTCGCTCTACAACGTAGAAGTTGAAGGATTCATATGGAAACGCCATGCCAACCAGCTACGTCCTCGAATAGTCCCCGATGCTACCAGCACGCTATTGGGAGAGTTCAGTCTTTTGGATTTTGAGCTCCCCAGACAGTCGACTCCCGCCGTGTTCGTTGATGTTTCTGTCGCCGACGCCAGTCACACGGATATTGCGCTGCCAAATCCTGATACTGCTGCGGCTAATGCCGAACCCAGGGACGCTGATGAATCCGTCAGTCGAAGGTCTCCTCCTCCTGTTCGTCGCCGCTCGCAAAGGATTCGTCAACCACCACGCCGCCTCAAGATCGACCCATCGAAGAAACGATACAGTGATTAACTTAAGGAGGGAGATGTTGTAGAGTGATATTAGGCTGGTAGTAAATGAACCTCTGTTGTTTATATCTCTTGTGTTGTTTACAACAATCCTTAGAGGACTATATAAGAGCTTCCTTTTGCGGTAATATTCATTCTTCATTCTTCATTCTTCATTCTTCCATTTCTCCATTCCTGGTCTGTCATTGTACCAGTCGCCGATAAAGCACTGCTGTTATTCGTGTCCCGACTCCACAGAAAGATAGAAGACCACAACAAATATAGACGAATTTTCAATGATCTTGTCTTCAGTCTTCGCCTATTCAGACTAGAGGCAAGTAAGTTTTGGATTTTCAGGCCCTGTCGAAGCAAAACAGGAGGTCTTCACATCTCTTACCGTAAACTGAAAAGCAAAATATTTTCAAGAATTTTCAAATTGAATTTTCAATTTCAATTCAAACTGGTATGTGTGTAAATTATTCGTATCTGGAATAGGTTAAATTCAACTATAAACAAAGTTTGTGAAATTGTAAAATGAATGAATGTTTATTTCTTCCAAAATCGCATCAGTTGCCTCCGGTAACAGCCACGATTCAAGTGCGATTCAAGTGTTGTGCAGAGGTTTGTCAAAGACATAATTTGAAGTGTAAACAAAAAGCCGATCAGCATGCCTTGAGTAATAACCGGAATTACCCTCAGGCAAACAAGGGCGGAAAACAATTAAGGCCGAATTTTACTTATATTAGGTTGGACCGAAAGTTCGTTCGCGCCAATTTCAAAAATTCATAACTCTTTAAATTCTTAACGAATTTGTAAGAACAAAATTTTGCCTAAGAGAGGAACTCATGCTCTTTGCATCTGTACCTGAAATGTTCGTTAATGTATACAAGTGAAAGACATAGAAGCTCAAAACCAAAATCACTCAAAATTTGAATTTTTCGTGTAGGGTCATAAAAAATCGGAAACTCGCAACAAAAATCGGAGCAGTCGGTATTGTAGGTTCTTTCACCAGCTCTTTCCAATAGTGCAAAGTTTGCGCCGATTGAGCGTTTCTGTGAAAACTTATGATTTTCGAGCAAGCAATACGAAAGGGCTAATTTGATTTATTTTGGCATTTTTCAGAAAAATCACTTTTTATAAAGACGCTCAATCGGCGCAAACTTTGCACTGTTGGAAAGAGCGGGTGAAAGAACCTACAATACCGACTGCTCCGATTTTTGTTGCAGGTTTCCGATTTTCTATGACCCTACTTGAAAAATTCAAATTTTGAGTGATTTTGGTTTTGAGTTTCTATCTCCTTCACTTGTATACATTAAGAACATTTCAGGTACAGATGCAAAGAGCATGAGTTCCCCTGTTACGCATATTTTTGCTCTTACAAATTTGTTGAGAATTCAAAGAGTTAATTTTTGAAATTGGTGAACGAACTTTCGGTCCAACCTAATACATAGTTGAAGAATTCCTCTAGGTCTGCTATAAAGATTTCTGGCATTGAGCCAGCTCCGATGACCTTAATGATCTCTGATATATCAGTTTTCAAGAAATACTTGGCTGGGTCATTATCAGCGCTGTACCTTGACATATGTTGAGACTAAATTCAGGGAAACAAAACACTACGAAATTACATACGTATTCTTGCATCTGGCGTTTCAATTCTATGGAAGTACTGCGGTTTCTGTTAGAACGCATTTCTGTCTGCAAAAAGTGTTCAAAAAATTAAACCGTTATTCTTATCCACGAGTGATCGTAAAAGGCGATTTTGAAAACCCTTAAATCTGAACTTTTTTCTTGATTTGGACAGGGAAATCGAAAACCTTCAAATCCGAAATTCGATCTTGGTTAAGCATTATCGGTGCTGAACGTTGACTTTGCAATTTCACAAATCCCACTAGTCAAAAAAGTGATCTCGAAAACCCCTAAATCCGAAATTTGGTCTTGATTGGAACAGATCCACTTTTGAACTTTGTTTTTGAAAGTTGCTTTGAATTCCGGTTTCAATATCTGAGCCACACTGGATAACGGGGCAGGGCTTGCAATGTATTGGTCTCCTGATGAGCTCGTTATTGTAGCGAGCCCGGATATGTCTGGCAGGCACATCACTTAGGTGCAAGATTATGGCTCAGGTGAGAAACTTCCTCATCCCAGCCGCATATTCCTTTGATTCAAGAGAACTGGCGGTTAAAAGGTGAGGCCTTCGCGGCCTAATCAAGGCTGGAAAATTCCGCGAGCACACTTGGCGAAAGACGCAGACTGCATCGGGTGCGAGCCTTCCAGCCGCGAATCCGTTGAAAAAAAGGGTACACCTTCAATCCTTCTAAAGAAGCACGACTATATTGAAAGGACAGGTTTGAAAAAAGTTGTGTAAATTTTCAAATTAGATCTCTTCCTCTTCGCGTTTTTATGCTCAGTTTTGAGTGAAGCGTAAAGCTTGCTTAAAAAAAATCGAATTTGGAAAGATTCGCTTTGAAAGAAGTTATGATAATCGACCCTGAATCCTGATATGTTGCAAAACTAACAGATCTTGACAAGTTGACAATACCCGGCTGGTACATTACGAAGTAATCGAAAAGTGCGACTTTCTATGAATGTCGGCTTTAAGAATATTGTGTTGATCTGATTGTTGAGCCACGTCCGAGATTGGTAACATTATTAATTAGGCTGACGTTTCGGCTATGTCGCCTTCTTCAGAGCCTGAAATGGACGACAACAATCCATATACTACCCGACCAAGCATCTCGTCAGCCTCACAAGCGAATTTCTAAGCTTTCATTCGAATCACGAGCAAGCTGCCACACGCAATACTCACCTTTTCGATCGCCGGTGGATTTCTTAAGAATAAACGAGCGCTGACTGATCGCGTGAGTGGATGATTAAACATGTCTTCAGCGGACCAGAAAATCTGATCTGATATGGTGCGAGTTCGCGAGTGATAGAAAGGCACTCTTTCTTGCGATTCATTTTAGGGTGCTTGAAATAAATCCAGAATGCTTCCAATGTTTTGCGAGTAGATGTTTGAGGCACACGCGCAAGAATTCCTACATTCTCTTCAAAATTCACTCTTTGATGCTCTTGTAGATCTTGTATAGAAGTATTGTAACATATATATATTATATATTGTAGCAGATTTTGTACGGAAGCCAGGTATTTTGCTGCTTCATTTGCGCGATTCGTCAAGTGGTCACTAAACTTGAAATTACAAATTTCTCAAATAATCGACCTTTACAAAATTTCAAACGAACGAATATTATTCGATTTGTGATCTTCAGATTGTTCGGATTTGAATATTTGAATAATACTACGTTTTAGAATTCGAATGAACGATTATTCGAAC
This sequence comes from Cylicocyclus nassatus, assembly GCA_958299035.1. NCBI lineage: Eukaryota > Metazoa > Nematoda > Chromadorea > Rhabditida > Strongylidae > Cylicocyclus > Cylicocyclus nassatus. Next base: position 24,080,903 of record CATQJL010000316.1, read on the forward strand.
AAATGGAGTTGGTCAAATATTCGACTATTCAAAAAATCGAATAATTGCATATGGTCGAATATTAATAACCAGTGCTTCACCTCTGCTTCCCAGAGGCTCGCACTGGCTCCTCTATCTGTGTTACTCTTGCTCGCATGATGTTGACTCTGAAACTGACCATGCGAAGCTGACCATCTCGAACGAATTGTAAACAACTACTTCCATGAGCTCTTCCATGTAGGAGCGGTAATTTGATAAGAAAAAATTTTTTCGTAGAAGATCAATAGAGATCTGAGCAAAAACCTTCGCAAATAATCAGATAAACCTCGACAAATTGATGATCTACGCAATTACTCTTTTTTGGCGCTGACTTTGCGTAAAAATAAATATTTTGCCCACTTTTTGGATTTAGATCTATGGTCTGCGCATTGTCTTGTTAACCAACTCCACTAATTCTCAAAAAGTATAATTCCCGGCCAAAAGTCGGTGGACCCGTTTGACGCGCAGTTTCTGAAGGTTCAATTATCGAATCAGCTTGTGCTCTTGCACTGCTTACCTACTTGCTGATAGGGTGCCATGACCAAAATTTCAGCTCAAGACCCTGCCTAAAACACTTGAATTTTTCTATGAATTTCGTGACAGACAGACATAAATACACACACAGACAAACAGACAGACACGCGCTTTAATTAAGTCATGATATTATATAATGATATTATTATATATTATATAATATTAATAATATATTCAACCATTCGAATAACTTAAGTGATTCAGTGGTTATAATCGCTATTTGATCTAAATTTGTAGCTGATAATTATAAGCGTAACAAATGGAAAAATGACTGGGTTATTGTCGCTTGGTCAGGGTCCTGCCTAGAAAACTGAGAAGAATTTTACTCAAACATGTAGTTCAATGTGTTCATTGTCCTTTGAGACGTCTACTAAGCCGTAATAACCTGGGTAGCGGACTACATGTCGCCGATAGGCTCCACCCTGCGCAAATAGCTGTTACATATCTGTGTTGTCTGTAACATGCATGACCGCTTTGTCTGTTGCAGATGTCCGCGTGGGACCACCTCCTTCGGTAATATAGTCCTCCCGATTAATGACCTTAGTGACATTTTCAAGTCCGCATTTATTCTTCCTCACAGAAGTTTTTCAAAAAAGCTACACAGAACTTTCTCCCAAAGCTGCAGAATCAACATTAAAAAAGCTTTTGTGATAGGCAGTGTAATTCATACCTTCGATAGTCAAGAGACAGAGGCTAGAAAGTGATAGTTGTTTGAGTTCCTGCCCCCTATAAAAAGTGAAGGTTGTTTCAGAAAAATAGACGAAAATTTAGAGATACAATTTAAATTAGAAAACTTAGAAAATTCATATAAAGCAGAGGTTAGCACATCACCAAATCTGAAACCTTAACTTGGTGGTTTCCTACGCAGAGTTTCGTCTCCAGGATTGCCGGTTAAATTGGGTGGCAACAACAACAAAGTTCTTTTTCAGTCAAAAAAAGCGCTGTTTAGCTGTGGCGTTAGTTGAGAGACTGAAAGAAGAAGAGCTTGTCAACAACTGAATTGAACATGTTAAACATGTCTGTAAAGTTGTGTTGCACATCGACGCCAATCTGATTTTTGACGCGTCCTTTAAATTTTCACCCCCGCATAGTCGTTTCGTACGCTGCGACGTTGTCTGGATTCTTCCGCTCATCATTCTGAGCGTGTATCGTCCAAGCTGGAAAAAATTCGTTGCAAAAGCACAGAAAGAGAACAAGGTAAAGAAAAACGCACTTTTTTGTATTTTTCACAAAAAAACGGCATAAGCAAAGAAGTAAGGTCGGCGACGTTGTTTACGTCATAGACAGAAACAAGACCTATCGAATACACAAAAAAACGAGTGAAAAAAGTTAAACTGAAGAAAAAAACCAGAGGTTTTCGAAAACGCCGTTTTTCGAGGATTCCTCGTTTAAATCCTAAAAAGAAGTTTCGCGACGTTGTCAGCGTGAAAATAGAGATCAAAAGCTTTAATATGATATATAGATTATCGAAATTGGGATCCGAACAACGAAGAAAAGGGTACCAGAGCCAAATGCCCCGCGCCCTGCATTTGAGGTAGCGAGGTAGCGCGCAGCGCGCGGAGACGCAGACGAGCAGCGGAGACAGACCAGAGCCGACGGGGCATTTGGCTCTGGTCGTGGATCTTCGCAGGGTCTCAACGAAACCCTGCAACATTATATATCATTGTGATCCTCATGAGACGGCCAGGAGCACTGACAATGTCGCGAGTCTTGAAGATCACTCCATAATGAGATAGACCAGCATCCATATGGCGACTTTTTGCGCAAGATTTGAGCGCAGTTTTTCGTTTTCATTGAACTCTAGCGGCTTTGATAAACTACCAACGTTCAACCGCAGTTCAGAGAAAGGTTAATTGAGAAATTTTGCCCTAGTTTTTGATTGAATTTTTGAATAAAAACCTTCTTTTCAACAAAAAAGGCCATAAAAACGCAATCCTTCGGTTTTTTTTGAGCTTCTTTTGAATGTCACTGCTATATTTGCCTCATTTAGATTTATCCCTATACGGTTATGTCATTAGTTATGTCATAATTTCCGGGGCTTCGCCCCGGATGACTTCTGTACTTCTCCTCAGGTGAAGGTTGTGTTCTATCATGACGCTCAAAGTGAAGGTTACCAGAGTATATGGCTCTATGTATCGAAGGTATGGTATTACACTGTAATTTATTTGTGATGGTCAGCATTGCGTGACTTCCAAAACTAGCACTCTGAGAGCCGAAAGTAATAGAATCAGTGAACCTCTATAGCAAAGGTGACACACTGTTGTCTACATAATAGTTTTGCGTGCATCTAAAATCAGATGAAGAAATGTCATGGATTTATCTATATGCTAGCTGGCTTACCCGGCTCCGCTCGGCTCTGTCAGAAACGATAAAGGTTCCATTCCTATCCCTGTAGAACATTTCCCTGTGCCCACTTCTACATGCAATTGCCTGTTCCCGCTGTTCTAGTAATCAGGTGCTCACCTACCTCTCTCACCAACTCCAGCCCCGTAGCTCAAACTTTGCAAAAAAAATCGATAAGATCGATAAAAGTAAGGATAATTTTAAAAACTGATGGCGCTACTCGGTTATTCAAGCCCCAAAATGTTTTTGCGATGGATCTTGCTCAAACTCGGCATATGGAAGGTTATTCGAGACGCTGATGACGGATATCGTATTTATTTAGTTAGTTATTTCGCGCGATAGCGCCATTTCCTGGGTCTACGGTGGGTACAAGGAAGAAGGGCACGTAAGAAGCTAAAGTCGTGGATATTGCTGAAACTTTGCTAGGGGGCTAATTGGTATGCTGGTTACGAATATCATACTCCTTCGGTATTTTAAGGCGATTTCACTGAGTTAGGGTAGGTATACTGCAGACCGGCGAAATCTCAGTTTTGGTTGAAACTCGGTCTAGAGAGATTCGACTTTCTGACCACATTTAATACACTCTCGCTGCGTTTTGAGACCTTTTCGCAGAGCTACGCTTGGTACATGGCAGCGGGTAAAAATTATGAGCCTGCCTGAAACCTTGGCAGTGAATTACCTTAAGTGCTATTTCAAGTATATAGTGCTCAATCCCCACGATAAAGGCAGTTTGTGTGGTAACCACTGCCGCGCGCGATACACCCTTAGGCTGCTTTGTCCAAGCAAAAAGCAGGGGGGGGGGGAGATTTGCCGCGTGCGTTACGCGCGTTGGGACACGTTATCAGGATGGCGCTGGAGACCGCCAAGCAAAACGACCGTTTCCCCATTTCGTGAATATCTGGGATCCAAATTGGCCCGAGAGCGAAAAAATGTCCATTTAAACCCTGCAACTCCAGCGGGCAAGCATCATATTCATAAGCAGCATGCTTGTAAACCGTTCCAGGTAAGGTTTTGAGCAAATTTGGAACTTCGACCCATCTACTGTACACCCACCGTAACTCAAGAAAGTGGCGCTATCCTGGCGCTATTTAGCGCACCAAATGTCCACCCTAGACGAAGTTTAGAGCAAATCTATGTTCTCGATCCCATACCGTATAACCACCATAACTATATGAAAAGATCCCAACATGCAAAGAGAGTATGAAATTCGTAATTAGCATGTCGAATAAGCCCTCTGGACCGAACTCCAGCCAAATTCATGATTTTGACTTCCTACCGCACACCTATCGTAATCACATGGGGAGACGTTCTGCGGAGAAAGTGTGATATTTGTAATCAGTATGTAAGATAACCCTTATAGACGAAGTTTGAGCAAGCTCTACGGCAAAAACAACTTTGGGATCCGGATAGCCGAATAGCGCCAAACTAATATTGCCTCGTAATCAGCATGCTCGATTACCCCCTGCGCCCACTCCCAGCTCCGTAGCTCAAACTTTGCAAAAAAATCGATAAAATCGTTGAAACTAATGGATAATCTTGAGAACTAACATTGGATTCGAAATCAGCATGTTCGATTACCCCTGTGCCAACTCCCAGCCTCGCAGGTCAAGCTCTAAAAAATAGATAAAAATCAATAAAATCGATATCGATCGGTGTCGAAAAGTAGCTTATGACACCCGCCGGTCCCGAAGTGTATGTGTGCCAAGTTTGGTCCGAATCGGTTTAGAAGTAAAAATTTCTGTTCGGAACATAAGTACAGACACACGTACACAAACAAACAGACATTCAGCTTTGTATATAAGATTAGCTGCTAATCTAATACTTGTTGGAAAATATCAATCGCTAAGTTCACAGTTTCTGTTGCAAGATTGATTTTCCACAAAGTTGTTTTAGCTGTATTCTTAAGGTTTGTACTTTTGTTGTAGGGGATCTTCCTTATTTTTTACTCGCAAGGGAAGGAAGATTAGTCGAAGTGGCATTTTAAAGATGAAATGTATGAGTTGTAGAGTTTGGGATTCTGATTCATATCTACCTTTGCTATCTGCTGCGGGCTCCTGGGTGGGGAGTCATGAAGGTTTTGGTGGGTAAAAATTTGAATGCAAGATTATTGTAAACTAGCTGGCAAACGCGGCTCCGCCCGGCCGTGTCATTATTGTATTCGTAATCAGCATGATTACCCCCCTGTGCCAATTCCCAGCCCCGTAGCTCAAACTTTGCAAAAAAATCGATAAAATCGTTGAAACTAATGGATAATCTTGAGAACTAACATTGGATTCGAAATCAGCATGTTCGATTACCCCTGTGCCAACTCCCAGCCTCGCAGGTCAAGCTCTAAAAAAATAGATAAAAATCAATAAAATCGATATCGATCGGTGTCGAAAAGTAGCTTATGACACCCGCCGGTCCCGAAGTGTATGTGTGCCAAGTTTGGTCCGAATCGGTTTAGAAGTAAAAATTTCTGTTCGGAACATAAGTACAGACACACGTACACAAACAAACAGACATTCAGCTTTATATATAAGATTAGCTGCTAATCTAATACTTGTTGGAAAATATCAATCGCTAAGTTCACAGTTTCTGTTGCAAGATTGATTTTCCACAAAGTTGTTTTAGCTGTATTCTTAAGGTTTGTACTTTTGTTGTAGGGGATCTTCCTTATTTTTTACTCGCAAGGGAAGGAAGATTAGTCGAAGTGGCATTTTAAAGATGAAATGTATGAGTTGTAGAGTTTGGGATTCTGATTCATATCTACCTTTGCTATCTGCTGCGGGCTCCTGGGTGGGGAGTCATGAAGGTTTTGGTGGGTAAAAATTTGAATGCAAGATTATTGTAAACTAGCTGGCAAACGCGGCTCCGCCCGGCCGTGTCATTATTGTATTCGTAATCAGCATGATTACCCCCCTGTGCCAATTCCCAGCCCCGTAGCTCAAACTTTGCAAAAAAATCGATAAAATCGTTGAAACTAATGGATAATCTTGAGAACTAACATTGGATTCGAAATCAGCATGTTCGATTACCCCTGTGCCAACTCCCAGCCTCGCAGGTCAAGCTCTAAAAAAATAGATAAAAATCAATAAAATCGATATCGATCGGTGTCGAACAGTAGCTTATGACACCCGCCGGCCCCGAAGTGTATGTGTGCCAAGTTTGGTCCGAATCGGTTTAGAAGTAAAAATTTCTGTTCGGAACATAGGTACAGACACACGTACACAAACAAACAGACATTCAGCTTTATATATAAGATTAGCTGCTAATCTAATACTTGTTGGAAAATATCAATCGCTAAGTTCACAGTTTCTGTTGCAAGATTGATTTTCCACAAAGTTGTTTTAGCTGTATTCTTAAGGTTTGTACTTTTGTTGTAGGGGATCTTCCTTATTTTTTACTCGCAAGGGAAGGAAGATTAGTCGAAGTGGCATTTTAAAGATGAAATGTATATTGTCTTGTAGAGTTTGGAATTCTGATTCATATCTACCTTTGCTATCTGCTGCGGGCTCCTGGGTGGGGAGTCATGAAGGTTTTGATGGGTAAAAATTTGAATGCAAGATTATTGTAAACTAGCTGGCAAACGCGGCTCCGCCCGGCCGTGTCATTATTGTATTCGTAATCAGCATGATTACCCCCCTGTGCCAATTCCCAGCCCCGTAGCTCAAATTTTGCAAAAAATCGATAAAATCGATATCGATCGATGACGAAAAGTAGCTTATGACACCCGCTGGGACCCGAAGTGTACGTGTGCCAAGTTTGGTCCGGATCGGTTCAGAAATGGAATTTTCTATTTGGAACACACGTACATAAATACAAACAGACATTCAGCTTCATATATAAGATTAGTCGTAATCTTTTCTTAACGTTCAAATAAGGCAGCAGCGAGTTGGTATTCTTGAATCAAGAAACTGCACCGAGTAACCCTACTATCAGTTAAGCCCTAGAACTAGATCTTGCATTTGACTTTTTACTCAACAAAAACCTTCATATCCTCGCCCAGAAGCCCGCAGCAGATATCGAAGACAGTTTTGGAATCAGCGTTCCGAGCTCTATAAGACAGTTCACATTTCATCCTGAAAGGTTACTTCGGCCAACATTCCTTCCCTTGTCAGGCTCAAAATAATTCTTGCAGAACCTACACGCCTACTCAAAGTATCATTCTTCTGTGAACTTTGCAACGCTTCGACTCTATCTCTTTGCGTCTACTAAATGTAAAGGCAGTCGTATTGAGTATGGTGACTAACATAAAGGCTGCCGCCACAAGTCAAGCAGCTTAGGTCCTCGCGACCGTCTTGCTCTGGCCTTGCGCTGCGTTAATGTATTTTTCAGGTATTTTGACATGCAAGAGGTGAGTAAGCTGGCAAGGCAAGTGGAGATCTTGGGATGAAGGGATTAATGGTGCCATCACGTGCTGCCTTGAAAGACTGTTGGTCCTTCACATGCTTATGCAAACTGTTTAAGGATTCGCTCAATAACGGCTTTGCTTCTTCACCCAAGTTAGAGCTTGAAAGTATCTGCGCATAATATCGCATCTCAACTGCTACAGGGGTGATTTCCAGAACATAGCCCACCACTCTAAATGAATTATGCGTAAGGTCCTGGCCAGACTTCGCTCAAAAGCGCCCAAAAGCACTCAAAAGCGCTCAAAAGCGCCCAAAGTGCCCAAATTTCTCTGATGTCTCTTCACTCTCTCGTGTGAGGAGAGTTAAGAGAAAGTGAGGATAGGTTAGAAAAGTTTGGGCTCTTTTGGGCGCTTTTGAGCGCATTTAAGCGAATTCTGGCCAGGGCCTAAGACTTGTCCTCATCAAGTTCTGGCATGACTCGCGGTTGCTTCAAAAAGGGAACTTTGCTAGCCATTCTGTCATATGATCATTCAATTGTATGACTGACCGATCGGGGACATACTTGCACCCAGTGTAACAGCTGAGGCTTACTTTGGACATCGGATGTTTGAATAAATGGTCTTCAGTCTTATATATAAAGCTGAATGTCTGTTTGTATGTATGTTTGTATGTATGTCTGTATGTATGTCTGTATGTATGTCTGTATGTCTGTATGTACGTATGTTCCGAATAGAAAATTCCATTTCTGAACCGATCGGGATCAGACTTAGCACACATACACTTCGGGCCCCGGAGGGTGTCATAGGCTACTTTTCATATCGATCGATATCGATTTTATCGTTTTTTTGCAAAATTTGAGCTACAGGGCTGGGAGTTGGCACAGAGGGGTAATCGAGCATGCTGATCACCCCCGTGGGGGTGATCAGCATGCTCGATTACACCCCTCTGCCAAATTCCTGCCCCCTAAGCCAGCTAGTATCGAATATTTAGATATGCACTTCTTCCACCCCTCGAATTTTCGAATATTGAGAGATTGTTTTCCGCAATGGTTTGAATATGCGAATTAAATGAGTTATTTTTACGAACCGTCGTATAAACAAATTTTCGAATAAAGGCCTTTTTCATATCATTACCTATATGATATTTTGATAATCATTTTTTTAATGGTCGGCCTGAAATGGTATAAAGAATCAAGGGATTTGGATTGTGCACACATGAACTTCGGCGTGAGGCGAATGCCACTAAGCTTTTTCACCGAGAATTATTGAGTGGAGCTATTGATTTATCGACTTTTGGCGTTTTTCGCTAATTTCGTTATGATCAGCCTAAAATGTTTGTTGAAGTCAAACGAAACTTTGTACACATTAACTTTTAGGTGGAGCAGGTGTTATCAAGTTTTTCCATCAATTAGTAATTCGTGCAATAGCAAATTTTCTGCAAAATTTCACATTTCCGCACTATAAAGTATCAGACGAACCTGCCCGCAGCGGCAGAGAGCGGCTGGTAATGGACTATTCGAATATGTCGAATAAATATTTTTTGGATATTAGACTATTCAAATATTCGAATAGTCGAGTATTTAGAATAAATCATTCGAATACGAATATTCGGCTTCAACTATACATGTGATAAAGCATTTTTGTGAAATCCTCATATGTAAGTTATTTCAGTACTCGGAACAACCATGTTGCAGTTCCCTGCGTTCTCACATACTCTTCCCAGGTAAGATACACATCCAAAAAGTTGATCTGAATTCTTTGACCTGAATTCACACTTTTTGTGTGAGCATAACCGTAAAATACAACGCTTATTTATCGTTGTTTGATAAAGTAAACTTCAACCAAACTTCGATCACCAAAGAAATCTTTCTGAGCCATAAGAGTGGCAGAACTATCGTAATATCGACTGAAGTTTGAATGTAGCTTAGAAACTAATACTTCGTGCACAGGCGGCTCACTGAATCTCCAACTCACTTTGTTGAGTATTTACAAAGTTAGCTTTTACAGCAGAGTTGGAGAAGCAGGCAAAAGTGCAGTAAAACAGTTAGAGCTTTCCGAATTACGCAATCAAGCGGCATAAATCATTTTGTATTGAACATCGAAAGACCTTACTAACCATTAGCGTAAATGAATGGTTTTTGGTTCTGCTTACAAAATAGGGCCAGATGACATCGCGGCAACAAAGTCGGATAAAGGAAAGTGAGCGAAACCCAAATGGAAAAGCAAAATCATTTTATCGGTTTATAGTAATTAACATAATCTAAGCATTTACACAATGAAGGTAAATCATCCAAGCATTATGTACTGGGTCGTTTCATAAGTTCGTACAAAATTTCGCCAAAGTTCAGTTGCTAGAGCATGTCCCGTTGTTGCGCACAACCTTCTGCCACCTTGTACTTAGATTTTCAACTGCGATTTTTTCTCAAGACTCAATGCCTCAAGTCTCAAAAAAGTCGTCTCACCACCGCCTGAGATCGGCTAGTATGAGAGCGGCACAAATGATCATTTGGTGGGGCGCGATTAAAAGAGTGCAGTGGATACCAATGTACCTCCCAATCAAGTCTTGCAGGGCAGTTTTGACGACTTTCGCCGTTCTAGCATTATTTTACCATGCAGAAAAACTACCTGGAGCTGTATTCTGAGTCATTTGTGCAGTAGGGATTCGTTTAGACCGTGCGATCGGGTTGAGTACGATATCGTTTCTATTTTTCCCCAGCACTTTTCAGTGCAAGACATCCTGCACATACCACAAAAAGTCTTGTTCAAAACACCCTGTTTTGACCCGTCGTTCTAAAAGCAGTAATCATCAGTTTTTTTCGTATTGATGGGCAAACGCCGTTTTCCATAATCGGCAAAAAATCCATGCAAAAACACTTCCTTATAAGAAAAAACTTAGCAAATATTTGCTTTTTTTCTTTGAAAAATTTATTTTTGAATGCGTAAAATCGAAGTGGGTCAGCTAGTGGTTCACCGAAATCATCAGGTTCATTGTTAAGAGCCTCTCAAAGAAATGAGGACGAGAATGAAAACGATACGAACTAACGATACGAACTTATGAAACGATCTAATGATCAGTAGAGGTCGATGCTAAGAGATCGATCGTTAAGACTTACCAGTCGCATGTGGCCGTGGAATGTTGCGGGACCTAGGAAAGAAACAGGCAACATGAAAGCGTAGCCTGAAAGTGTATAAATTTACTTTCGTCAATAGATGTAGAATCCCTTCGCAGGCTGGGCTCATGTTGAGCGCACTTCACGATTTAGTTTGATTATCTCCCATATTATCACAATCAGTGTACCCAAACCAGTAATCCATTCTTTTAACGTGAGTGATCTTGCTACTCTTTGCCAATTGGAAGTGCCAACCTTCTTCGAAATTCACTTCTCCATCTCATCCTTGGTCGTTCTACTGGACGATTTTGAAATGGTCGCTATTCCATTAGTTCTTTTGACCATGATCTCATTTCTGTTGGCGTATTTCCAAGCATAAATCCATCTCCTTTTCTTGATGCCAGTCGCCAAGTCTTTTCATTTGGTAAGGCCACGTAACCATAAATCCTTGTCTATTAGGCGACTGCCAACCATTCTCCGTTCTATACGTTTTCCAGCAGCACTAAGCTGTTGCTCTATCTTCATCGTCATTGTCCATGTTGCCGAGTGAAATAGTATGCTCAAGATAAATATAAGATTTTCCACTTGACCATCTTTGTGCCTCCCATACTGATTTTTACTGGCGTACGTGCAACTAGTTTGGTTTTCAAAGGATTGATCTTGAGACCGCTCTTGCATGAATGAATATCCAGATTATTTATCATCTTGTAATTCACCTTTACATTCTGCAAACAAGAATATATCATCAGCAAAACATTTGTGAGCCAATCACCATTTATGTAATAAACATAGTTGTTCCAGCTGGTTTTTTTTAAAACGTGTTCAAGTGTAGCCGTGAACAACTTGGGTGAAAATAGATATCTTTGTCTCACTCCACCCTCAACATTTTACTGATGCCTTCATCGACCTTTGCGGTAGATTTTGATCTTCGTGTAGACTTGACGAAGAAGAATGCTGCCAGTAAACTCCTTGCTCTAAGAGAAATCTAAAGTCCATTCATTCCAACGGTGTCGAAAGCTTTTTCATAATCTACAGATACCATCAAAAGTGGGAAATTGTACTCACTTGTGCGTTAAATCAGTTCATTGATAGCATGGATTTGATCAACCGTTGAATAATTTTTACGGAAATCTGCTTGTTCTCGTGGTTGCTCTTGGTCAGAATTTTTTCTAGTTCAAGCAGCTTATAAAGAACCGGAAGCAAAGGGGTTGGGCGGTAGTTGCGTAATTTATCCGAATTTCCCTTTTTGTAGAGTAAGATGGTTACTGAATTTGCCATCTTAGTTGGCACTGTGCAGGAGTAGAGACATTAATTGGATAGCTGTGTTATTAAGTGAATAAGACGTTTTTTTCCTTGCTTGATCATCTCTCCCTTGATGCAGTCATGTCCGGGTAATTAGCCCCTTTCATCGAATTCAGTGCCATGGTTATTTCATCTTGTAACAATGGATGGCAGGTCTCTTGTGAGTTGTGTAGAGCGTATGACATCGACAACTCGAGCACATATTCTTTCGAAATAAGAACTAACTATACAGCAAATTTCTGATCGTGCTATATATCTTCCCCTTCTCATCGCTTATTTTAAAGAGGCGGTGACATCTATATGACAATTCTCCCTTCACTTTTCTCAGGCTACTTCATGACCGTATAGGTTCCTCTAGTGTTTGCAATAATGAGAGCATATGTCAGCTTCTATCATTCTTCTCTACAATTTGCAACATTCGGCTTAGGCAACGTTGATTAGTCTAAACATCATTTTTTTCATTTCTTAACTATTCTTCATCATGAGGTAATTTCTTCCGAAATACAGCTGCAAACGACTGTGTTGCGTTGGTGATATATTTGTATAGTTCTTCATAACCATCTGCCGGAGGTCATAGAAAGGAAGGGCATTTGATAGAGATCTCTTGCTTGTAGAGCTCTCAGTTCACACGTCTTTGAGTTTTGGATCTTTCTTCCTTAGTTTATCTGAGCTTGGCCAATAAATCTTTCCTCGTAAAAGAAGTAATCGGTTTCATAATTTAGGATCCAGTTCCCCGTACATTGGATATGTTTAAAAGAATGGATGTGATTGATACAGCTGAAAGTTTCATCATCATGTGATTTCCAAGTTCATCTGCGTCCTTTACGAGTTTGGAAGAAGGTGAACATTGCACGGAGACTGTCTCGCAGAATTTAATGATCGTTTGTCTTCGAGCGTTCCTATCTGTGTTATAACCGCAGCACTATTGAAGTCTCGATATGGTTCAGTCGTCTACCAAGTTTTGCGTGAGGGTCTCCAGTACAGTTGTATGTACTTCTGACTCACTATTCTTGGAACTCATGCGGCACGTTCTCTTGCTATGGACTAAGCATTTCTGAAGAACTGTTTCTGCTTGGTCTGTCGTTGCTCGTCTTCGTAGTCCTCATTTGCTTTGGGAGATACGTACGTAGAGAAAAATCTGTTAATGATTCCACCTATCTTCACATCCAAACTTGAGATTCTTTCACTTTCTTGGATAAAGGCTGATACGTAAAATAAAATTCGATCACTTACGAGAAAGCCTGTGCCGGAGGGTCGTTGCGCATGTTCGGGACCAGTAATAAAATCGTTCGAATGTGGTAGATCAGTACATCCAGACCCCCTCACGTAGTTCCGTTAGGGCCAGTACATCCAGTCGTGTGTTCTTCAAGGTTTCTTGCAGTTCTAGATGTCGGCTTCATCCGACAGACGTCTCATTCCAATGATTTCAACGTGTATACAGTCGTGGTTAAGGTCATTCTTGATCTTGCTTTTCCGAGGCTTTCTGGATCAAGGGGTTTGACGTCCGGAGGGGCGAGGAAGAGGGTCAAAATGACCGATTCGTCGAGGAACGTGTACAGGATGAACCCCATTTCAATGATGCTGCTGTAAAAAGGGTTGTGCAGCGTGTAAAAAAAGTGTATCGGTACTCCCAATAAACACATGTATTTTTCGTATTTAGATTCTACAACTACGGATACATTGGTGGTATCATAGCTCACGAGATGATGCACGCATATGATATAAAATGTAAGGCGCTTTGGTTCGTTTGTAGAAAGATTTTATATTCAAAATCAACTATCGTTTGTTCATCAGTTATCAACTCACTGTTGCCCATGTTGAGAGCTACACCTCATCCCGCTTTCACCTCATTCAGAAGTAAATCGTTACAATTCATTCACATTTTGACGTTTTTTTCGCGTTTGTTTTCACCATCCTTTGTGCTAAAGCTATTTTGTAAAGCTTGCTTTGCTTTGTGACATATTTGTTGCCTTTTAAATATACTCTGCGTTAAATTTTCACCAGCAGAGTTGCGTTGGGGAGTTCTATTTGGCAAAAAAGAATGATTCAAGTTGAAAAAAGGTTTAATAGCATTGATTATCAGCCCTTTGTTTGACTTTTGCAACCCTCTGTCAATGTTCGGTTATAGCTCAATCAGACTGCACCACTTACTGAAATCAAACTTGACCCGTTATTGTAATTTCGTGAACAGGATGGAGGGGAGAAAGATCTCATTCATTCCTCCGTTTGTTGTATATAATGGTACTTTGAATTACAAATTAAGGCTGCACAAAGGTAGATAATTTGAAGCTTTATGATCTCCAACAGCGATTTGGACAATTTTTGATACGTCATGTAAATTATGAACAAGGTGCAGTGGGTCTGTTTGAGCTTACGAGGGAAATGGTCAGAAATCGAAGTGGCTAATCCAGACAAGCTGCATACCATTAAATGCAGCATGAAGCGCTGACTCTAATTCTGTCTTCCTTACCTGCTTTTCGCTTTTCTGGATGAAGCTATAAGCCATTAAAAACCATTATTTTGCTAAGAAATTATGCGTGAAATTGAAAATTTAAGCGTACAGTGCCACGCTCGCCTTAATGCTGGGCCAAAACACGCAGCTAGCTTACTTCAGATTTTTAAAACCAGAAGCTGAGCTAAAAGTGCAATGCGCTTAAATTCGCTATTTTTACGTGTGATTTTTTCACAATAAAACCGCTTGTAGCTTCGTCCACAGAAGCGATAAGCAGATAAGGAAGACAGATTTGAAATTAGCGTTTTATACTGCGTCGGATGATATACAGCTTGTTTGGTTTGGCCACTTCGACCTTCTGACTAGTAGATGGAAATGCCAACGCTTTTTCAAAAGGTAAACTTCAGTCAAGATAATTCATTGATTTCCGTGCTATCCGCAACATTGCTATTGGGTTGTGTAATAAGTTCGTTCGCATTTTTTGTTTTAGTTTTTTCTTAATATGCAAAGCTTTCCACGGATCTCCCTCATAAAGGGATCATAGGTCGCAAGGCCACGTGGGTCGTCCCCAGGTGCCGGACGGGGAGTTAATCGCCGACCAAAAGCGACCCCAGCGCTTGCTCCGAAAAGCAAGCGGAGCCGGGGGACGGACTCCCTGCCTCCACTAAAAGATTGCACTGTAATTTCCCGGGTAGGTGTGTGGGGAGATGAGTTCAGAGTCACCTCTAACAAATAAGCTCCGACCGTCTCTCGTGGGGTTTTGAGCACAAGCTATCCCTGAGATCAAAATCTTGTTTGACATAGTTATAAATGAAAAGCTTTTTCAATCTTGGAAGAGCCACTGGTAAGGCAGCGCCAGTGGGGACAACGTTTGAAAGGCGTTCTAGGCTGCCGAAAACGAGACGGATAATGATGATGATCTGTACTTACAACGCAAGGACGCTGGCATCGGACGCATCTATCGAAGACCTCATAATGCAAGCAAGAAAGACCAAGTACGACGTTATCAGACTGACCGAGACAAGGAGGCACCACCCGCTGAATGCCACATTTGAGACTGGAGAAGAATTGTTCCTAGAAACACGCGACAGTCGAGGAGTAGGAGAAATGGGAGTCCTTGTCAACATGAGTTTGGCCATGAACATTGATTCTTTCGAACGACTCACAACTCTAATCGGACGTTTGCGAATACCAAGATGCTAATTAATACTTACCTTAACCGTCTTCATTGCTTACGCTCCAACATCCAGCTACAACGAGGACGAAATTAAGGCATTTTATTAATTAGACTGTAAACTACGTTTTGCAACTGGTTCCATAAATTCACTCTCTTTGGATATGGCGCGCTCAAACTTTGGCATTATGTAGAGATTAATGTGTGCTACAAGTAGGCACAAATTGTTCAAATTTTGAACACGAAATAGAAAAATTCAGGCATTTTTCGAAAACTAGTGAAATTTGAGAATATTTGGGGTTTCAAGCGAAAATGAAGTTTTTGGCAGCCTAGACCATGCGCAGTATCCGGATTCGTCTACAATTTATTGCTAAAGGTTGACTCCTTTGGCCTAATGAGAAAGAGACAAAATTTAGGGGCATGTCGAGATTTGATGTCGAACGAGTCAATGTACGCAAGAGCTGCTGGGGACGACCGTCAATGACTAGAAAGTCCGAAGCTCAAATTCCGCCGAGACTTTACATAGTAGGGTTATTTGGTCTGCTAAACACGAATATCATATTCATTTGTTGAATCAACGCCTCTTTGCTTGTTTAGGGTGAGACCACATATCGTACAACTACACTAATCTTACAAAAAAGCCGTTAGCACGCAACTTCAGTATCATTTTCGTGATCAGCATGTCGAATAACTCCCCTATTTCAAGTTTCAGCCAAATCCGTCAATTTTTAAAGTTTTTCCCTTCATACCATATACCTACCGTAACTGTCATTGTTTAGGCAGAATAGCAGCTGCACTAGTGATTACGTAATAGCCTACACAATGGCAAAATTTGGATGCCTCACGTTGGGAGAGAATGAATTTATGAAACCAGTTGCAAAACTTAGTTTACAGCCTAATATATGGACTTGGAGAAGTTCTACAGAGAAGATCATGCCTTTTACAAGATCATCGTGGTGACTTCAACGCGAAGATTGGAGCTGGAAGGTCGACTGCAGAACTTAAAATCGGAACCCGTGGTTTACAATGGAACAAACAAGGGGAGAGATTGTTCCCTTGTTTGTTCCGCTGTAAAGTGATAAATTTAGGGCCGCATGCACTAACATGGCCGCGGGGAGGGGATCGCAGCTTAAAAGAAAGCTTCATATTTCGAAACTCCAGATACTTGGATTTCACGTTCTGTACCTATCCGTAAGTCTTCCTACTATCCTTCACTATGAACATGTTGAACAGGAGCGAGAAGCTGTACAAACCTCATTTTCCATCTTTTGTACGATCCCTGATGATCCCCGGCGCTTTTCTTTAAAGTCATTTTTCTTTCTCCGAAGTTAACGAAAAACTTCCAAAGTTGTGCAGATTATCTAACCCAACAGTGCTAAGCATGTTGCTGATAAGAACAAATGATGTTTTGAAGTCATGAAATTTTCGATGATCCACAGGTCGAAATTTGGGGTGTACCGAAAAATTCGATTTTTCAAAAATTCGTTTGTTCTCATCAGCAACATGCTTAGCACTGTTGTGTTAGGTGTTCAGTATAACTTTGGAAGGTTTTCGTTAACTTCGGAGAAAGAAAAATGACTTTGAAGAATAGATGTTCGTCCCCCAGGGATCATCAGGAGATCCTACAAAGAGCTGGGAAATGCGGCTTGTACAGCTTCTCGCTTCTGCTCAATATGTTCATAGTGAAGGATGGTGAGAGCACTTACGGACAGGTAGACAGCGTGAAATCCAGATATCCGGAGCTTCATGATATGAAGCTTTCTTCTGAAGCTGCGATCCCCTCCCCAGCGGAAATGTTAGTGCATGCGGCCCTTAGTTTATCATTACGACGAGGACTATCCATGGAAACTCACAGTTTTAGAAGCCCTCTTCCCGACAGTGGACCTATGAATTGCCCGGTGGAGAGTACCATAACGAAATTGATTACATCATCGTTAACAGAAAGTACTGCATGACGGACGTCGCTGTTGTTCCGAAGTTTCTACGGGATCAGACCATCGTCTCCTACGCGTCAAATTCTACTTTTCGCGAAATGGAGAGAAAGCCGTTGAGTTCAGGAAACATCGTCCTATGAATACCATCAATTGGGATCTGTTTTTTCCGATATCCGGCTCATGGCCAGATACCACGATGGACAACATCAACGAAGACTACGAACGGTTCGTGCAACATTTCCACGATTGTGCCAAGGAAGCTCAAAGTCTAAGAAGCACAAGGCGTCTCACTATGGAGACTTTGGAGTTGATACACCAACGTGGACGCGCACGATCCACAGGCAACTACCGGCTGACGCCGAGCTTGCGAAGCGATGCAGAGAAGCAATAAAAGAAGACCTCAAGGAGAGAAGAGTAGCAGTGATGGTTGGCGTCGCGGAGGCTGGAAGAAGTATACGCACCTCGCGCGCCGAAGCTTCGTTAACTTCAAGACAAAAATGACTGCACTTCGTCGTCCTGACGGAACCATAACTGCTTCCCGAAGATCAATGGAGAAGGTCATCCACGACTTCTACTCGGATCTTTTTGCGAGCCACGTCCACCTTCCACCATGCCATCTCCGCCTGTTCTTCCTCTCGTAATTTGTCATGCTATCGTGTCGATGAAGAACCGTACAACATCCGGTCCCGACAAGGTTGAGCCAGAACATCTGAAGAATCTTTCGGCAGTTCCTATCAAGACGGCAAGGCTTTTTACGCGGTCCCTCATGGAAGGCAAGGTTCCAAGACAAAGAAAGACCAGCAAAATTGTGTTGCTGTACAGGAAGGGAGATCCCTGCGACATCGGCAATCATCGCCCTATATCCCTGTTGCCTGTCTACAAACTTTTTACGTGAGTTACCCTCAACAGAATTGGAAGAGAATTAAACGAAGGACAACCGTGCGAGCAAGCTGAGTTTCGAAGAGGATTCAGCACGAAAGACCACATACACACGTGTCAAGTCTCATTAAAGTGCACGAAAGTATAAAATGCCGCTCTGTCTCACTTCCATCGACTTGATGAGCCTTTGACTTGGTTGAGACTGAACCCATCATCGATGCCTTGAACAATCAAGGTATCCCTACTCAGTACATCAAGAAAGTTCGTGAGCTGTATAACGATTCCAACCAAGGACATCACCATCGACTGAAAAGAGGCGTGCGACAAGGCGATATTACATCGCCGAATCTATTCAGTGCCGTTCTGGGGCCGTGCGTAAGTTGGAATGGGACAATATGGGAGTGAAAGTCGACAGCCGGCGATTACATCACCTTCACTTTGCTGATTACATCGTATTGATTTGATTTCTTGTACAAAATTTGCTGAATTTCGCAGTTGAAAAAAAATAGACGTTTTACAAACTATCAAGGTTGTCGAGTTTGATAGCGGTTACATCTTCTCTATTTTTTGACTTCGCGGCAAGCCGTTTGAGGATACTAAAGTTGGTGAGCTCCCTGCCTTGAGGTCCCCCCTGCCCGTTCGCATGGGTCCCTGACGGATTCGTCCGTTCTGGGTTAAGTTGGTCAGCCATGCCCCGGTAAGTATTACCAGCCAATCGCGTCCGGAAATGGGAAAAGGATCTCGGCAGAGCCCCCCTCACCTTCAATGGATGGGAACGACCTGGTCAGCCCAGCAAGGAGATGTGATCGAAAATTCATTCATTGGTTATTTTTTTCCTGATCAAATTTTGGCGCACTTGTTTGTATTTAAATAAATAAATAAATAATAGCACCAAGCATCACGCAAGCGGAACAAATGCTGGCCCAGTTTGACGAAGTAATGTGGAAAGATCGGTCTACTGCTAAGTCTAGCGAAGACGATGTTCATGAGGAACGGAATAGTGCCTGATGCTCTTTTCATGCTCAACGGGACGAACATCACCAAATGCTCAAGCTACACTTATTTAGGTCGTGAACTCAATATGATGAACGATCTAGCCTAAGTGAGCAGGAGGAAATGTGCAGCATGAGGAGCACATAAGATAATTGAGAACGTAGTAAAGAGGATCAAGAACATCCGGCTCTGCTCCCATCTTTTCAACTCACGCAAGTGAGGCAAGGACTACGAGGTTCTACCCTACGTCAACGATCGAAGATCAGGGACGCTGCCGCGTACGCCAAGCAGAACAAGATAAGATGGGCCGGGCACGTAATGCGTTTCGACGACAACCGGTGGACGAGAGCTGTAACAGATTGGATACCACTGCGCGTCAAACGCGAACGAGGAAGACCGCCGACGCAATGGTCAGATATGTTCGCGAAGTCCTCTAATGAAGTTTTGAGCGTTCCACGTGTTCCTGGTGCTATACGTAAAACTGGTCAACAATCACCCGAGACAGGGACGAATGGAGGCATCAGTGGTACCTGCTCGTGTGACACGATCAACGGGGATACAGGTGATACAGGTGAATGCAAAGCGTTTAGCGAGATGCTTGTATGCGTTGGAAAGCTCCAAGTCTGCTTCCCAAGCAATTACCATTATTTTCTTCTTTCTCAAGAAATTAATCGAAAAATTCGACTGGAAACCTAAAAGTCCGAGAAGGTTAAAATTCCATTTTCGACATCTTTTTTTTCTTCTAAGTCTCAAAAAACCTGAAAACAACTGAAAACAAGAGACTAATCACTTATGCACTTACTGCCAGTGTTTATACTTGTTCACGTCATCTCACCGACCCTCTGATGCCATCTTTGCAACAGTCGCCGGAGCAAGACTTTGTCGCAAAGATTCTCGTAGAGCAGACTTAGAGCTTTTGGATGCATACAAATTTTTTGCCCGATGTTTTGTAAGATACTGAGAAAGGGCTGAAACAAAAACATGTGAACGAACTTATTACACAACCTAATATCTATTTTGGAGAATTCCCAAGGAAGGAGGGGGAGGGGGAATTCGTTTGTTGTTTCCTGCGACAAGCAATGCTTAAAGACCTAGCGCTTACAACCGCTTGTGCCGTGGTGCTCAAACAAGATGCAACAATTGATCTTCACACAGCCAGTACCTTTTCGACGATTATCTCCGGTGCTAAATCCGTCGTCCTTTACCGTGTATCCACTCGTTTCAGCGCGAGGCGGGAAAAGCGGCGTTGCCCAATCGGTTCATGTCCAATAAAGTTGTGGGCAAAAGTGGAAATGTAATTCTTAGGACCGCATGCATCAACATCCCTGCCGGGAAAAAGATCGCAGCTTAAAGGAAATCTTTATATTTTGAAGCTCCAAATATCTGGATTTCACGTTGTTTACCTATCTGTAAGTATTGCTACAATCCTTCACCATGAACATTTGAATAGGAGCGAGAACCTGTACAAGCCGCATTTTCCAACTTTTTGCATGATCCCCTAGTGAACCCCAGCGCCCAACCGTCTTTTCTTCGAGGTTGTTTTTTTTCCTTAGGGTTAATGAAAATGTGCCAAAGTTTCACTGAATTTCTAAGCAAACAGTGCTAATCTGTTTCTGATAAGAACAAATGATGTGTTGGAATCACAAAATTTGCGAACCACTAGTCGAAGGTTTGGCAACTTTGGAACGTTACATCTAAATTTGATGAAAGAAAAATAACTTTGAAGAAAAGACGGTCGGGCGCTGGGGATCATCAGGAAATCATAAAAAAAGACGGAATATTCGACTTGTACAGCTTTTTGCTCCCGTTCAAGGTGTCCATAGTGAGGATGGTGGGAGTACTTACGGGTAGGTAGGCAGCGTGAAGCTCAAATGTCTGGAGCTTTAGGATATGAAGCTTTCTTCTGAAGCTGTGATCTCCTTCCCCGCGGGAATGTTAATGCATGCGGCTCGATGTTCGTCACTCCGCATGCGAAAATCGTAAGTAGTCGATGTACATTTGCAC
The DNA here is from genome assembly GCA_958299035.1 of Cylicocyclus nassatus. Taxonomy (NCBI): domain Eukaryota; kingdom Metazoa; phylum Nematoda; class Chromadorea; order Rhabditida; family Strongylidae; genus Cylicocyclus; species Cylicocyclus nassatus. The sequence continues at coordinate 24,101,976 of CATQJL010000316.1, forward strand.
TTGAAAAAATGATATGAATTAGTCGTATTTTTCATAGGACTTGTTATATCTTGATTGACAGGGGATTCCAATATAAGCGTCACGGTCGGCGTAGCTCGGGTCCTCGCGAGCTGCATCGCTTTGGCCTTCGACGCGTTCGCGAACGTGTCTCGAGGTTGCTACTTTTGAAAGCTAAGATCATTCTTTGCGCAAGCTAAGTACAAATGAGAAGTTAAAGAAATACAAAAAGTTAAGTTAATAAATGCTCGGAAGTGTGTAAAGCAATTAGAGAATAACGTATGTTATACCATGATAGGACTACACTACTTGCAACTCACTATATTACAGCGATGTCAAAACTTTCAGTTATCCGCTACAATGAAAATGGTGATCGACTACCCTCCTGGCTGCCTGCCAACTTTACCAAATCTCATCTTTCAAAAATGAATTTGATGCAAAAAATGTATGAGAGGCCTTTGAATGTAAGTTTTCGTAAGATTCTTTCTTGTAAAACCGTGCACCAAATTTTACTACAGAGATTAGGTTACGATGCACAGGAATACACAAAACAAGAGAATTTCGCGGATATTCACGGAATAAGATTGGCTTACAGGGCAAGCTTTGTTATTCGTTTTACACACAGGTTTCGGCTTTATGCAATACCTTCACTTAATTTACGCCGACTGAACTCGTGAAATTGAAAACTAAGATTCTACATTCAGTGATCATTAAATGTGGTTCCCAATCACAAGATACAATGCACGGTAGCATAATTCAAATATTTGATTTTTTGTCAAGTGCTTTACTGATGAAGATTATTTAGTAACTGAGATGTCTAGTCTAACGTTTTGAAAAAAAACCAGATTGTGAAATCGAATATTTCAACAAGATTATGTTCGAAAGTGAAATCAAATCGAATATTTAATACATTCGACAGTTTGAATTCCCTAAAGAAAAAATTACAAAATTTCAATTTTTAATTGTCCAATGTAGCTGTTAAAGATCCAATGTAGTATCATCGTTATGTTAGGTATCGTAAGTGCAAATCAGTGCACAGTGCCAGAAGGAATTGCCTGGGAAGACAAACCTTCTTTAAATCCAAGAAGGGCAAGCCGCTTAATCAAATCGTCAAAGTGCAGATGGAGCATGGGAACGGATGAGTAAAATCGGGTTGAAGACATGCGCTGTCATATCCTTGCATTCACAGAAAAGCTGTTCAAGAAGTTGGTGCGGGAAAGAGTCAATCAGGCTCTGCGGATGTCTTTAGTGATGATAGCGTCAGGTATAAATAAGTCAAGTCCGAGCTGCATACGCACAGCTTTTATAGCAACGAATACATCTAGATTTTTCGTACAAGGCTTCTTCGCATTGATGTTGAATGTAGTACGTTATTTATGGAGATTTCTTCTCAAAATTCATATTTTACTAAAGTCCTCTACTCACTTATTTGCTATTTAGTCATTTTTTCATTATCAATTATCAACTCAAAGACTATAACCTAATAAGCAATCGATGGTACAATGGTATGGTATCGATGGCATGTATACATCTAAGGCAGTCATAAAAATTTACGAAGATTACTGAATTTTTTGCTTAAATGTATTTTCAATCAGCTCCCAAGCTTTATCTCCCATATCAATTCTATCTCTCAGTCGTAAGCGGTTTTCTAAGGTTAAAATACAATCGCCGTAAGCGGATTACTATAACATCTTGCTAAAATTTATCAAGTAGAATCGTTCATTGCAATTACTTCCATTGATAAGCTTTAGTTTTATACTTCTTGCCTCCTTCTTGATTGATTAGATCAGATTTAGCTTTATATTGTTTTTCTTGCTAAACTCTCCGATTGTACCTCCTTTAATAGATTGTTTTGTAAGCTGGGTCAAGCCTATGCAAAATTTATGATTGCTGACGTTTCGCTGGAAGGCTCTTCAAGTGAAGTGTATTGTTGCATCCTGGTCATTAGCAAATGTACATAGAATCTTATTTTTACGTCAAATACAATTCCGGTGACAGGCTGCCAATTTTACTTTCTAACCATTTTTGTAAGTCTGAAACATATCAACAAATATATCGTCTGATCCTCAAGAGCTCCCTGTAGTTATCTCTGTAGTACCGCACACGCATTCATTTTATTGCATTTCGCTTAGAACTTTGCAGTAAACAATCTATTATTCCTCCAAAATGTGTTGAAAGTAAAAAAGGCCAGAAACCCGAGAGGGCGAGCAGTGGCGTTAGCTGAGCTGTTCAAAGCGATTCCCTAATTGCATATGCGTGTTATCGCAAATACTTGTTTGAGATGGGCTTGAATTTACTAGTACAAACCCCAACGAAAATTGGCGAAACTCATCCTTACCTTCAGGGTAAACTTTAGGAACAAAACAAAGAAGGCGAAAAACAATCTTTTAGTGGTAAACAAAATGCAGTGAACACCCTATTTGCTAACATGTATCTAGCTCATAGTTGCGATAGGGGGAGTGATGGATCTCACCCCATTCACTTTGAGGCCAAAATCCAGATGACACCCTTCAACTGGGCTGAGATTGGTATTGTACTCTGAGAATATAAAATAAAAATCGTTATCAAAAAGTTTTGCAGGCTAAGTACCTCAAACACCAAGTATCATAAATCTACAAAAGAAACGGTATTTATGTTAATTCATAGCATTTATTTATTAAAAAAAGCATTCACAGAAGCACAAACTCTTTCCGAGCATTCATAAATACGTCCCTGAGCGTGACAGTTCCATGAAAATTAATCAATCTTATTTTAGTAATATAATCAACACTTCTTTGTTCAAAGCTACAACTCTGTCGGGTATATTGCGACGGTAAGTGAGGACACAACATCAGTTAATTTTTAAAGTACATAAAATCCCTCATATCTCGCGGCACAGAAGATCTAGAAAAAAGCCGAAGGTCTACGTCGATTCTCCATGATCTCAGCTTTCGAATGGTATACAGCATGTTAGGGCTTCTTTGCTTCCCGGCTCAAAAAAGCACTTGCTCCGGTGACCCATAGAAGCCAACACATTGTAAGAGCGAAGTGGAGCAAGCTAATAGTAAAAAATGTGCTGTGAATAGACATCGTTATCACCACTAACGGCAACGCGAGCGGACGCGTCTAATTTTGCGTACTTATCGTTGTTATATGTTTATGTTTCTTTAGTGAAAAGTGTGCTGTTGATGACACTTATCCATCGTTATCAACAACGACAGTTGACGAGGAACCTAAAATATTGCATATGTAAGTCTATAATATGCTGCGGATTGAAAGTTATGCCATTAGATCATCAGATTAACAGCATTGACGGGGAACGTAAGCGAACATTGCATATTTAAGCGTGTTTGTCTGCGGTTATGACACTGTAAAATCGTAATTCTCAACGGCGGTATTTCATAATATTAAAATGAAGCATTTTATTTCTCGATTTATTCTGTTATTTACAGATCCTCGTGTCCTAAATGTATGCCACACAACTTGCACCTGTCCTTCTCGAAATCCTTGCTTGTGTCGTAGATTGCACGGACAACCAACAGGAGAGGAACCCTAGCAGGCCAAAATTTTCAGTGGGAAAGCGATTGTGCAAACCTCGCTTCTCTGAAATATCTACTTTTTACCTGGGAACCGCTGCGCAAGGAAATGACAACGAGTGTGACAAATTCCTTGAGATTGAGTTCCCATTTGAGGAATGTCGGACTTCTCGAAAATTAGTTCTCATGCCGTACACTATAATGGCTTCTGACACCAAGTCCAAGTTCAGCTCCGCTACGGCTCCCCTACTATACTTGGGACCGAATCGAATAATTATTCGATCATTCGAATAAATCATTCGAATGCGAATGATTCGAAAAGTCGAATATTCGAAAATCTGAGATTTCGAATAAAATTCGAAAGCCGAATACTCGAAATTTTCAGTTTTCGAATATATTCGATAGTCGAATATTCGAAAATCTTCATTTTCGAATAATATTCGAGAGTCGAAAATCAAAAATTTCGAATATTATTCGATAGTCCAATATTCGAGGGTCATTCATTCGATCATTCGATGTCCATCAAATATTTGAATATTCGTCGAGCACCGAATATTCGGCAATTCGATAAGAATTGACTATTCGAAAATTCGATAAGCACCAAATATTCGAGAATTCGATATGCATAGCGTATACGGGATGTCTTGAAGGTATCTACACACCGTTTGATCGCTAATACCTCTCAAAGTCTTTTGCCAATTGAGTAACATCCAGTAGGGATGGCTTCAGCTTATAAATACAGCAGAAAGCGAATCACCCATGTTTTTCTTATTGTGTGTTATCGCAATGGAAAACTCCAGCTTATAGACCAAATGCAAAACGAGACATCCAAAAAAATTGCCCCCAAAAAAGGTCTGAAATTTGTGCAGCAGTGTTCTTTCGCATGCTGATTTTACTACGCATGAGTTTTCAAGCTTTTGAAATGGCAATCACATTTTTGAAAGGCGTTGAAAAACACTTGTTACGGTGTATCGTTTGTTCCCCAGCAAATTTCCCATAGGTACCACGTTATCTCGCTGCCTTTCGCTATTTTGAACGTGTTAACCTCAGGCAGTTCCGTTGAAATCTCAGGAGAAACGTGTCAAAAAGAGCGAAAGGCAGCGTCGCACCACGTACGCACGCTGGCTCACATGGAAACTTTTCTTGGGGACACAGGATACCTGGCATAAGTTTTGAAAAAAGCATTACGGTTGAGTGCAAATTCTACATAAAATAAGTGTCTTTAGAAATATAAAGCAAGACTTTCAGCCCTTTTGATTCTTTTTCTGGATATGGCTCTTGATGTTTTGAAACCCGCTTCAGTCTTACGGTAATTTTACAACAGTGAAAAGCGATTGATAAATCGTCTATCTAAGTTGATGTCAGCCTACAGATCTACATACTGTTGGGACCGCTCTATATCCAATCGCAACTCTCAGTGAGGGTATATAATCTTCTTTGAAGTACGAAAAATCTCTTCACAACCGTCACAGGAGTAGCTTTTAGGACCCTAAGTCTCTTCATGTCACGACTAAACCGTTTTTCCATCGCAATATGTACCATAAGAATGTGTCCATTCTTAGCACTTACATGAAACAATTTATTCTTAGTGTTTTGGCCATTCACAAGCAGTCTCAATGACGTAAATTATTCGGTCAGTATTCGAAAATCGAATGATATTCGAAAATCGAATAACATTCGTAAACCGAATATTATTCGAAATTCGAATAACGAATGATATTCGATATTCGAATATTCTTCGATTCGAAATTTTCATTTTCAAATAATATTCGATAGTCGAATATTCAAGAATTTCGATTTTTGAATATTATTCGATATTCGAATATTCGAAATTTTCAACTTTCGAATATATTCGATATTCGAATATTCGAAAAAAATTTCGAATTTCCTCAAGTATATCCCCTACTTTATAGCAGCTTACACAACCGCAAAAATGAGACGTCGTGTCATGGGGAATCAATGCAGTAGGAGTTCACGTTCCAGGAACTTTGACGTCATTTTCACTCATAACTTGGGAGATGCTGCGATGAATCGTATCAGCGGCAAAATCTTGGAGATGGGTTCACGTGTCCAATCGCAAGCAGGAAATCCCTTAGACTACCCAATTATATTTATCCTGATGGAGACCCCGACAGCTAGAGCGGATAAACTCTGACTAAAAGAACGCGTAAAAGATGTGTCTTACGCTGCAGCATGCCCGCCGAATTGCTATCCAAGATGTCCAGAAAGTTCTGACCCAAAAGGAATATTGGAATGTAATGTTTGATAATGCTATCGATGTCCTTGTTGTGAACAAAAACACGCGCACTATCAGACACAACACCTTCACCAGGCAGATGTCTCAGAGATTTAATGATCGGAATCAGACCTTGCATGATTTCGCTCGATGCTGACGCAAATACTCGTGATTTGCCAAAGATAACTTCCATCTTTTTATGTATTCCTGAAAATGAAAATGAAGCCTACACAAAAGCACACACATCTGTTCAATGAAAATTCTTTCGACACACTCCGGGAGAAGAAAATGACTGCACGTATCCATCATATCTGCGTGTTTTTGATGAACGAGTAAGATTCACTTCTGCTAACAGCGAGGAATTCCATTATTCAGACAACGCCGAAAGGAGTACAGTAGCACCTGCTGTGACAGAGGAAAATGATGATGTAGTTGTGGAACTGATGATCAACCAGAAGAGCCTTTTTTCCAAGGAACGACGCAAGTAACTCCTTATGCTCATGGGAGGGGGTGGAGATGGAAACGTAGTGCTTCTCATCAGTGCTCTGCGTTTTCCTATGAAGGGAAAACCCCTACTTGATGACGTGGGTTGGGTACCTCTATCGAAAAGCGCTCAGCAACGAAAAGACTTTCCACAAAGAAGCTCGAGAACGCGCCAGGCAAGCGATGTTTGTCTATGAATCCCGTTGGAGATGCAACTTTTTCTGCCGCGATCAAGACATGCTCGTATTCTGGAAACTTTATCACGACAAAAGAAAAGAAGACTTTGCAAAATTTGCATGATGAAAGACATCAATATTTCAAAGCACTTTTCCCTAATCAGTGGGCTCCGGGAAGGCGAGTCCTATAAGTGCACTGCGAGCCCTGCTACGAGTACTATCAATCCGGACAAGCTAAGGGCTTCCCATATGCAATTTCAACAAAAGAGGGAGCGGATTTCAATACGTCTAGCATAGAGAAAACGTTGCAAAACCATATCCGATCTGATCATGCCAACATCAAGCCGCTGTAGAATACTACGGAAGACCAACAATAGGTAAACAGCAACCTCAAGGCTGTTGACAACGCTCCCACAGATCCTGGAACAGCAGCAAGCCTTTGTTTTACCCTCGCTTACGCGGCAGCAAAAATGTACCTTCCGCCATATCAGTTTCCGACACTGTGTGAAACTATGTCCAAACTGAGATTGGAGATAGGGACAAAACACCACACACGCGATGGCTTCGTGCAAATGACTGGTCATATAAGCAAAAAGATGAAAGACACCTTGATCGACTACTTAAGAAAAAAAACCAATCTCCATTCTCATTCTTAGTAGATACATCCACGAATCCTGATATTTAGCAAGCAAATCCTTCTACTCTTTGTGTGCTTTCCGGATCGAACTACGTTGCACCCCACAACCCCTCCCTTGAAGTGCTCGAACTGTTGGAACCTGAGACGGGAAAATACATTTTCGAAACGATTTATGCGTACTTTCGAAAAACAGGGTTGCTCAACGAGTTTGTTTGGAATCTTGTTACGGTAACGAGCATCGGTAATGAGTGCACAAGGAGGGCTTCAAGGCATACTCAATAAGAACATTTCGCAATCTTGTAAAGATATCTTGGCAGCAAGAGGTGCTAAGTAGGAGGAGATAAGTGCGGTTTTGGCTGACCCAGTGATATGGGTGCACTGCATGGCACACAAAGTTGAACTGGGTTGCTTTAGCTGATGCTCTAGCTCAAGCCAGCGAGGCCTTTTTGCAATGGAAGAAGTTTGCGACAACATATTTCAACAAGTTGCGTTCTTATTTTGCAGCTCCATCACGGAGACGTGTCCTATTAGAAATGGACAAAGCTTTGGAAAATGAACGTTTCATCAACTTAAGACGGATAATCGCGATAAGATGGACTTCGTCAGAAGAAAGTTGGTACAAAATCTTTTTTGCTTTTCCATAGAAACATTCAATATTTCAGACGGTGTCGACAGCTTCTTGAAAATGTACAAGCATGTATGGCTTGCCTTCAAAAAATATCCAAGTCTGCAAATCGTTCCAGTAAAGAACGCTTGAAAGCAGCGTTCTTCCACGTCATCAAATCCTTGAAGTTCTACAGATACATGGTACTCCAGTTACAAGCGCTAGGAGAGATCGGCACATTGTCAAGAAATGCACAGGTGTGCCCTCCACTAAGCCATTAATTCCTGTGATTTTTTGCTTTTCTGAGGACGAATCATCAATAATCTGGAAAGCCCAAACTGACCTCAACGACGCACTCAAAAAACTATGGGAGATTGATGAATTTCCACACCTACACACAAAAACCCACCCATTTCTGGAATCTATACTCGGTAAACCTAGTGCTTAAGAAAGTCACTTTCGTGAAAACGCTCCAGGCTCACCTAGTTGTAGAGAATAATTGGTTTTAATGAATCAAAAACTTTAAGGCATACAGAAGAACAGCATGTTCTCAAAATATCCTTCAAGGTTTTGGAAAAGTTGGCAGTTTGAAGAAGAAACGGTAGGCAGAATACATTACAAAATCGCAGATGACTCGCATGTGTTCCAGTTCAACAGCGGAGCAGAAGGAGAATCTTTCGCCGACGAAAATGTTGTTGACATTATACAGAATTGACAATTAAGCGAAACTCTCTGATTTCGTACATAAGGGACCCAAGCAGATTGCCCAGTTCAACGAGAAAATGTCCAGGAAGTCCATTGCTGATCTTCAGGTTGCTGAAGATTTCAAGGCTGCTAAATTCACAAACATGGATATGAACAGAAGGAAGGTGTTAGTATAAAGCATAGCTTCTGCTCCTAGATCCCGACTGGGGTACGAACCCAACTCTGTGCTTTATGTTGCTGGAAGTTTCTTGCCTTGTGACATTATGACCTATGATATTGAAAAAAACCAACGCGCAGCATAGTATCTACTTTTTTCGGCTATTCCGCAGATGCTGTTGAAGAAGAAGCTGAGCAGCTTTCTCATCAGCTAACAAGACGTATGCCAAAGGAGGTAAAGCCAGAGTTCGTCCCAAAAAAGTATGCAATATTTCCTTCCCGTGTTGCGAAAGCATATGCGATCTACCTCTTTCCCCATTACTTACCGCGAAAATCTGATGGACTTACTAGCAAAGCTAGTTTCCATTCCGATCAGCACGGCAGAGGTGGAGAGAGTATTTTCTATCTACTCTGTTATCAGAACACAATGCAGAAGTCGTACAACGGTGGAGCATTTGAGCAATTACTTAAGGTTTGTCAACCTTCTACTAAACATATTGTCATCTAAAAACTTCATTCAAAGGATTGCTATAAGTGGTCCAGACAGGCTGTCATCGTATGACTTTTTGAAATATCCTGAAAGATGGTACGAAGAAACTGGTCACCTACCTGCTGACTTTTCTAGTGCTACCAGAGGGCCAGGAAAAAAATTACAAAAGCGCTCAGAAGAAGAAGAACGTTTCTAACCCATTTTCGACTCAAAACGCTTTTTCACGCAATTCTACGTCTACTCCGATGACCTTTTGGAGAAGAAAAAGATATCTCAGGCAGCGAACTTGTTGTCTCTGACGTTAGCGATAGTGATATTACTGATGATGATGTGCAGGTGGGAATTGTAAGTTGTTCCTAACTTGTACATCTTTTGGGATAAACCTTATTGCTTTCGTTTTTTGTTGATGAAATGGAACAGGATCACAGATCTTCATAAAATCACAATATTCAAACTCCAATTATGTAGGATACATTGGCGCAACATATTGCTAACACATAACAAAGTTTGTTCAGATAAATTTGTAACGCGTCCTTCTTATTCAGCCCCATCGCAAGCACGGCCTAAATAAGGTACAAACTAGAGCTCTTTAGATTACGCTTTTTTACCTTTTCTTTCTTCCTCCCTCCCCCCCCCCCTATCCCCTAGGCTCACATACCCCCTTCACGTGGAAGGTCGGAAACAGCCGAGACCCCCTTCACCTACTCAGGTAATCGCCGGGGGCAGGCGGTCCGCAAACTCGCGCTTTTCTGCAAGCGGTCAGCAGAATTCTGGGAGCGTGGCCAAACCTTCAGCGAGCGGTACCTCCTTTACTGTATAATGTTCTGCAAGCGGGCAGCAACATAAAATTTTCTGCAGGCGCTCAAACAATCTCTTTCAGCAAACGCTGGCCGAGCTTTCAGCAGGCGCTCGGACTCTTTTTAAGCAGTTTCGGGTTTACATCGAGCACGGGTAAGACTTTGTGTGGCAGAGGTGTCACCGTTGGTTTAATTACTCAAGTTTGAGGTACTTCTTTCAGTGGAAAGTACCTGGAGGCTGCGCGGTCCTCCACAAAGGACCGTGCGGCCCTCGAAAATTTTGCATATTCTCGAGGAAAGTCCGCGTGAATGCGGCCACTGCGCCGCAGCTAATCTATAAGGAAACCGCGATTGTTTTCCAAGCATTCTTCTAAAATTTTGCTGAAATTCTTCCAAATATCTGCAAGCGGACCGCAAAAAATCAACGAACTATTTTTCCGCTGCCCGCCCGCTCATAAATCGCATGGCCGCTGGCCCCCTGCGATTATCTGAGTGGGGAGAGCCCAGCTCCCCCTATCGCACCTATGATCAAGCTGTAAGAGCCTCAAATCAAGGCGATGGACTAAGTTTTGCGAAGGTGTATTCCAAAAGATTTTGTCAAAAGAAAAAGCAAGCAGGGGTACACATAATTTCATAGACGAACTGCTCAATAAAATAAATACATCTTTACAAATATACAGGGTGTCCCAAAAAAATGTATCGAACGTTTGATCGTTAATATCTCTCTTTTTAAGAAGTCTTTTCCCTTGCTTCAGGCACCAATCTGTAGAGCTGGCTTCAACTTAGATTTGCATCATAGAACGAATCACTCATCTCTCTTCATTACTGTAGGGTTACGGTAGAAACTTCAAAGAGCGTTTTAAGAAATGAAAGGCCATATTTTGCCTCAGAAAGGAAACAAAACAGCCTGAAAGCTTTTACACTAGGCTAATTAGAGTTGCTGATTACAACTGTAAAGTTCCCAACTTATTATGATGTCTTATTGAAGAGTTATGCCAGGTAAGAGGTAGCAACCATTTTTCCAATGTTCCTAAAAAGTGCGGTTACACCGTTTAGAAAGTTTCGCAACCTTGAGAATAGTTGAGTATTGAACTCAGCGTCCATAAAAACCCCAATACACAAATTTTTTTTGAAAATTTTTGAAACGGCAGCTTTTTCCACATTGACACCATATGTTTCAAGTTTCTACCGTAATCCTACAGTAATGAAACGAGATGAGTGATTCGTTCTATAATGCAAATTCAAGTTGCAGCCAGCTCTACAAAACGGTACCTGAAGCAAGGCAAAAGACTTCTTGGGAAGAGAGATATTAACGATCAAACGTTCGATATATTTTTTGGGACACCCTGTATATTAGGTTGTCCGGAAACTAATGCCCGTTCTGAATTTCAACCGCAGTAAGTCATACACTTCTCACTTCTAAATAGGTTGCAAAGTACCATTCGATAGAGCAAAGCAAGCTCTACAAGATGACTATCATGCTTTCGCAACAGCTCTCATCCATTTCGAGTTTCGAGCCAAAAATTGAAAAGACTCAGCAACCCGAAAAATCGAAAAAAATCGTAAAATTCGTACTCGCTCACGTAAACACTATCCACATAATACATCTATATACTCCTTCGCCGGTTTTTTTCCTTGTTAGAAACCAAGAAAACGGAAATTTTCGTGCATTTGCCAAAGTAATGCTGTGCCGTCCTCACATAGGTAGTTGTATACCACAAGCCTGTAGAAGTACAGACTTAATTTTTCAGTTCTCTACAAGCTTTAGTTCTCGAGAAATTTGAATTTTCGCTTGGACCACCTAAATAGGGAAAGCTATATTCGGTATTCCTCGAAAACTAAAGCTTGTAGAGAACTGAAAATTTAAGTCTGTTCTTCTACAGGTTTCTAGTATACTACTACCTATGTGGGGACGGCACAGCATTACTTTGGCAAATGCACGAAGATTTCCGTTTTCTTGGTTTCTAACAAGGAAAAAAACCGGCGAAGGAGTATATAGATGTATTATGTGGATAGTGTTTACGTGAGCGAGTAAGAATTTTTGTTGAATTTTTATGAAGTGAGTTATGATTTTTCTCGAGTTTCCGAACAGCTGAGTCTTTTTACTTTTTACCTCAAAACTCAAGGTGGATACGAGCTGTTGCAAAAGCAAGAGGGATCTCTTATAGAGCTTGATTTGCTCTATCGAATGGTACTTTGCAACCTATTTAGAAGTTAGAAGTGTATGACTTACTGCGGTTGAAATTACGGGCATTAATTTCCGGACAACCTAATACATGTAAATAATCGAAGTAATCTTTTTAAATTTTTTAAAAATTCAGACTAGCCTTATAAAAGAACTGTAAAAAAAATTTTTTTTGGAAGCGTAGCCGCCGCCACACTTTTTTTACTAAGTCATGCCACGAAAAGTTCAATAACGTTTTTTCAGTGTCAGAAAGTGAATGAATCATCTGAAACAGTTCATAAACTTGTAAATGGTTGTTTGATAAACTCAGCAATCTGAAAAAAAATGATACACAACTCTGCTTTTTGGAATTTTTTTTTGAGCGGCATGTTTCACAGTGGCGCTGTACGCTGTGAGTTCCTACCATGATCCTACAGTAATGAAGAGCGATGGATGACACGCTCCATACTGTAAATCTGAGTTGAAGCATGCTCTACTGATTGAAATTAGAGCTAAGCAAAAGACTTTGTAGGAAGTATCGTCGTCTCCCGCGATAGATGGGGCGTGTCGTTTGCAAAGTCCGTAGATGTGCGTGTTTCGTACGGTGCTAGCCGGCGTGGCTTTGCCAACGTTGCCAACGTATGCGCGTGGCAGTTTTTGGCAGTTAGAGAGTACGAAAACTAATGTTGTATGATGAAGATTTAACAAGTATTTAGACGTGGCATGTATATACATGCCACGCCATGGCTATTACCGTACGAAATACGCACGTCTAGGACTTTGCAGACGACATGCCCCATCTATCGCGGGGAGACGACGATAAGTTATTCACGATCAGAAAGTGTGCACTTACTTTTACTGATCGCGATCAGTAAAAGTAAGTAGGTATGGTCGTTCAGCAAGGAGATTGTAGACATGCTCTCTATTAGGTAAACTCATCAAGTGCTTCATCAACTTACTATGGCCCGTAGTAAAGCTCTAAGGTGAACTAACTTAACCCATCAGTTGAGCTTACGTCAGGTCAGATAATGACCGCCCACTTTCCCATGCTATAAGCATAGCAAGTGAACTGACAGGGCCATCCGTCCACTGTCCGTTCAGTGTCGTCCTGCTGCAGTCAGCTGATGTTAGACGAATGCAAGTAGTGTGGAAAAGAGGAGACGCAGAGAAGACTCTCGTAAGTTGCTCCTCAGTAACCTACAATACCATCAGTTTGCGTAATACTGCGGACAAAAACAGCGCAAAACTGCACAATACCGCTGCTTAAAAAGGAAAGAATAGATGAACAGCTGATTTTGGAAAAGAAACAATTTTTTTTTGTAAAGTTTGCTGACTTTTTTGAATAGCTGCACGAGACAAGAATTTATTGATTTTCATTTAGTTTATGTCGCAACCATTTCCTTCGCCAAAAAAGTGTTTTTGTTTTATCCATGCATGTGCTAGTTGAAATCTTTGATAGATGTCATCACCGATTTTGCGATAGTGATCGCTATCAAAGACGCCAGACGATACAGCAAAAGTGGGGTGCTAGCCGGTGTTCCATGGTCGCGCGCGTTCAATTCCAGTCGCTTACCTCGACCAAACCGGCTCAAGCGGTTCCTTTTTTAGGAACACACATAATTGTCATGATTAGAAAGCGATCCGCATCCAGATCGATAGCTCACTGGATGCTGCACTGAGGCGTCTTCTTTCAACGTAGGCCCGCACAGTCGAGTTGCACTGTTGGGGGGTTTACAACGGGCCTATCTTAGGGCCGCATGCACTAACCTCCCCGCGGGGAGGGGATCGCAGCTTAAAAGAAAGCTTTATATTTCGAAACTCCAGATATCTGGATTTCACGTTGTGTACCTATCCGTAAGTATTCCTACTATCCTTCACTACGAACATGTTGAACAGGAGCGAGAAGCTGTACGAACCGCATTTTCCAGCTTTTGTATGATCCCTGATGATCCCCGGCGCTTTTCTTTAAAGTCATTTTTCTTACTCCGAAGTTAACGAAAATCTTTCAAAGTCGTACTGAACATCTGACACAACAGTGCTAAGCATGTTGCTGATGAGAACAAATGAGTTTTTAAAAAGTCGAATTTTCCGGCAAACCTCAAATTTCGACCTGTGGATCATCGAAAATTTCATGACTTCAAAACATCATTTGTTCTTATCAGCAACATGCTTAGCACTGTCGGTTTAGATAATCTGCACAACTTTGGAGGTTTTTCGTAAACATCGGAGAAAGAAAAATGATTTCAAAGAAAAGCGCCGGGGATCATCAGGGATCATACAAAAGCTGGAAAATGCGGTTCGTACATCTTCTCGCTCCTGTTCAACATGTTCATAGTGAAGGGTAGTAGGAATACTTACGGATAGGTACACAACGTGAAATCCAGGTATCTGGAGTTTTGAAATATAAAGCTTTCTTTTAAGCTGCGATCCCCTCCCCGAGGGGAGGTTAGTGCATGCGGCCCTTAACGTGTTTGCAAAATTTCTTTTATAATTCAACTAAAAGAGACAAATTGGAGCTAGGCTTGCCAGGCTAGTATTGCATAAACCCAAAACAACTCAAGGCTTGAGGGTTCAAACTTGAGCGTCAGCAAAAGGAAATAGCATTGAGGGCCGCATGCATCAACATCCCCGCTAGGGAGAAGATCGTAGCTTAAATGAAAAGCTTTGCATAAAATGCTGATTTCAAATCTGTCTTCCATATCTGCAGAGCGCCTTTGTAGGCGAAGTTATGAGCAGCTTTACTGCGAAAAAGCCGTATACAAAAATTGCAAAATTAGGCACATTATTGCTCTTTCAGCTCAACTCTACGGACGGGTCATTTGAAGTGACCTAGTTGCATGTTTTGGTCCAACACTGAGCCAAGAATGGCTTTGTACGGCCAAGTTTGCGCTTTACACGCACAATTTCTTAGCAAAATAATGGCCTTCAACGGCTTATAATTTCGTCCACAAAAGCGCTCTGCAGATAAGGAAAACAGATTTAGAGTCAGCATTTTACGCTGCATCTACTGGTATGCAGCTTGTATGGATTGGCCACTTCGACTTCTGACCATTCCATTGTAAGCATAGTGCTGATGAGAACAAATGAGTTTCGAAATGTCGAAATTTCCGGTAAACCTCAACTTTCGCCTGTGGTCCATCGAAAAATTCATGACTCCAAAATTTGTCTTGTCAGAAACATGCTTAGCAGTGTTGGGTTAGATAAGCAATTCAACTTTGGAATGTTTTCATTAACTTTGAAGAAAGAAAAATGACTTCAAACAGTAGATTGCCGTCCCCCGCGGATCACTAAGGGATTAGACAAAAAGCTGGAAAATTGGGCTTGTATGGCTTCTCGCTTCGTTCAATACAGGGCGTCCCAAAAGTAAGTACACACTTTTCTATCGTCAACATCTCTCTTCCCAATGGGTCTTTTTTTGCCAGTCAAGTACGATTCTGTAGAGGAATCTTCAACTTACAAGGGAATGGTCAGAAGTCGAAGTGGTCAATCCATACAAGCTGCATACCAATCGATGGAGGATAGAATGTTGATTTCAAATCTGTCTTCTTTATCTGCAGAGCGCCTTTGTAGACGAAGTTATGAGTAGCTCTACTGCGAAAAAATCGTATACAAAAGTTGCGAAATTAGGCACATTAGTGCTCTTTCAGCTCACCTCTAGGTACGGGTCATATGAAGTGACCCAGTTGCATGTTTTGGTTCAACACTGAGCCGAGAATGGCTTTGTATGGCCAAATCTGCAATTTACACGCACAATTTCTTAGCAAGAAAATAGGCTTCAACGGCTTATAATTTCGTCCACAAAAGCGCTCTGCAGATAAGGAAGACGGATTCACAGTCAGCGTTTTATGCTGCATCTAATGGTATGCAGCTTGTATGAATTGGCCACTTCGACTTCTGACCATTTCCCTGTTAGATTTACAGTATCGATCCAAACATCGATCGCTGCTCATTACTGTGGGATATTACGGTGTAAACTTCCAGCATGTGGAACCTTCATCTCTTGCGGATTACCTGGGATAACTTTGGAAAGAAGCATCACAGGATAGTGGAAATTTCATAGTCGAAATCAGCGGCTCCACTTTTATAGTATATGAGTTTTTGGCTTGTTTGGTTTTGTTCCGAGGCAGAATATGGCTTCCAATGGCCTAAAATCTTTGTCAAAGTTCCTACAGTAACCTATAGTAATGAAGAACGATCGGTGATTCCCTCGACACTGCAAATCTAAGTTGAAGCCTCCTCTACAGAATGGTACTTGAACGGCGGAAAAAGACACAATGGGAAGAGAGACATTAACGATTGAAAAGTGTGTACTTACCTTTGGGACACCCTGTATATTCATAGTGGAGAATGGTGGGAATACTCATTGATAGGTAGTGAAATCGTGAAATCCAGATATCTGGAGCTTCAGGATATGAAGCTTTCTTTCAAGCTGCGATCCCCTCCCCAGCGGGGATGTTAGTGCATGCGGCCCAAAAAATTTGCAGCTATTCAGGCTTACCAGAATGCAAAAAAGGAATTGGGAACGGAACCACGTGTCAACGGTCTGCCTTGGTTCACTGACGACCAATTATTCTTTCTATCTTACGCTCAGGCAAGTATAGTTTCCACTGAATTCATACAAAAACACTTCATAGCGACTAGGGCAACCATTAGAGCATCAATGCATCATTCCCCAAGAACAAGTAGAAAATTTTGCATGCATAGCATTCGATTTCACAAGTAGACTATATGTTCGAACTCCTTTTTAAGTATGTAAATCGCACGAATGCGTCTATGCTCGATTTTTTGGAGCAGATTGCTTAAAACATACTATTTAACTTCAGGATAAATTTGTGCAAAAAAAACGAGACCATATAGGCTGCTGCATGACGAAGGCGCAATATATTTGGGCGCGCACGCAGCGCAGGAGACTTTGTTAGCCGCAGAGCGCAGGGAACGCAGAATTTACGACGGTGAGGATACGCGCGCGCCGCGTTCACGCCCGCTCGACCAACTGCTGTTGCGCCTTCATGCAGTAGTCTTTAGCTATACTAGAAGGAAATGCGAAAAAAACGCAATTATGCGTAGAGCAAAAGGTGCAACTACTTGATAGACGCTAGCAAGTGAGTCCCTTCGCGCAGGACAAAGGACATTTTTTTAAAAGAGATGACTTGGGGAGGTACGCCGCGTACGTTGGAAGAGCTGCTGAGGGTTGAGCCAGACATTACAACGCGTGGCGTGCGCGGAGTACGCAATATACGCACATATGCCTTAAAATATGCGTACGCCGCGCAGTCTGACCCAACCCTTGAGTTAGCACTGGCGCACAAATGGGTTCGTTGTATCTCGGTCTCTGGGACCAGGAATAGAGCAGCTCATGTACTGCGCAGGTAACCTGAGATGTTCTGCCCTAAGCATTGGCAGCGTGCCCAACGTACAAAGCACGGCCCATTGACTCTCACTGATTATGTTCCTGCTTGAATTTTCTCCATATCTTAGCCTTGACACCTTAACACTGCCTTAGCACTCACCCTCCAACCATGTTCGCAAAGTTGTACGTCGTTTGTAAAGCATTTATCTGTATACCAGTGCGTTACTTCTGCTTCGCAGAGGCTCGTACTGGTCTTACTATCTATATGCTTACCTTGCACTCGCGTAATGGTGGCTTTGAAATTCACTTCGCTATGCTAACCATCACGAATGGATTGTAAACAACTACCCTAATTTCACGCGCATATTTTTCATCGTGCTACTCAGCCGCCTCGCCGTGTTTCGGGAAACGAGACTTATGGCGCACGATACTCTCAGGCAATATGCAGCACTGTAAACAGTTTTTGGTCGCGAAGCCCTTCGGCTTGTCTATGCCGTTCGATTTTAGAAAAAATCCCCCGCGTCTTATACACGTAAAATTAGGGTACTCATTTCAAAAGCTTTTTTACGGTTTCGGTTTCGGTGGCTTTCAGGAAAGAAAAACTCTGCACCGTAAAAGATATGCGATTTGAGTTGCTTACCGAATAGATTATGACTTGTCAATTGCCATAATGACAACGGCCACCTTATGCTACATCTCTGAGCACACTTCTTTTTGAATTCTTGAGTAAACCCTTCACAAACCGACTAATCTTTTTTGGCGCCGCTCTAGCAAAAAAACATGCTTTTAAAAATTTTTTACGCTAAAGTTGTCTTGAAGATACACATGCTATGCCAAGCAAGCCTACAACTTCGCAAAAAGTCTGGATAAAGTCCTACCTATGTAGCAGTGGCGTACCGGGGAAGCCCCTCCCCCCCCCCCCGAGAACGGGTCGAGAAATTTTGAAAGTTACTTACATGGGTTATAAAATTGTGCAAATGACTTGTTTCCACTTGTAAATAATTAGTAATTTTTAAATTTTTAAAAAACTCATTTTAGCCTCATAAAAAATTTTCGGGGGCTGGCTGATGCCACGCCCCTTTTTCCAAAATTTAGGGGTTCTGAGCCCGCGAAAATCTTAACGAGCATACCAAAAGATTTTCGGAGTGCGTGGCTGACGCCAGGCACCTTCACGGAAGAAAAATTTTCTCGCCCCCCACCCCCTCCCGAGGCCGAAATTCTGGGTATGCCACTGCTAGCAGATTGCAAGATGCAAGGATCCATTTGGCGCACACTTTTAAAAGTCCCGCTTATCAAACCGGCTTGCGCTTTAGCACAGTGGACCTACATGCTGATACGATGCTTTGACCAAAATTCTAGCTCAAGGCGTCTGCTCGAACTCGTCTGCTCGCTTTATGAATTTCGTCATACACACACACACACACACACACACACACACACACACACACACACACACACACACACACACACACACACACACACACACACACACACACACACACACACACACACACACACACACACACACACACACACACACACACACACATACACATATATACACACACATACATACACACACATACATACACACACATACATACACACATATATATATATATCAGTGGCGTACCGAGGGAGGGGGCGGGGGGGGGGGTTAAAATAATTTTTAAAAATTTTTAAAAATTCAAATTAGCTTTGTAAAAAAAATTTTTCGAGGGCGTGTTCGGGACCCGCAAAGACTTTGAAAAGCACCCCTAAAATTTTTTCGGAGTGCGTGGCTAACGCCACGCGCCGTCTTTTGAAAAAAAATTTTGTCCCCCCCCCCCCCGAGCGGAAATCCTGGGTACGCCACTGATATATATATATATCAAGACCTTATAATAAGGGGTTAAGGGTTGTTTACGTGTTTTGTGTGTGTGTGTCTGTGTGTGTCCGTCTGTTACGAAATTCGTAGAGCGTGTTCCAGCTAGTGTTTTAAGCCCAAACTTTGCATAGCGCATGCTTCATGAAAGTCTAACATGCAAAAGCAGGGGTAGATTCGTTGAGTGGATCCCTCAGAAATTGCGCGCCAAACGGATCCACCTGGCTTCTGTCCCGCAAAATTGGATCTGCATCACCACTTTTTGCAAAGTCGCGGGAGTGTTTGGTTAGCAAATGTGCAAACGATGGACTTTAGCCCAAAAACTGGTCGAAGTTTACTACATAACGAAAACGGCGCCAAAAAGAATTGGTTGCGTAAACGGTCAATTTGCCAAGGTTCTAGCCAAGCATTTCAGAAGATTTTCGCACAGAGATGTAGCTCACGATTATCACTGCCTTTATGGCGACTACCAAGCCATGACAAATTCAAAAACCTATTCAAATTTGCGTTTGTCTTCCTGTGAAAAGTTTCATCCACGCGAAATCACCGATCTCAAGTGAAAAAGCTTTTTAAATGAGTAGCTGTTTACATTTCATTCGTGGTAGTCGGCATAGCACGGTGAGTTCCAATGCCACGATTTTACGAGAATGAGTAAGGCACATAGATAGTAGGGCCAGTGCGAGCCTCTGCGATGCAGAGGTGACGCACTGGTATATATATATATATCATGACTTATAATAAGCGGCTTAATCTGAAGTTGTGTGGAGTTTGTCCGTTACGAAATTAGAGTGAGGAATGATTTACGATACTAAACATCATGTGAAGTTAAGATAGCGAGTATGGTTCATTTTTAACTACGGCTCACGTTGCAATAAACCGAACAATGATTTGAGAGACAAGCTCTCAGAAAGTGAGTTTACTACGGTTCACGATGCCAGTGCGAACCTCTGCGAAGCAGAGGTGAAGCACTGGTTTTATAATAACGGGCTAAGGATGTTTACGTGACTTCGTGTGTGTGTGTCTGTTACGAAATTCATAGCGCGAGTTCCAGCCAACCTCCTGCGCTCAAATTTTGCACAGCGCAATTTTGCACAGCTACCCGCAGGAAAGTCAAACATGCAAAAGCACGACTAGATTGGTTGAGTGGATCCCTGAGAAATTGCGCGCCAAACGGATCCACCTGGCTTCTGTACCGCAAAATTCGGTCCGTATCACCACTTTTTGCAGAGTCGTGGATGAGTTTGGTAAGCAAATGTGCAAGCGATGGAGTTTAGCCAGAAAAGTGGTCGAAAGTTTACT
Source organism: Cylicocyclus nassatus (assembly GCA_958299035.1). Classification (NCBI taxonomy): domain Eukaryota; kingdom Metazoa; phylum Nematoda; class Chromadorea; order Rhabditida; family Strongylidae; genus Cylicocyclus; species Cylicocyclus nassatus. Next base: position 24,122,449 of record CATQJL010000316.1, read on the forward strand.
ACATAACGAAAACGGCGCCAAAACGAATTGGTTGTGTAAATGGTCAATTCGCCAAGGTTCTAGCGAAGCGTTTGAGAAGATTTTCGCACAGAGATGTACCCCACGGTTACTACTACCTTTATGGCGACTACCAAGCAATGACAAATCCAAAAACCTATTCAAATTTGCGTTTGTCTTCCTGCGAAAATTTTCATCCACGCGAAATCACCGATCTCACGTGAAAAGACTTTCTAAATGAGTGATTGTTTACATTTTATTTGTGGTAGTCGGCATAGCGCGGTGAGTTCCAGTGCCACGATTTTACGAGAATGAGAAAACACATAGATAGCAGAGCCAGTGCGAACCTCTGCGAAGCAGAGGTGACGCACTGGTATATCATAACTTATAATAACGGGCTAAGGGTTGTTTACGTTTTTTTGTGTGTGTGTCTGTCTGTCCGTTACGAAATTCGTAGGGAGAGTTCCAGCCAACCTCTAGAGCCCAAATTTTGCATAGCATATCCTAGCAGCAGAAAAGTCCATTGTGCAAAAGCACAAGCGGATCCGATAAGTGGATCCCCTAAAAATTGCGCGTGATACGGGTCCACTTAACTTCTTAACAGCAAAATTGGGTTCGTATATAAACTTTTTGCAAAGTCGTGGATATGTTTGACAAGCTGATGTACAAGCCATGGACTTTAGCCCAAAAAATTCAACCAAAGTTGGTTACTTTACGAAATGGCGCCAAAAAGAATTAGTTGCGTAAATGTTCAATTTGCCAAGACTTTACACGATCATTTGAAAAGATTTTTGCACAGAGATGCAGCCCATGATGATTATTGCCGTTATGGCCACTATCAAGCCATAAAAAGTCCACAAACCTATTCAAATTTGCATTTATTCTTCTGACAAAAGTTTCCTCCACGTGAAAATACCGATATCACACAAAAAAGCTCTAAGAATGAGTAGCTGTTTACAAATCATTCATGATAGCTTGCATAATGCGGTGAGTTTCAATGTCACTATTATGCGGGAATGAGTGAGGCATTCAGAAAGTAGGCCCAGTGCGAGCCTCTGCGAAGCAGAGGCTCGCTCTGGGCCTACTTTATCTATGCCTTACTCATTCCCGTATAATAATTAGATTGAAACTCACCGCACTCTGTAGGCTATTACGAATGATTTGTAAACAGCTACTCATTTCTAGAGCTTTTTTGTGTGATATCGGTATTTTCACGTGGATGAAGCTTTTCTCGGAAGAATAAATGCAAATTTGAGTAGGTTTGTGAACTTTTATGGCTTGGTAGTCGCCATAACGGCAGTAATCATCGTGGGCTACACCTCTGTGCAAAAATCTTTTTAAATGATCAGGTAAAATCTTGGGAAATTGAGCATTTAGGCAACTAATTCTTTTTGGCGCCATCTTCATAAAGTAACCAGCTTTAGTCGAATTTTTTGGGCTAAAGTCCATGGCTTGTGCATTAGCTTGTTAAACATATCTACGACTTTGGAAAAAGTTTATATACGGACCCAATTTTGCTGGCTAGAAGTTATGCGGACCCCGTTTCATGCGCAGTTTCTAGGGGATCCACTTATCGGAACCGCTTGTGCTTTTGCACAATGGACTTTTTTGCTGCTAGGATGTACTATGCAAAATTTCAGCTCAAGAACTTTGCTGGAACTTGCGCTATGAATTTCGTGACAGACAGACATTCAGACACACACACATAAAAAAAACGTAAACACCCTTAGCGCGTTATTATAGTAGGATTAGGTCGGTGCAAAAGTTTTGTCAGTTTTTTCAATCCATCGGCAAACACGCTAGAATGAAGATAATCAAACATTTCAAAATGTATCCGATGCAGAATTTCTTCCCCTTTCCAGCGGCTGAACTCGCATTGTATTTCGTTGCGAGAATGACGAGATATTTGCTGGAATCTACAACCACTCGTTTTTACCATGTCCGATTTTCGCTAATTTTCAAAACCTTTGTATGAGACTTCCGGAGGAGCCTTAATAGCCAGCAGATAGAGCAAACCTTTTGCCAACTTACACAATTTTTTTCTTTTTTTCAGCTGCTTTTTCCGGTTTTTGCCAAATAATTTTCTAAAGTCTTGTGTTTTGGAAAAATCGCATAACCTGTTATTGCACCAAACACTGCAAAACCTGCAGAAAACTGAGGTTTCAGCACAAGATTATTACTACCACTACCATTACAAAGTAAATGAGCGATTTTCGCTTCAAATTATGAAGATTTCGAAACATAGGTTGCGTCAGTGCGCACTCCTGAAATTAAGAAATACTGCGATTTTCCCCACAAATTTCGCCTGTCTCAGCAAAAAAAAACAAGTATTAGGAAGAGGAGAAAAATTTATATCGAATGGTGACTGACATGTTTGAAATTTTATGTTCTACGAGGTTAAAACAGGCTGAATGTAAAATATGGTCACTTCAAAAAATAAATCGTAGAAATTCTGGAAGACAACCCGTGCTATTGGCAAAAGGTTTGCCTCATCCTTTGGTTATTGGTGCTCCTCCGAAAGTCTCATACAAAAATTTTAAAAATTTCTGAAAGTTGGACATATTAAAAACGAGTGGTTTGATTTCCAGCAAATATCTTGTCACTTTCGCAACGAAACACAATGGAAGTTTGGCCGCTGGAAAGAGGAAGAAATTCTGCGGAGGATGCATTTTGAAATGTTCGTTTATCTCCATTCTAGCGTGTTGTCGATGGATTGAAAAAAACTGACAAAACTTTTGCACCAACCTAATACATATATATATATATCTGCCATCTGCTGTAAACTCACCGCAGCCTTACCAAATGTCACCGCAGTATAAAATGCATGCCAAATTCGTGATCAGCGCCCCGAATAACCCCACCGGCCTTAGTTTTGGCTAATGTTGTGGTTTTCTTCCGTCCATCGTAAACCTACCGTAAGCCGGCCTCTTGTCCCTTATCACCATTTGTACTTCGTCGTTCTGGCACCACGTTTCTGGATTGATCCTTGTTCTTTCTAGCTTTGTACTACCCAGGACAATATGTATTATTTGGTGGACCCAATCTTTCAAGCATCCCAAGCTCTGGGTTTTCTTGCAAGTGTAGGAAATTATTAATGCTTTCTTCGCCGCGTCGTTGGCTTTCAATTTTCATCATTTAATGCGTGTTCTGGTCTTCGTAGTTGGTCTGGTGTGTCTGTCGATAAACTTTCTGTAATCGAGAAGCAGTGGTCTATGTTGAGGTATGCAGTTTTCGCAGGGATTATGCAGTTCTTTACAGTTTTGAGGTCGCATTATTGGACAGCCCAACTAAGAAAATTCCATCTGGGTTCGCTGGTCACCACTCGATGTTGAGTTGGTCATTTTTCTTGATGTAGAGGGCGGATATTGAGGCAGACTAGAAAAAACTTGGTAGATAAAGAACCATTTTATATATAGAAATTATTACAGCATGTTTGCAGAAACTTTTGACCATTGTGGTCCTTTGAAAGACGGCTGTGGGATTCCGGTATGCACGCTTGCACGGGTCCTTTGTTTTTTAAGGCATTGTATAAAACAGGCATCACTTTAAGGATTCATAATTTCCTTCGGTCGTTTTGTAGTTTTTTTGTGTATTCTTCTCGATTAAGTTGCTACATTGGGGAATAAAGAATTCCCTTCATTTTCACGGTTATCGCATTTCGTCGATTTCCCACCATACCTACCGTAACTCCACGAAAAAGTCCCAAGAAGCAAGGAGAGTATGATGCCTGTAATCAGCATGTGGAATAACTCTTTTAAGGCGAATTCCAACCAAACTTAAGATTTTGTCCCCCTACCGTAAACCTACCATAAGTTTATGAAAGGGCCCTATAGTGCAGAAAAAATGATAACAATGATCAGAATGCCGAATAACACCCCTAACACGTAGCGGAATCCATGATTTTGACCTCCTACCATATCAAACGTAGCTCCAAAAAGCGCTACACGCAAAAATGATAATTAATCGGCTTTGGCAGACCGAGTACTCCCTCCCCTAAGCCGAATTTGAGCAGGATCATTTCAAAATTTTGGGTCCCGGATACTGCAATAGATCCGTTCAAACTAAGACAGCATGACCATCAACATTAGAGTCGGGATTAAGCATGAAGTCCATAGAAACTTCGGTGACTTGGCCAACGCTCGGAAAAGTATATTGTCACGGAAAAGTGATGGAGAAAATAGCGGTGGCAAATTGCTCAATGCAGTGAATGGGAGGGGGAGGCAAGAGAGGAGAGAGGATTTTCGAGAACGATACTGACTTTGGCATTGCAAGGCGTTGAGAAACTGAGCAGCAGCCATGATTTGAAAGAAAAATTTGAGAAAGAAGCTCTGAGGTTTTGGCACGAAAAAGTTTAGGTCGCTGTGAATGTAATGTTGTGGAAAAAATACTTTGAAGGACGAGAAAGATACGTGACTTTGGCCAATAAGCTAAGAAAAGGAGATTTTGGAGACGAGATAGCTCTTTGAGTGACGAAGAAAGAGTGGATAATTTGATTATGGAGTTCTATGAGAACTTAGGACATTTGGGCCAAGATCGGCCTCTAATGCTTTAACGAAAAAAGCGAATTGAATTTACGTCGAATAGCTAGAAAAAGTCACAGAAAGGAGAGCTACGGAAAGGATGTTTCAGGATAAGGAAAAGCACTATTTCGGTTACCTAATGCGCAGGACGAGTCTATTGAAAAGTACGAGGTTTAGAGTGTGCATGTCTATTCTCGAGAATGAGCTTCACTGAGCGCGACATCTAGACAATTCTTTGTTAATCTAAGCGTTCTTCTACGAACAACTGTACTTTTGTCATTCAAGCCTATATGCGCAATATGCGACAGCAGTTTTTGATCAAAACATTACTAAACCAAGTGAACTTTTGCGGCATTAAAAATTGTTATCCAAGTTTTGGTATCGTCCATTCCCCACAATAAGCGGGCGGAGCTTTGCCGACGTTCGCCAACATATGCGCGTGGCAGTTTTTGATAGCTAGAGAGCACAGAAACTAATGCTTTAAAATGGAGGTTGGACAAGTCTCTCAACGTGTTCAAATGTCTGCAGAGCCACGCCCGCTATACGCATGGGAATCGCCTATAACCCAGTAAGACACTCCTCACATCTGATTGGGCCGCTAATAAAATTAACTACTAGTGGTTGCGAGCAATGCAAAGAAATTATTGAGCGAGCAGGACTTACAGTCATAGTGTATTTGATTCGTGGTGGTGAGTTCGACAATTTTTCATAAACGGCCCGGAGTCACTTTTGCTCCTAGAGACTATTTTAATTACCCGAACATTGTTCCATTTATCAAAAAATCGCTCATGACTCCTCGTACGCAGCATACATATTAAGAGACGGTTTTACGTTTGAAGTATAGGCGTTTTCCACTCGTATAGCGGGCGTGGCCCTGCAGACATTTGAACACGTTGAAAAACTTGTTGAACCTCCACTTTAGAGCATTGGTTTTTGTAATCTCTAGCTATCAAAAACTGCCACGCGCATACGATGGCAAACGTCGGCAAAGCTCCGACCGCTACACTGTGGGGAATAGACGATACCATGTTGCATTCAGTTTATCAAAATAACTGACTCAAAACCATTCTTGAAGGTGTTTATACATGATGATCTGTTATGACATGTATTGCATAAAACTATATTATTCTAGAAAAACTTCTCGTTGCAGTACTTTTGCGAGCAGAAACAAGTAAGGGAGGAGCAGTCTAGAAAAGTGATGTACTCAAATTATCCACCCAAAGAACTTCGGTAAGAAAGCAGCGGATTTGTTTTTTGTGGAAGCTTTCATGCATAATCGATCGCATAGACAGTAGAGATCGCCAAATCTTATGGGAGAAGGAATACTTGGTGACCGTTGGCCTTGTATGTGACATATGTCACGACACTCATCTTCGAATGCTGATTCCAAAACCGTGTTTGTAATTTGCGGAAGATTCTTCGAAAAAGCCGTATCTTTCCGCATCTGACGTGTTTGCGCAAAATTCATGAGTGTTGAAGGTGATTGCACGGTCTAGGGCTCAACGATGTCTGGTGTTGCACAATAGATGCCATTCTGATCTCCAGCAGTCCAAACATTTTTCGTTCGCTCTTTCAGCTAATTCTCAAAAAAGCGTTCTTCTGCAAATAACGGCATGGTTTCGAAATCAGCGAAGACAAGCATTTTGATGTATAACATACAGGGTGTCCCAAAAAATGTCTACTGTTTGATTGTTACTCTCGTGTCATGAAGTCTTTCAAGAAGCTTTGAGTACCGTTTTGTAAAGCTGACGTCAACTTAGATTTGCAGTTTAAAGCGATTCACCGTTCACTCTTCGTTAACTGTAGAAATTGGGTAGAAACTTCAAGGATATTGTGTCATTGTGAAAAAAGCTGCCGTTTTAAAAATTTTCAAAATAAAAGGAATACTTATGTAATAGGGTTTTCGTGGACACTGAGTTTGATACTCAACTACGTACAAGAATGCGAAGCTTTCTAAAGGTGTAATAGCACTTTTTAGGAGCATTGAAACGGCCGCTACTGCTTACCTCGCATAACTTCTTTATGGTTGCGAACACCATATTTATGAATCAGCAACTCTAATTAGCCCAGAGCAAAAGATTTTAGGCTGATTTGTTTCATTCCTGAGGCAAAATATGGCCTTTCATGGCTCAAAACCCTCTTTGAAGTTTCCATCGTATCCCACAAAAATGAAGAGTAACTGTTGATTGCTCCATACTGTAAATCTAAGTTGAAGTTAGTTCTACAAAACGGTAGCTAAAGCTTCTCGAAAGACTTTATTACAAGAGAGTTATTACAATCAAAGATTAGGCACACTTTTTTGGGACACTCTGTATTTCAAGAGGCCACGGTCACCAGCTGTAATTCCCTTGCTAGTAATAGGTACATTGCAAACATGGGTGCATCAGCCATGAAGATTTGATATGTTTTTCCTAGATGTTCAACTTTTAAATAACCAAACTAGAAAATTGATTTGTTTACCAAAAGTCAAGATTATGCAGGGTTTGCTATCGATGTCGTCGGCCCATGACTTCAACAACCCAAAGGCACTGCCAAAAGATTGACTTTGTGAATAACGAATCAAAGGTATTAGGCTGGAAAAATCATGTTTTCTAAATGATACTGCAACAGGATGATTACTATGTACGAAGAGACTTAAAGGCACCGTCCACCCAAATTGGGTCTATGAGATTTCGATGCCTAACAATTGCCGGATCCTCAACTGTATGACCCAACTCGTGTCTCAAGTTGCTTCCAAAGCGAGAAGATCGCTTCAAAAATCCTTCGGAAGACGGATTCGCCACTTTGGCTCCTCCTTCGCAAGTGGGCGGTACGTTCGTCCCGCCCACTCAACGACTTCGCCTAACGGGCGCAAAGCTCAGAAAATTGATCGAATCGTGCAAGAGCTGTCTGCCCTCCCATGTGCGTGCAGCTGGCCCGCAGTTGACCGCCTGCGCAAAGAGTGCTCGTCGTCTGCGAATTCTGAAGGGCCGAAATTCAACAATTTGAGGCTTTTGTTCAATTTTAGGCCTGGATTCGGACTCAGCGGGGCAAGAGGTACAAAATAGGTCAAAAACTCGAAATTGAGGATTTGGATGGACGGTGCCTTCAATTGACAGAGCAAAGTAAGCTGCTCACCAAAATGCCATCCATCTTTCCGTGGATTGTGACACGAAGTGTTTGAAACTAATTGTAAAGCCTAAAAGCATGGAAATTACCTATGGATTTTTCTAATGAACACTTGATGTAAGACCAAGAAGTACTACTGTCGACAGATTACGTCGTATCTATGAACCGAACGTCTCTTGATTATAGAATACTTTGCATAAAAAATTAGGTGGTTCAGTACGTATTTTTGCACCTACCGCAAAAAACATAGGGTTAGAAGTAATATTTGAACAATTAACGCAGCGTTTCTTCCTCTCTTCTGCAGTTCAGTTTTCAACTTAACTTCTCCTCTGTTCATTCAGATCGTCTCGATGAATAGAGCCATGTATTCTAATAACTTCCATTCCAAGCGTATAAGAGAATACATGTTCACCCGAGAAACCAGCCCTATCCATCGCTCGTACTTCGCTTTCACTTTAATATATTCTCAGACTTTTAAGGCTGTTGATAGCATCGAGAGCAAACATTTTGCCAAACAGTACTCTCTTCGCCTTCTTCAATCGGCTTATGTATTTGTACATGATTCTTTCAAACTCCTCATTTTTCAGAGAACTGGGTAATACAATTAGTGCATCACATGCGAGACTGACGCGCAAACGGCGCGCGGGCAAAATGTACGCATGGAGCGCGTAGCGCAATATCTAGCCAATTGCTTTAGAGTCCAAACACGCTTTTCTTGTATTCTAGACCGTATTCTCCTATATTCTGAACTCTTCTCATCGCCCTCACTAGGAGGTAAGCTACTGTTCACAGATTTACCCGCTATACATGTGTTATCAACATTTTTGTAAGCATAATCACAGATAGTTCACCACTTCATAAATACGCTTGTATTAGTGAGTACATCGTCACCCCTTCTTGCGTGCTTCCTTTTTTTTCAATTCTTCGTATGCATTTATTTCTCTAGTCATTTTTCTCCTGTATCTCGCTTCCTGCGCATGCGCGCGCTTAATGTTTGGCAGGTCCCGCGCGCGTCAGTGTCGCATGCGCTCAGCTTATTTGGGTGACTACCGTCAGGTATCACATATTACCAAAAAACATTTCAGAACTGCAAAAGAAGTCCCAAGACTCTGCCATCATCAAACTCAAAGTACATAATCGCTTACCGGGCACCTAATTACATTGAGAAACTACAGAGGGCGCCAAAATTATATGCGGCAACTTCGCAGCAGTGCCACAGAAGAACTACTCAAATTTTTTTGATTTCAATTCCCACAAAATCCTGCAATCATCCTCCACATTGTTTTATGAGCTTAAAGTGGTTGACATATGTCTTTGCAAAAATTGGAACTACGGCACCAGTGCTATATCTGAGAGCGCAAAAGCAATTTTTTGGTTATATTTCATTCCGTGGCCGAATAATTTTGGAACCTTTTGAAGCTTTTTTGTGTTTGCGGTGTTGAGTAGGCTTTGTGCTATTGTATTGTAGTAGCTGTGCTTGCCGAAATGTATTCCTTTGAAAATAGCAACAAAAAGTTTGCAAATGTCATCCGCGTGTCATTGGCATTTGTAAGTTATAGAAAAGTAGTTATCACCGGTTTGAGGCTATGCTGCTTACGCGAAGCCTCTAGATAAACTTTAGCTTTGATCAAATGATAAAATTGGTTTCATTAATCAGTTTTTTATGTTTTCCTCTCATTTGTACCCCTAAGCTGTGCAGCTTTTCTTTCTCGCACGCGCATACATATGCCTTTGGTTCAACGTCAATAATTTCATTGTTAAACACTTTTACGATTTGCGCTCAAAGGAAGCATAGCAAAAAACCTGCACTATCCATAGCACGTTTTCTGCCTGAGATTAGCAGTTTCCATGGATAGGCTGAACGGATTTGGAAAAAACCTGCATATTGCGCAAAACTTTGTTGGCAAGATATTCTGTGATTTCTCTGGAGACAACACTGAAAATTAATATCATAGGCTCTCAATGATAACGCATAACAAAATAACTTTCACCTTTCGTCATTTCTTCTGGTACGAGTTTGACGTTGCAGAATACATGCACATAATTCTGACGTAACCTATATCTCTAGAAACTTTTAGGAGTTATTTGGAGAAATTTGTAGCCCATCGCAACGCAAAAAAGTTCGCTTTACTTCCGTTATCAAACATTTTTCGAAATTTTGAGATAAAAATTCCGAGGATTAGCTGAAAGAGAAAAAGGTAGGAAAGGTTTCAGAGATTTGGCGATAGTTTGAGTGACTACAAAAGGAATCAGTTTCAAACATAGATTCTGTAGAAGGGAGACAAATAAGGTGTTGCAAAGAAAGAGGTTGGCCCACTTTGCCAAACTCGCTAGAACTCCTTACGCTTCAAGCGTCCTCGTCGTCCACCTTCACCGACTTCTTGCCACTATGGCGAAGGCTACTCAGACATTCGCAGTTAAGTCCCGCCGGAGATCCGCCCACAAAATGAGAATTCGCGAGAAAACCGGGAGTCTTGAGCCACTTCCGGTTTTGTCCCGACTTTCGGGACAATCCCGACAGTTAAAAAGTGGCGGGAGATTACCGGGAGTCGCGATCATCGATTTTGACGCTATTGCGCGTCAGTATCGATTCATTCCTATTTCCACACAGGCTGTTTGTTACTCCACCATTAGGTTTTAATGTTAGCTTTTCTCGATCTCGTATATGTATCCCTCTCCCTGAGTGCAGACTGCAAATGCCCTTTGGTCATACATTACAATTTTCATGCAAGTTTTTCACCTCCTACATCGTACTTCTAGTCATACACACCGTCACAAAACCATACTTCTATATACAAACTTTGTCTTTGTCATTCGTATCATTCGCAGTTTACACTGGATTCCCATTTTCTGATCACTTCCTGCTCTGTTCGGATATCAGAAAACAAAATAACAGTTCTCGATACATAGGCCAGTGGGGTACGTAAAACTCATTGTTCAGTGCAATTGCACACGCATACACACGTAATCTTACGCCAAAGAAAAGTAGGTTATTTGTTATCATCCTAACTTTAACTTGCAGCCTTTTATCTTCACTTCATATTCGGTGCTATTACCTTTTGACCCTACGTTATGCGATTGCTTAATGTGTAGGAGACGAGGATGAAGCTTAATGGATTAGCACGAGTGGCCATAGGAAGAGCTTTGTGGGTTTCTTTCAAAGATAGTCTTCATGAATCTATTAAATTTGAAGTTCAGAGGTGATGTGCGCGCCTACCATTTTGATGCTGATAAGGAGATGCTGTCGCCACCCTCGGTAATATTCATATATGATTTTTCTTTAGTGTTAAATTGTTATTTTTTCCAGAAAAAACGTTTTTGCCCTACTACCACGCAAGATTCTTTGGCGCACGAGCAGGCTAATGAGTCGGAGCATGAGCAAGACGAAGAGATCGAAAATATGAAGTCGATTTGAATTATGGATTCAATCTCACACATTGATCTCGACATTCCTGTTTTTTTTTCTGTTCACTTAGTTATAGTGATTTCAATGTTCTTTTTCTGTCACGTAATAAAGAGTGTTTCTGAACTCTATGTCGAGCACAGCACCTTTGTAAGATGTGTGTAGTACAAATTTTTGAAGGAGAACCAATTTAAGAAAAAGCCCAGCCGGAAGCTGATCGGATCGCTGCTATATCGCGTCTCCCGCAGGAGACTGCAGTCTAGAGCGGGAGTCCCGCCGGTGACCGAATCGCGACATTATCGGGACTCCCGCAGGAGCTCGCGGTTTTCTCAGTAGAAAACATGTCGGGACAAAACCGCGTGTCGCGCCGCATTATCCCGAACGAAAACCGGGAGTCCCGGTTTTCTCGCGAACCATTTTACTTGTGTCCCGCAGTCATTCCGGCGGGACACAACTTTTTCACCGGCGGGACTTAACTGCGAATGTCTGAGTAGGGTGAGAAGATGCAACTCGTCCGCATTGCTCCTGCCTCTCAAAGAGCGAGGATTTTAACGAAAAAAATTGTGTGTTAAAAGCCTTCCCAATCCTTTGTAACCTTAGAGAGGATATCCTCACAAAAATTCTAGAAATTTTAGAAGAAAAAAATCTTCAATCAAGGCCCAAGCAACGCGGACAAAGCTGTCTACCTTGGCTTTGGCTGCATATCCAGACACATTGAAGGGAAAGAGTCGCCGAGTATGATGTGTTCGAAAGGGAAGAAGGAAACGGCAAGTCCCAACGTGCCAACCAACCGCCCTCCTCAAACCACTGAGTGTGTACCACGCTCCGCACTGACCGCAATCACTGCATTGACTGACCTAGCAATAACCGCATTGACTGCAGCAGCCGCAGCAACCCCCGCAACTGAACAAAAAAAGAACATTGGCCGCAACCACGTCAAAACATCATAATATACGCGTATAAATTCACAATTCTATTTTATCGAATTTTTGCTCGGCTTGTTCATTACTGTTTGCTTGAATCTAGTATCTTATATATAACGTTGGATGTCTGTTTGTATGTCTGTCTGTTTGTCTGTTTGTCTGTTTTTCTGTCTGTTTGTCTGTTTGTCTGTTTGTCTGTCTGTTTGTCTGTTTGTCTCTTTGTCTCTTTGTCTGTTTGTCTGTTTGTCTGTTTGTCTGTTTGTCTGTTTGTCTGTTTGTCTGTCTGTTTGTCTGTTTGTCTGTCTGTCTGTCTGTCTGTCTGTCTGTCTATCTGTACGTATGTGCGGAATAGAAATTTATATTTCTGAACCAATTTGAACCAAACTTGGCACATATATACTTCGGGGCAGGGTGCGTGTCATAGGCTACTTTTCGTCATCGAACGATATCGATTTTATCGATTTTTAACAGTTTTTTTGCAGAGTTTGAGCTACAAGGCTGGGGTTGGCACAGGAGGGTAAGTGAGCATGGCGACTCCGAATACAATATTAGTTTTCAAAATTGCGATTACTTTTATTGATTTTATCGATTTTTTGCAAAGTTTGAGCTACAGGGCTGGGAGTTGGCACAGGGGGTAATCGAGCATGCTGATTACGAATACAATACTAGTGTTTGGTATTACCTGCTACTTTTATCGATTTTATCGATTTTTTCAAAATTTGAGCTGAAGGGCTGGGAGTTGGCACAGGGCGGTAAGTGGCATGCTGATTTCAACAACACAGGGAACGGGAAATGAACTGTAGAAATGGGCACAAGGAAAGGCTATACGGATAAGGATGGGACCTTTATTACAGTGTTTTGAAAAAGCCGAGCGGATAAGCAAGCTGCTTACTCTTACTACGATACTTATAGACTTCTTTGATTTGCTCAGGTACCACTTCCAGAATAGGTGGTAACGGCTTTGAATTTTGACAAAAAACGCAAGATTGCAAGAAGATGTATGCGCACTAAACTACTGCTAACCCACTGCATTCTGCCCAGTCTAACAGCTAACGCAACACTATGAATTGAACGGAAAAGAAAACCTAGCAGGTGATCAATCATACATACTCACAAGGGAATGGTCAGAAGTCGAAGTGGCCAATCCAAAAACGCTGCATACCATTCGATGCAATTTAGAAAGCTGATTTCAAACCTGTTTTCCATATCTGCAGAGCGCCTTTGTAAGCGAAGTTATGACCAGCTTTGTTGCGAAAAAATCGTGCAAAAAAATTGCGAGATTAGGCACATTATTGTCCTTTTCGCTCACCTTTAGGTACTAGCCATATTAAGTGACCTAGCTGCATGTTTTTTGTCTAGCACGAGCCAGGAATGGCTCTGTACGGTCAAGTTTGCCCTTTACACATACAATTTCTTAGCAAAATAATGGCTTTTAACGGCCTATAATTCCGTCCACAAAAGTGGTCTGCAGATAGGGGAGACAGATTTAAAGTCAGCGTTCTATGCTGCATCTAATGGTATGCAGCTTGCTTAAATTGGCCACTTCGATTTCTGACTATCCCCTTGTCAGATAGGACATGACAAGAACAGCGTATTCATAATTTGAAACGCGAGACTCAGAACCAAATCAGGTGAGTATGCAAGGCCAAAATTCGATCAATGTCAAAGAAAAATTGTGATTTTTGATATGTTGACGTGACTGTTGCCACATTCTCTTTTTATGCCTAGGCACAGCTGCTGCGGCTATTGCAGTCAGTGCATCCAATGTACTTGAACAAGATGGGAGGAAAAGGGAACTTGAGGAGCGCTTTATCTTGGTGTTCTAGAAATCTTTATCCCTCGTTTACTACTCATCTAAAAAGAAGCTTACCTAACCTAATGTCTAAGCATAATGAAAGCCAGAGCATGTCAAATAAGATGAGCTTTATTATTCGTCGTAAGATCCACTTCGCTCAATTTTTGTCATGAACTCTGTAAAAAAACATTGTAAAGCATTAAGCCAAAGATCTGATATGACCCTGCTACGCAAACATGTGGTACAAATATGAGCGCATCAAAGTCTTGTAGCTCAAAGGCAGTGGATCGGTAAAATCAATCCAACAGCTTGGGATTTTAACACGTTAGGTTCCTTATCGTCCAAGTATGAGAACAGTGCAATCCCGGTTGCACAGCATGCTTTCCCTGCCGAGAAAATCGCTTTCAAACTTACACGCGCAGGCCAATCTTACACGCATCTGGACGAGTTGGCAATTTCCTTCTCTCCATTGGAGGTTGCCCGCCGCAACGCTATAATCATTGGGTCCTGCTACGATTTAGCGTCGTCGGCCTTGCTCCACTCGTCCAATTCGAAAGGGTAGGGCATTGCAAAACGCTCATTTTCGCCGTTTTCAAGCTGTCCAAAGCGGATATTCGGGATCAGAGTATTGAAGAACCCCAGGTAAGCGCAAATTTGACTAGGCTGAGATTTGCCGAGCCACTGCCTTTAAGGTTGCACCGCTATAACTTATGGATCACTGATGGTTCAGATTCTATATATACAAGGTATCCCAAAAAATGTGAGCACTGTTTGACTGTTAATAACTCCCTTGCTTTCATGTCCTTCGCCGAGCTTGAGGCACCATTCCATAGAGCGAGGTTAAACTTAGATTTGTAGTATGGACCGAATCATCTATCGCTCTTCATTACTGCAGGATTATGGTAGAAACTTCGACGAGGATTTTGGGACATTGGAGGCCATATTCTCCTCGGACCAAAACCAAACAAGCCAAAAAGTTTTGAGTTATGGTAGTGGAAGCTGCTGATTTCGAATGAAATATCCACTTTAGTGTGATGCTTAGTTATCCCAGGAGAACCGTAATAACTGAATTTTCAGCTTTGTCAAAAATGTGACTACACCGTCAAAAAAAGCTTTAAACACTCGTAAAGGGTTGTGTATTGCAATCAGCGAGCGCGAAAACCCTAGTACACGATTTTTCAGATTTTTGAAAAAAATATTGTCAGATGGCTTTTCTCACAGTGGCTCCATATGCTGAAAGTTCTTACCGTAATCCTACAGTAACGAAGAGCGATCGGTGATTCGCTCCACACTATAAATTTAACTTGGACCTCGCTTCACAGATTGTTGTCTCAAGCTCGGCGAAAGGCATGAAAGCGACGGAGTTATTAACGATCAAACAGTTTTCACATTTTTTGGGACACCATGTATGCATGACTAGCGACCTTAAGGGTAGCTAGCAAGTGGGTCGGGGCAGATACAACGTTAGGTTTATTAGTGAACCATACGAGATCACAGGAAAATTTCTTAATTACTATGCTTCCTCTGCGGACAGATAATTTGTAACGCTCAGGTGACCCTACGGATCGCTAACAAGTGGAGCAGACATTTTGTAGTGCTCAGGTAACCCTATGAGTCGCTAGCAAGTAGGGGCAGCTGATCTGTAGTGCCTGACCCTACGGATGCTAACAAGTGGGGGGGGGAGGTCTTTTGTAGTGCCCAGGTGACCCTACGGATCGCTATCAAGGGTACATATTGTGGTATAGTGCAGGTTCTTGCGGGTCGCTAGCAGGTGTATAGAGCGGATACGCTAGCAAGTGATGGCATATAATTAGCAGTGAGCAGGTGACCCTACGTATCGCTGACAAGTGGGGGGGGGGAGGGAAATATCCCTTATATACAGTGACCGCCAAAAAGTTGCGGACAAGTCGCCCTCCTGTTTTCAGCGCTCATTTTCAGATGGAAAACAAAGATGAAAAATGGTTGGGTTATATATGGTGATAGAGCTCATCACGAACTACAACCCACACATTGCAGTTTCCGAAAAACATGTATTATGAAAATTTTAAAAATCTTTTTCTAAAATAAGCCCGAGAATGGCCGCGTCACAATGTCGCGGACAATAATTCTTTGAACGCGAAAAATTTCTTTTAGGTCTTTTCTTGGGCAAAAACAGAGGTTTCCCGGACAGGTAAGCATATGTTGTGGAGCTCATTGAGGACAATAACTGGGTAGTGGTTACTTTCAAAAAAACCCGAGCTTGGGTTTTATTTTACTTTTTTTCAAAAAATAACTTTTAATCCCCTTTTCAAGCCAAACTTCTTCACATGGGAACCTATTCGAGACATCCTAACAAAGCTATTCGGATAAAACGGATGCTTTTTGCCAATCCCTATGCATCGGACGTGTGATGGTAAGTTTCTTGGCTGAAAATGGCTCTTGACAGTGCGTGCACATGACCCCATCCTCACCTCACCACTGACTTGCATTGCTCTGCAGGCTTGTAGCTCGGCCGGCAGTCATTCTACGATCCTGCAAGTAGGCTCATTTGAAAGACCGTGACTTCCTCGACATGATGGTATGCAAATCAGTTGAGTTTGAGAAGTCCCGGAAATTCTGCGGATGGGGTGACAAAGCGCAGCTTCAGTGGTAGGATAAGGATTTTTCAGCTAAGGTTCAGAGCTCCTTTCGCTACTAGTTCCATCCTAAAAGTTTGAAACTGTAATTTTCTTGTAATAGATCCATTTCAATGCTCTAAGACTGTTCTAAAGTTGATAAGAGCTTTCACTCTAATCACTTTTAAGGCGCGCTTTTTCACCCCATCCGTAAAATCTCGGAGATAACTCAAACTGAACTTGTTTATAATCATCGTGTCGAGGAAGTCACTCTCTTTCGAATGAGCTAACTTGCAGACTCATAGAGTGACTGCTGTCACAAGCCTGCAAAGCGGTGCAAATTAGTGGTGACTTGCCGATAGGTCATGTGCGCGCACTGTCAAGAGCCATTTTCAGCAAAGAAACTCACCAGCACACGTCCGATTTACAGAGTATGGCAAAGAGCATCCGTTTTATCCGAATAGCCCTGTTAAAATGTCTTGAATAGGTTACCATGAGGAATTTGGCTTGAAAAGTGATTTAGAAGTTACTTTTTGAAAAGAGCAAAATAAAATCCAAGCTTGGGTTTTTTGGAAGTAATCACTAGCCGGATATTGTCCTCAATGAGCTCTACAATATAGTATGCTTACCCGTCCGGAATTCTGTTTTTGCCCCAAGAAAAGAACTAAAAGAAAGTTTTCGCGTTCAAAGAATTATTGTCCGCGACAAGACGCGGCCATTCTCAGGCTTATTTTTAGAAAAAGATTTTTAAAACTTTCATAATACATGTTTTCCGGAAAGTGCGTGTGGGTTGCAGCTCTTGATGAGCGCTATCACCACATGCAATCCATCCTTTTTATCATCTTTGTCCTTCTGAAAATGAGCGCTGACAACAAGAGGGCACTTGTCAGCAACTTTTTCGCGTTCACTGTATGTTATATGTGATCGCGGAAACCAACAAATGACGTTTTCTCAGTGAAACGTCTTGCAAAATAATCAAAAATAGAAATGCGAACAGTTGATATCTCTATAGCTTTCTTTTTGATAAACGAGTTCTTGTTGATGAACAAGTGAATATTTTTGGAAAAAATGCCACTAAATAATCAGTTTCTCATTTTTTTTATTGTATTGTTTGCTCGAAGATCATAACTTTCCGTAGAGCGATCGAACTACATACTTGATTCAACCAGAAAATATTTTAATTAGAAGTTTATAGAAATCACAATTCTTGCTCTTGTTGCAATTATTATTTGTTGGTAATGGAACGTTTTGCAAAATCAAAATTCATTCACTACTTTCTTTGAAGAAAGCCGGCTATAACTGAAATCCTTCAGCAACTGCACCCTCCTTCATGCATGGGGTCAAGGATAGGAGGGATGCAGAAAACTCTGTCGTAGCGCTTGGAAGGATCCAGTGTATATCATAGAAAGATACAGAATGCTGCAGTCATCCTTCATGGAATGCATGTTCGCGGATCCAAAATGATTCTCATCTTATACTAGCTGGCTTACCCGGCTCCGCCGTATCCGGACCAAACATGGTACACATACACTTCGGGCCCCGGCGGGTGTCACAGTCCACTTTTCGTTATCGATCGATGTCGATTTTACCGATTTTTATCGATTTTTTTGCAGAGTTCACCTACGGGGCTGGGAGTTGGCACACGGGGGGGGGGGAAGTGAGCATGGGGATTCCGAATACAATATTAGTTTTCAGAATTATCGATTACTTTTATTGATTTTATCGATTTTTTGTGAATTTTGACATGCGAGGCTGGGATTTTGCACAGGGGGGTAATCGAGCATGCTGATTACGAATACAATACTAGTGTTTGGTATTACCTGCTACTTTTATCGATTTTATCGATTTTTTCAAAATTTGAGCTGAAGGGCTGGGAGTTGGCACAGGGCGGTAAGTGGCATGCTGATTTCAGCAACACAGGGAACGGGAAATGAACTGTAGAAATGGACACAATATTAGTTTTCAGGATCGTCCATTACTTTTATCGATTTTATCGATTTTTTTGCAAAGTTTGAGCTAGGGGGCTGGGAGTTGGCACAGGGGGGGGGGGGGTAATCGAGCATGCAGATTACGAATACAATATTAGTTTTCAAGATCGTCCATTACTTTTATCGATTTTATCGATTTTTTTGCAAAGTTTGAGCTAGGGGGCTGGGAGTTGGCACAGGGGGGTAATCGAGCATGCTGATCATCCCCAAGGGGGGTGAAGGCAGAATGCAGTGGGTTAGCAGTAGTTTAGTGCGCATACATCTTCTTGCAATCTTGCGTTTTTTGTCAAAATTCAAAGCCGTTACCACCTATTCTGGAAGTGGTACCTGAGCAAATCAAAGAAGTCTATAAGTATCGTAGTAAGAGTAAGCAGCTTGCTTATCCGCTCGGCTTTTTCAAAACACTGTAATAAAGGTCCCATCCTTATCCGTATAGCCTTTCCTTGTGCCCATTTCTACAGTTCATTTCCCGTTCCCTGTGTTGTTGAAATCAGCATGCCACTTACCGCCCTGTGCCAACTCCCAGCCCTTCAGCTCAAATTTTGAAAAAATCGATAAAATCGATAAAAGTAGCAGGTAATACCAAAAACTAGTATTGTATTCGTAATCAGCATGCTCGATTACCCCTTGTGCCAACTCCCAGCCCCGTAGCTCAAACTTTGCAAAAAAATCGATAAAATCGATAAAAGTAATCGCAATTTTGAAAACTAATATTGTATTCGGAGTCGCCATGCTCACTTACCCTCCTGTGCCAACCCCAGCCTTGTAGCTTAAACTCTGCAAAAAACTGTTAAAAATCGATAAAATCGATATCGATCGATGACGAAAAGTAGCCTATGACACCCGCCGGGGCCCGAAGTGTATGTGTGCCAAGTTTGGTCCGGATCGGTTCAGAAATGGAATTTTCTATTCGGAACATACGTACATACAGACATACAGACATACAGACAAACAGACATTCAGCTTTATATATAAGATATAAAGCTGAATGTCTGTTTGTCTGTCTGTATGTCTGTCTGTCTGTCTGTATGTGTGTACGTATGTTCCGAATAGAAAATTCCATTTCTGAACCGATCTGGACCAAACTTGGCACACATACACTTCGGGCCCCGGCGGGTGTCATAGGTTACTTTTCGTCATCGATCGATATCAATTTTATCAATTTTTATCGATTTTTTTGCAGAGTTCACCTACGGAGCTGGAAGTTGGCACAGGGGGGTAAGTGAGCATGGGGATTCCGAATAAATAGTAGTTTCTAGAACTATTCATTATTTTCATCGTTCTTATCAAACTTTTCTTGCAAAGCTTGAGCTACGGGGCTGGGAATTCACACAGGGATAAGTGAGCATGCTGATAACTAACACAGCGGGATTAGGAAGTTCGAGTTGGTACGTAGGAGTGGGCACAGGGAAAGGCTGTACAGGGATAAGGATGCGAGGTTTATCATAGTGTTTTGACAGGGCCGGGCGGAGCCGGGTAAGCCAGCTAGTGTACTGATAAAATTATCGGTCCATTGTTTTCTGAAAGCGCAAAAATTTATTTTCCGGGGGTTCACAATTTATTCCGCTACTAAAGTATTTGAAGCATTCTGATGTTGTCTCACAATATAAACGAGGCTTTGCACTGTTATCAATGTAGTAGCTGCGTTCAAAAATCTATCTTATCGAGAAAGCGAATAAAATCTAGGAACTCTGAAAGAGTACCACGGCCACTGTGCCTTTGAAATTGAGTTTGGATGTGTAGAAACGCAGCAATCACTGCATGCACAGTAAATTTTTCTGTATATGTCTTCTACTTAAGAATCCAAGTTTGCCACGGTGAAAACATTTTCAAAACCCACTGAAGTCAATTTTCTAATTACCTCCCCCGGTAATGCGTTTGAAGCTGCAGCAACTGCGCGCAGGGCCCGGCACGAGTCGGTTTTAGGGTCTCTGAAAACGAAGTCTCCCCTGATTTTCAGAAGTTTTACGAAATCGCCTTTGACCTATCAACTTAGGAGAAGATAAAAACAAGAACGATTCACTAGTCATAAAGAGAAAAAACGTGGGATAGAAATGAAAATCCAAATTGGAGTTGAATACTACGCATGCACAAGAGTTTGGCATTGGAGCGCGATATATAACAAAGCTATTTATGGAGAAATTGAGGCAAAAAACAAAGGAAATGCAATTATATGAATTGTCTTCATGCTCAGGGATAGATATTTGACCAGAAAATCCATCCGTGATAGCAAACTTATGCTACTAACTGCTACTAACTTACTTAAAACTTATAGATAACTCCAAAACTTATGTGAAGTGACAGAAATATATGCCTCAAACGATGTCAAATCGTCTAGTGGCCGTCTGGAGAAGGGCTAAATTTGAAAAAGGTCTTACTTCACATAAGTTTTCAATCTTTTGCATAATTCTCCCGCAAATAATTTTCTATGTATACAGTTTAGTTTTGGTGTCACATGATTCTGTGTGCGCTGTAAACAAGCAATTTGTTTATTTAGCCTTTCTTTTGAATCGCGCGCACTTTTCGCCATACAGATAGAGCATATCAATCGTGTGATAACTTGTCCGAAAAGCTTTTGTGCAACTGAATGGCGCTTACTTTTTGCGCTCGCCCCCGAGTCTACAAAAACGATATCCATTTTGCTTTTTGCTCTAAAAAACAAAGTCCAGCCTCTTTCCAGGCGATCTGTGCCGGGTCCTGGGTGAACGCACATGCCTGCGATCAACCTTCGACAATTTTGATCTTGAATTTTACGAAAAAAATTTCTGTATGGTGTGCTGTAGCTGAGAGTTTGCTTCACCATACCGAACATTTTCTAATCTATAGTAACTATTTTTGTAAAGGTCTGAGATGTAAATTATAGCTATCTGTCTGCCACAGTAGTGACAATTGCTACAATTTGAAGGTTTTTGTCAACGAATAAAGACGCTATCTCAAGAACGCTGTCTTGTACTTTATTTGTTACTGTTTGTGTAATGAATGAACCAGATTCCAAATTTTCAATTCGTCAGGTTCTGTTCTCATTTGAAAAAAACAGCTACAAGACCTCTGAAAACCCTGTAAATAAAATTGGAGGATGAGGAAACCTTTGTAACTACAGCCGGGTTTGTCGAAAAAGCTCAGGAGTCCCATATTTCATTTGTTCCACATCAAATAACATAGCCCTGTCATATAAGAAAATTAGGGTCGGACAACACCGATTTAATTTTTCTAATATGACTGAATTACGCACACGTGCATAAATAGCATTTGATTTAACTGGATTGGCGGCTGAAAGGCGGGCTTGTTGACCTAGTTAAGGTTACAGCGTGATCAGAGAGCACGTGAGAGACGCAGACTGCATCGCGGGCGCGAGCGGCCCTAATTAGGCCACAAAGCCCCACCTTCCAGCCGCCAATTCAGTTGATTTGAAGTAATGTGGGGCGTGCGCTTTGTATGTCGCCCACGCAGTCTGGCAACCCTTAGCACACTCAGCTCATATGACAATGCGCTGTTGTAGTACGCTAAGGTATTAGAGTGGTACAACCGAAACAGAACAGAAGAAGATACAGATCTTGAAAACAGCAAGACAACAGCATCCCTACCTAGCGAATATGTGCTTAGAGGCTTCATTAATAACGAGAACTAAAGTCAGAACGCATGAACATTCCCGCCAGTGAGGGAAGCGCAGCCTAAAAGAAACCTTCGTATGCAAAGCTCCGGTGTTCTGATTTTCACACCATATAATCAGTCCAAAGTTATTTCTTTGTACTTTACTACATACATATTGATCGAAAGCATTTCTTCTTAACCTGCATTTTCCAACTTTTTGTAGGACTCGGATAATTCTAGGCGCCGGCCGTTTTCCCCATAATGTCATTTTTTGCTTCGAAGTCATCAATCCTTCCGAGTTTGTACTGACTATCTAACACATCAAGCGTGGCTGATAAAACAAATGATGCATCAAAGAGGTAACAATTTAATGAACTACAAGTTAAAGTCTAAGAATTATCAGAAGCTCATATTCTAATAACTCATGTGTACTTATCAGGAACAAACTTGGTATGATCAACACATGTACGGGATGTTTCCGTTAACTTCAGTTGTAACGCACAATAGGAGGCCTACTCTAGACGCTATTGCGGGGGCTCGGCGTGGTGCCCAGGGGTATGATGTAATTCCTTTATTGAAAAACAATTCTCCAGGCGATCGGCGCGTCCACGTCCTCTCGGCTTGGCTCCTCGATTGAGACCCGAACGCACTCCTCGTAGCACTGACGACAAGATTGATTTGAGCCAAGCGCAGCCGCCTTATATAGCGGCCCGAGAAGATGTGCATGCGCGCGGTCTCAGCACGAAACAATCAAAACATACTAAAACCATTGAAACACCAAATAAACACATACAAATCGACTAAGAAGGACTAGATAGACACCAAAGACAACATTACAAGTCTTAAAGAAGCCCTGCGACTTTACATGCCCGTCCGACAATAAGAATCGTCCCGACTCTTATAACACTTCTTCCATCAGCATGGGAGACGTCATTCACGTTCACGGCTCGGTCGACGGCTTGTACGAGTGGAGAATTACGAGTTCCACGTCCATGACTTGGTCGGCTCCTTGTGCAGCATGGGGGATAGCACGTTCCACGTCCACCACTCAATCGGCTCGACAGTGGGTCTTCTGTCCTTGCTTTCGGTCTATCGCGTTCCTTCGTCTCTGCTTTAGAGTAGTCGGATTTGCGATTGGTGAGAACAATTCGGTGGTGGCACGACCTCTCCGTTTGGGTACTCGCGTCACACACCTTCCTAAGGGGTTGTCTTCGCATCTGTCTGTGCTCGCGATTGCAAATGCATTCGGCAGGGCGACGACGATTGCCCTGTGTCTGGCCTCTCGCAAAGCTTCCATCTGATCGAAGGTGACATGATTCTAGTGGTGCGCTTCGATCCTTTGTCAGCTCGGCCTTCAGTACATCGCTAGGAATCCTGTACCTTCCTTGCATTTGCCTTCGACTCGGGACACACGTCTTCGGCGACGTCTTCCAGTCCAGCGCCAGATGTCTCTCCTCGTTGTCTCCCAAAAAAAAACTCTTTGACAGCTTTTTGAACAAGCTTCCCGCGCCGAGAATCCCAGCATTCTCCCTTCGCGCTTCCTTTACGAGCTTCTTTCTTTGAGACGGCGGCACAATCTCTCTGAATCCTCTCTTGTCTGCAAACAGCAGACGGCCTTGGTCTAACACGAATTCAGACACATCGTACTTGTGTGAGAGCTTTGGGAACTTCACTCGTCCATCTGGCTTGTCCTTCTCTAGACATTCTATCAGATTGCGGTAGACGGGGTCTTTGCGAAATTCGTCCATCCAGTGCGCAGCATCAGCCTCAGTTGGCTCTGCTACCTCTTTTTCCTTATTCACTGCCCGATCGTGTACGTCTAGCACTCGGCTTACGGCGGGCTTTGCATACAAGTTGTCTCGATGGCTGGAAAGTTGTTGCTCAAGCGTGCCTTCCTCCTCCGCTCTCCTAAGCTTGGCTCCTGCCAAGCTACCTCAACCTGAGCATCGGAAGTACTGCTGTTGTCTTCCGTATCGACAACTATACCGTGGTGCTGAGCAATTTCCTCTGATACGGCTCTTCTAGAAACAGGCAACTTGGTCTTTTGTCGAACGTGCATTCCCTTTGAAACCACAACACTTTCAGACTGCTGTCTTCGTTCCTTCCGCCTCAGAGCATTACTTGGAACGAATCGTCGGATAGCTGTCTTATTTGTGTTACTGAGAGTGTTTCTTATGTCTGCACCCGACAATCCAAGTTTCGATAGCGCGTTCAACCCGAGCACAATTCTGCCGCCTCCTGCTCTAACAAAGAGGGCAATTCTGTGCTTAACGCTATTCTCGAGTCGCAAGGTGAGCTTAATCGCTCCCTTGAACTTCAATCCACTTGTTCGAGGCATCATAAATAGGATCCAGCTGGTCTATCGGAATCTCCTCTACGTCCGCCTCCAGATCGAATCCTTTATCTGCTCGCTACGAGCATCTTCAAAGGAACGATACTGATTTGCGATCCCGTGTCCAGCACAGCTTCTCGAACCAGGCCCAGCAGACGCACTTTTGTGATGATCTGCTCGCCAACTAGCTCTTTCTCCCTCGCCGATGAAACTACCGAGTTACATCTCCACTTATTCAGGCACGTCGTGAAGTTATTTGCAGCTTCCTTGGGTATTCTCGCTGGACTTAAGGCTTTTGGCTTGCCAGACTTACGGCTGTAATGACCCAGTTCATTACAGTTGTAGCAGCGTATTTGCCTTTTCCAAGATGCTATAGAAGCATCTGGGAAACCAGTCGACTCTACACTTCCGCCTAACGTTAGATCTTCACTAGTGGTTGTCTCAGCATCCGATTGCGGCGTGGCTACCTCTGCTCGTAGATCGACCATCTTGGCCACCTCCTTGCTGCGCTCACATTGCTGTGCCATTGCTTTCACAATTTCATACGCCAGCTCCTTAGGTGCGCTTTCCATAGCTGAGAAAAACTGCAAGTATTTAGGCCATTCGGTCAGCTGAGAAACTAGCTCTGCAGCTCTAGTTCTTGACAACTCCTTTTCTGTCGCGTCCGGATAAGCCCTCTGCGTTAGTTTCTCTAGCTCCACTAGGTACGAGGCTAAATCCTCGCCCATCCTCAAGTGTTTGAGCTCCATGTAGGCCTTCATCTGATTTGCGGAATCGTGGACGCTGAACTGGC
Source organism: Cylicocyclus nassatus (assembly GCA_958299035.1). Lineage (NCBI taxonomy): Eukaryota > Metazoa > Nematoda > Chromadorea > Rhabditida > Strongylidae > Cylicocyclus > Cylicocyclus nassatus. The sequence continues at coordinate 24,147,493 of CATQJL010000316.1, forward strand.
TCCGCATTGCCTCAATGATGCCCTCTAGTGTGCCTTCCCTGATCCTTCGAGGTAACGCTTCTGCGACCATCCTTGGGTGTCCTCCTAGTTTCGACAGGAATAGGTGCACTAGCATATTATTCCGCAGCCCCAAGTCGCTGTATTTCATCTTGAAACTCATCACAAACTCCTCCCACCCTTTTCCTGAGGGTCCTTGAAGGTCTCGACGTCCGGGAGGGTCATCGCGGCGAACATCCGTGCCATAGGATGGGTATTGGGGTCTCTAGTCCTACTCCGCGACCGGTTGCTGCATGCTGAAGGGTTTGACTTGCTCAGAGATTGACGATATCTCGACTGCGTCAAATTTCCTACGAGGAGTTTTCCAATATCCATATCCTGGATATGCTCAGCCATAACGCTATCTGCAGTGAAGCTCTTTCACTTCACGCTTTTTATTATGCCAATGTACTACGCGAACGCGATTTCTGCGAGTCGAAACTCTAGCAGTTTATCACTAAACGGTACACGCGCGTTTGCTCCGCCTCTAGTCAATGTACGGGCCCCAGCAGCGTGTAAGTGATAACTCGCGTCTCCGAATATCTCCCTGACACAGAAGTTGCAGTATCCGGTACACACGCACACGCTCCTCCCCTCAAGGTTGGAGCTGGCGGTGCAAGCTGCAGCGCTTCTGCGATTCCACAAACGAAAAAGCTCGATGTGCTGAACACCGAGTCTTTCGCAAGGGAAATATAGTCTGCTTTCCTCAGGGCAGGATACTCGCCTCAACCGTTTCAACGGTTGCTCCGGCGGAGGAGTTCTCCTTTCGGTTCGGCCCCTATGTAACGCAATAGGGGGCCTACTCTAGGCGCTATTGCGGGGGCTCGGCGTGGTGTCCAGGGGTATGATGTAATTCCTTTATTGAAGAACAATCCTCCAGGCGATCGGCGCGTCCACGTCCTCTCGGCTTGGCTCCTCGACTGAGACCCGACCGCACTCCTCGTAGCACTGACGACAAGACTGATTTGAGCCAAGCGCAGCCGCCTTATATAGCGGCCCGAGAAGATGTGCATGCGCGCGGTCCCAGCACGAAACAATGAAGACATAGTAAAACCATTGAAACACCAAATAAACCACATACAAATCGACTAAGAAGGACTAGATAGACACCAAAGACAACATTACAAGTTTTAAAGGAGCCCTCTGACTTTACACAGTGCAAGAAAATGACTTTAAAAAAATCGGCAGCCGGGGATCAACGTAAGATCATACAAAAAGTTGAAAATGCGCATAAACAACAATGCACGCCTGCTCGATATTTGCATAGTGATTGTATGTAGTAGAAGTACATGAGAAGGGAGAGACTTTGTGAAATCCAAAGCTTCGGAGCTTTAGGATATGAAGCCCTATTTATAACAATGCCGCTCGTAAACAATACCTTCTTTTTTGTCAAGCATAATTGAAGAATAGAAATTTTGTTGAAAAGACTACTAATTTGGAATACATTCGTTTCAGAAGTTCTCTTACGCTTTAACCCTAGAAATTGCACTTGTTTTTCTCTCCTGCCTCAAAGAATTACTGCAGGTATACTGTAGTAGTTGGCGATCTGCATGATTTTAGCTGAAAATTCTCCACTTATCCGTGGAAGGCATTGTCTCAAGAGACAAATAACTAGAAACGCACGTTGTCGTCAAAGTGTTAAAGCACAATCGCAAATTACCAGTAACTGCTATACTCTGCTGATCAAGAATGAGTCCCAATTACATGATTTGAAACGACCTAAGATGCTATCCCATCCAACTTTTCTCTAAAAAACTGTACTCACTCTCATTTTTAGTGTCAACGTCCCGCTGACAAACCTGGCGGAATTCGCTGAAGCATTTCACTGTAGTCCAGGATCGACAATGAACTCAGCAATAAGCCGGCAACATATATTTATTTGATCGCTTGAAAGTTGTAATAAAGTTTTCTTGTTGTACCTACGTGAATTTGATCCGACAAGCTGTTCGTTATGAAGAGAAGATGTATAAGAGACAGCTGACAAAATATGGAAAATACAAAAAAACTATCACATTTGCCTTCTATTTTTTGGTGGCTGCGTTTAACAACATAGATGAGCAAGACTTGATATTGCGTGAATTTTACAACTCAAAAAGGTATGATTTAATTATCGTGAAACAATAACTCGCAAATTGTCCTGTCAGAGAGCTTTTCTGTAATATTTACAGTTTTCACCACGATATGCACCTCGCCTGACCGATTTCCCAGAATCGAGCAAGTCTGCGATGCCTGGGCCATGGCCCGGCACAGATGGTCTGAGATCAAACTGGACTTCGTTTTTGAAGTTAGAAGCAAGGGGGATATTGTTTTTATAAAGTTCTGAAAGAAGCGCCGAAAAAAAGACGAACTTAGGTTTCACGAGTTGTGTTCTTTCGCAGCGCGCGAATTTCAAACGCAAGACTCAAACAAACAAATGGCTTGTTTACAGCGCACAAACAATCATATGGCTCCGAATTTGGGCTATGTGTATGCGATGTTACTCCAAACAATGTTATGTAAAAAGTTTTGAAAACTTATGTGTCCTGATATCCGTTCCCGAATTTGTTCGTTTCTAGACCAACACCTAACCAACTGGATTGGTTCGGAGCATAAATATCGAAGATTCACATATTTTGGCTCTTTTGATTTGGACGATTAGAATGGTCAAAAATCTATCATATAGCGAAGAGAGCAAGTCAAACCATTACCTCTCCTCTTTTTTTGAGCTGAAAGTAGTGTGAATCTATGCGTTGATAAATATTGCGCTCCAAACACATACGGTGTCCTTTGAAATATGTGGCGAAAAATGCATCGCCAGATTGTTGAGCCACGGATATGGTTGACTCAGAAGGTTTTTGACATTCTGAGCCATGAAATGGTACCATATCCAATGGCAGAACCTTTGATCAACTTGAAATGTTTTTTTTGCTTTTTTGTCATATTAGGTACCTCAAAATGCGCTTTTTTCGCTTTTTTATGGTTTTTTGATTGAAAAAGGGTTTCCCTACTAATTTTTACGTCAAGCGGGACTTCGCAAATTTTCGCGAAGTCATGAGGGATTTCGTTTCCAAAAATGCTCCAAACCAACGCGTGCCGGGCCCTGGCCTGGGCACTCGTTCGTGTTTAAGTTGTGTGATAAACGCGCGTCTCTTTGATTAGGTGGCCTAAAACGTTGGCAAATCGAACAGTTCAATAGCTAGTCACTGAGTAAGAGTCAACAGATGTGTTGCAGGAGATTTGTCTGATTTGACTTTTGATTTGATTTGATTATGAAATTCACAAGAGTTTCAGAGCCCGATTTCTCTAACCTGGGCTCAGCGCTAATTAAATTATTGAATCTACAATCGCCAAAACATGATCTACTGCAATATAACAATTATCAATCTTGTGTGATGATTAGTGATTAAATCGTTCCATTTGCCTTCAAAGAGGTACCGCTCACGCAATTTACACCCGAACGAGATCGGGTAAGTGGTCCAGGCATTGCAGACCTGCCCGATTCTCCCGACTGATCTCTTGAGCGGTCAGGCGCCCAAGTCGCTTATCTGTCCTTGAGTCGGGCCTTGAGCGCCCGCATCTGACTGGATTACGACTTGTACGGGAACACTATCGAACGGGAAATTGATACATACCGCTCCTTGGGTTTCTTACACAGACGTCGAGCTCTTTTTGTGAGCAGTGAGAAACTATGTTTGCAAGAAGATGTAGGAGTCAAAAAATGCTTTCTTAGCCGGGGGAAAATGCGTAGCCGAGCAAGGACTCACTGCTTCTTGTTAGAATGGAGAGATTGGTCAATACCCCATCTATCAGACTCAAAGTGATTTGCTTCTGGGAGAAAGGTTAAGAAGCTGCTTTCACATGTTTAGATTTAGCACACTGAAAGGCTCAAGAATGTTGAAAAACTTGCAGTTAAGCAACTTGCCTGTCCTCTAAAAATCTACCTTACAAACCTAACATGTTAATTACCTTCTCACCTACCATGCATCGGTTCCAGACATTTGTTCAACGCAAATCTATTGAAAACCGGAAAATTTTCTGAGAGTCTTACCAATAGAATGCTGATTGAAATCGGGCTGAATGAAAAGCTCGAAATAAACAATGAATTGGTGAAGCTATAAGCTGTCAACGTTTCTGCAATAGCCGTAGACCTATCTCTCTGTGCCAGTGTTCCCGTTAAATGTAAAAGGAGTCGGTATAAGTAATTGACAACATTGCCCCCGTTATCATGAAAACGTAGAGACACACTCAATAAGTTTAAAGGTTATCATCCTCCTAATCGGCAAGGAAACTATTAGGTCCCATAAGTCTTTTCATATCTGACTTTCACCAGCATAAGTCTGCTTTTCTTAGATTTTCAATAGGATGCGGGGTACCATTCGGAAGAACAAAGCAAGCTCTACAATATGGCCTTGTAGATTCCGTACCATGCTTGATCCGCATTGAGTTTCGAGACAAAATGAAAGAAAACTGTTGTGCCCTTCGTTTCTGGATACACTTCGATTGGGTGGCACACAAGTAGGAAGGAATAATTAATTAGAAGTTAATAGAAAAGGAAAAATAAAGAGGCGATGAGTGAACAGAAGAACAATAGAATAATGGAACTGTAGAACTGCAGAACTGACTGAGGCAAAGAGTGAGCGCCTTTTATAGCGCTCATTTCCCGCGCACTCTGAGGTTGCGATCGACTGCGCGAGGCAGATCACTATGAGGAACAATTGATCACTTACAATCACAGCAGCTCCCCCAGTAGGGTAGTTACAACAAAACTAGCCTACGAAAAAAACATGAACTACAAATATAAATAAGAAATCGGTTATACATAGATATCACTACAACTACAAAACTAATGAAACAAACATACAGTAACATACTACGGACTAAGTTATAACCGTTGTACTGGTCTTCTCGTTCTGCTCGATCTCCGAAGCGTTGTCGGTAGCGTGGAGGGCTCGTGGCTTGATGCCCACGTTGATGTCGTTGAATCCACGGGTGCTGGCACATCGCTCATCGCTTGCTCGGAACTCCCTTCAGCAGCATTGCCATTCCTCGATAGTGTGTCGTTTTCTGTGAGAACATCTAACAGTATCTTCAAGGCTTGTTGTTGAAGTTGTTGTCGTATGGCGAGTCGTTCACCATCGCTTCGATGCCGCAACCGATTTGCATGCTTCTGGCATATCTCATCGCCAACCATAACTTCATAATTGACACGGCCAACACGTCTCATCACGGTTCCTTTCATCCAGTGGATGTGGGGTGGCTTCCACTGCTTAGCGTACACTAAGTCACCGACCTCGAAATCTTTTTTAATGACTCCATGCTTCTGGTCGAACTGGTCTTTCATGCACTCTCGTCCTCTTCGTGCGAGTGGGTCTTCCGCATCAGCTGTCATAGGTAGTAACAGACTTAATTTTGTGCGCAAGTTTCTGCCAAGGAACAATTCTGCTGGCGTCTTGTCGTTCAAGTTCGTATTTGTTGTTGTCCTATACGCTTGTAACACCACAT
>CATQJL010000316.1:24153509-24183645 GCA_958299035.1 Cylicocyclus nassatus
GTGGGAGGTGTGCACTGGCAGTATGAAGGGAGAGCCTGTCTTTTCTCGCAAAAGATGGAGTTGAAGGGGTTCTGACCAGGCTTGGCAGGTGAGGAGGCAGTTACTTGATAGTCCATCACTTGATCCTATGCTGGTTCGGTCTCGACATACGAAATACCGCGACGCCATCGAGGACGTTAGCGTGAAGTTCGTTGATGTCACTGTACAGTCATGACACCGTTGCCAAGCAGGCAATGATAGCCAGAGTGGAGCAGGTGGCTCCTCCTCCAATGGCTAGTTTCTCAACGAATATTGTGCTGATGGCTAGGTATATTACAGGGCTTTTACAGCGCATTGGTTAAAATACGAAGAACACGAGTGTAAAAGACTTAACTTCAGGCGATAGCAAATTAGACTGCAAAAAGTAGGCATAACATGGATTCTTCAAACATTCTCAAATTAGTAGGTTGGTGCATAAGTCTATTTGTTTTTGTTGCTTTGTGTTCGAAGCAGCTGTTTGGAGAGATTTTATCCTCCAATGCGGTTATCTTTATAACCAAAAAACTTTCTTTTTTGCTTCTTCGTCTAACAAAGTTTCAAGCCTAAGATCTCAGGTGGCCAAAGAACGGTACTACATAAAAAAATACAGCTATTCTTGTAAGAAAAGTGCCACAATCCGCTCGTCGAGTCAAGCCATTGTATTGGTGCTGAGTAAGTTCAAAGGCATATGCGCAAATTCACTTCTATGTAATAAAAACAGGTTTGAAAAAACGTTTCAAAACTTTTGAGCTCTTGCTTCGTTTAGATTTTTAGGGTTTAATACCTATATAATGGCTAAAATCTTGCTCAATCCAAGTCTTACTTGTGGAAATTGTTGCTACAACCTTATTTATGTAAATGACCTATAGGCAATCTGTGACTTATTTGAATCTAGACAGTTGGAGACTCGAAACTTGTAGGTGATAGAGTACAGCAAAAGCTGGAAGGGACCATTTACCAACTATGTCTCGCCGTTCGCAGCACTTGTTAAATAATGATGTTTTGAAAATGGACATATTTCATTGTACAAATGGCCAAAAATAACTTTTTTAATTCCTCAAAGAAATTTTGAGACCCAAGGACTGAAATATTTTGGCCATTGAATAGTTTTCAAAAAGTCGCTATCTACCATTGGTAGCTAATTATAATTATGTTGCCACTCCTTATAAAGGAGCATCACCATATTCAAAAAAGGATCAGGTTGAAGAAAATTTTGCTTTCCAAAATTATTGAGCTCGCTTCTTCTTCATTGGCGTATTTATAGGGCTTACTATCTATCTGATAGCCACAAGCTTGCCAAATTCACAGGGATATTGGGACGATACTTTGGAAAAAGTCATAATCTTTTAAACTTGAAACTTGCATGATAGCCAAAACTTATGCAGCAACCTTTTAGTTACAGATGGATTTGGTCCAGGTCTCCCATATATGCATAGCTTACCTTTTCTCGAGGACGGAACATTTGTCCTTTTTTGTCTTTTGCTCGTACCATTTCCTTACCTATGCTACTTGCCAATTTTTGAACAACTTTGTTATCTGCGCTAAAGTGCTTTTGAATTCGGAAGTGCAAGCTAACGTGCTTGTATAAAATATGACTGAGATGTGAAAACAGCGTCAGTATTTCGATTTCTTGATTTTACGACGTTCTATTCCAACGAATGTATTCGGTTGTTTGCATCGCGATTGGAAGCAAGTATGCCATTAGAAAATGCATATTTTACTATTGTTTTAGTGCATCCATTCCCTCTTGCATGGAAAGGGCACTCCACCAAACATCTACGTGAATCCGCATCTAAACTTCTTTGCCCTGTCTACGTCTTTTCAATGTGCTGAAAAAACGGGAAGTGGAGAATTGCATATTCGCTTGTGATATGGAAAAACGACTTTTGGTTCATTTCTCTTATGGCAGTTGGTTTGTTTTGTGATAAAGAAAGGTAATTTCAACTGTGTAAGTAGAGGAACTCAGCTCATCATTCGATTTTCTCTTCCTAATTCCATAGGAATGTGACACGTAAGATGAGTTTTGATCATTGTTGGAAAAGGAAGTTCAAACGATTTACATGTATGGATCAGCACCACTGAATAAAGTGCTCGTTAAGGGCGAAAGAAAACTGAAAATGAACTATACTTAGAGTTGCATTATTATATAAGCTCTGTATCGTCCCTTTTCCTTTACATAAAAATTTCGATTTCTCTCTTCCTGAGATCCCTCAACACTCCCTTAAACGAATTTGAAGAAAATGTTTCAGCCTCATATTTGAGTTCTCGAAGCAGAAAACATGTGTATGATGTCAGCATTACGCGATCAAGCTTGAAGTAAAATTGCTAGATTGTACAAGGGTTGAGGTTTGTTGTGATGAGGACGTTTCATATCACTGAAGAATATTTTAGCAAATCAGTTTTCTGATCATTGATGTAAATATGCGACAAAATCAAGAGCATCGGTAAAGGCTTCAGATGTAGCATCCAGGAAATCTATTCAGATCGACGATTCACTAAATTCGTTACTCGTTTTATCTAACAACAGTACTCCAATCGCTTCGTTCGATTTAAGGAGCTTTCTAGTAACATAGTTGATCTACGCCCTCGTGTAGAAGAGCAGCACCCATTTTTGCAAGAATTTCAATTAAACTATTGGTTATCGTTAGAAAGTTTACACCGATATCGATAGTTGTACATAGCTCAATCATAACAGAGAGGACTACGATTGCTCTTGTATCTTTTAGAAATTTTGATGAATGGGGCTTAATGAATTTAAAGAATTATTCTTAGGTTTACCGCCGAGGGCCTAAATTTTTATTACTTTTTGTAGAAGATTTTTGCTTTTGTACGAATCCCGGTTTTTGTTAGTGCATATGTCATAAATAAAATTACGTTACCATGACTGTATCGCCGACCAAAACATGTGGAGTCGCTCACTGAATGAAATTTTATTATGAATTTTGAACAAAATCTTTTAATAGGTAGAACTAACAATCAGAAAAACATATTATAAGAATGGTTCAAGGTATCCAGAGAGTTTGCTCTAAAGTTGCTTCGTTTTCCCTTCTTCGCGGAGAAATGGTTTGGTCCTACACACTTTTTGGAAATTTCCAACTATCCTTGTTGAACTCATGTTTCTTTCCACAGTCGATTTGATCTATATTATATTGTGTAATAGAAGGAATGTAATCCTTTTACTCTCCGACCTGCAACCGTAGTGTTTATCTACCTTGAGGTACACAGTTTGTAATCTTCAAAATGAGAGTGTGAGTGGCTTGTTGGATGCAGTGTATGAAAGGTTCAAACCCTTCAATTCTTTGATCTTGCACATTTTGCTTGTGGAATTACAAATTAGCAATACGTGCTCCAAAGATACGTTGGCAATTTCACAAGCATCAACTAAGTTTATTCTTGGCGAACATCTCAGTGCAAACGTTCACTGCAACTAACTACACTTCGTCGGTTTGATCGAAATTCTCAATCAGCTACTTGCTTTTCTCCTATGAAGCATTACGCAAGCCTCCATCTCGAACCCTTTTTGATGAAACTCAGTTTTCTTGTGTACTGAGGCGGTTTCATCGAGTCGCGGTGAAGAGAGTAGCATTGGCCGAAAAAGGAACGTTGTTCCTTGTCACCATCATCGAAGAGAATACACTGCCGTTGAGTCTATAAACAGATTCGGTATAGCCACTACGCGACAACGAAATAGGTGACAATCTGGAAGCTTCTACGTCAAGCATATATCGGAAAAGGTAAGAAACACATAACCATTTTTCAGTCGTAAGCTGAGACTCAAATGCAGGAGATTTCATCTTTTCATAAAGATTGTCTCAGGAATTATTTGTAGCCGTTAACTTTCTGCGCTGCGCTGATTATTACCCTGGGTATAGTATTATCCTTATTAGGTTGATGCTAGTTTCAATCAAGTGTGTCTTAAGACCAGAGCTGCTGTAGCAATATATTTTTCTGCTTAAAAACGGAAATTGTAGAAAGTTCCCCCTATAGTGTGTGGTCTCAGGTGTTCAAGTCAACCATTCAGTCTCAGACAATTCACCGGAGCATCCGCAGGACAAGCAAAAATTGCAACGGTTCCGTAGGATTTTGTTTACTATTGCAAAAATGGAAACGTTGAAAATGGGAACTTTTGCAGAATTCCAGATCGGACTGGTTGGAAAAGGAACCTCCGCAGGACTTTTACAGAAGCGTGTGAAACTTCCGAAAAATGTCAGCGGTTCCGCAGCATTTTGACATGCCAATACTTCCGCAGGTTTTTGAATGTGCTGTCGTACGACCTTGCCTCGCCAACAAATAGGGTGCATTTCTGACCTTGTCATCCTTTGTGCAATGGATAGCAGGAGTCTTGCAGTCAATAGAGTAAGGTTCAAACCTCGCTTAGGTGTTCTCTTTTGCAGCTGTGATTTGCATTTTTCGGAAATTCAGCAGCACATCTGCGGAACTTCTGCAGGTGACCCGGAGGAACTTCCCCAAACGTTCTGCGGAAGCTCCGGTCAGTTGTATGAGTTACCAGGGCGTTCCGCAGTCAAAATAACGAGTAAATTCTGCATTTCATCTAGCATTCTTTTGAAGCTTACCTGCCAATAGCAAATGCCTGTGCACTTCTGTTGATTGAGGCACTTAGCAAAGCATTCCGTTTCGGTAATCACTGACAGACCCGAACGTTCACCGTGCAGTACATCCTCACGTTGGAAGGTGCAAGGCAAAGTCCATTCCACCTGAACTTCCAGTAATACATATGGTACCATGCCGAAGCCTACCTGTAAGACAAGCACGACGAGCACGGCGAGGATCGCAGATTTCATGGTCCGAGCAACCAGTCGCTAGCAAACGCAAAGCCACTTCTGAATCCCTCCGAGAGTCGTTGCTAACTCAGAATCAGCGTAGTCTTGGAGTCTCCATGGACAAACAGTTGTTGCTTGGTAATCTCGATGTGGTTTCAAATTCAATGTTGATTATTCTGACAACTCGCCCAAAGGCAAACCAAGCCAGCCGTAACACCAAAAAAATATGGAAATGTAGATTTTGCAAAATTTTTGTTTGTTAAAAGGTTACGGCCTACAGGTTTACCGCAAGTCAGGAACTGATCACGAATAAATATTCATGAATGTTATTGGAATATTTAGTACACTGAAGAGAGATTCTGATAAAAAAAGTATTACTTGCCAAGTATATCGTCTCCTTTTCGCTAAAGTAAGAATATGGTGGGAAGTTGCAACGTTCTTTACTCTATGGAGTCATTTTTTGCTCTAATAATTCCAGAAAAATGAGTATAAAATTTTTTTACTTGCTCAGTAACAATTTATGAATTAAAAAAAGTTATTACCAGCAGCAATCACAGAAAAGAGCTTGCGTTTTGGTTTTAACTTCTCTCTTATATTATGTAAACGGTTTCTGTAATCAATAAATTGCAAGGACAAAACTCGTGGACAAAACTCAAAACTTATTATTGTTCAAAAAATTGATTCTATCCAAACGCAACACATAAATTGTGCTTGTATTATCAAGGAGTATTGCATCCACTGTTGACAAATTCACAAACTGATTTTTGAAGAAGCAAGCTATTAAGTTGGATAAAAAATAAGTTCGGTCATTTTTGACGTTCGTGTTACAATTTGATAAATATATGAATGCATGGCAGTTCGAAAGAACAACAAGCAGAATCGTACCCTCAAATAAATGTTTGAAAGAAAGTTAATTTGATGACGAAATGGTTCATTGAAGAAAAATATTCAAATTTTCTCAACCAATTTTCTAAGATCTTTCTAAATAAAGATTAGAAGAAAAATTGTTCTTACTAGCCAACTTAATAGCATCCGAGATATCTGTATAAATGACTTGTGTAGTCTGCTAGTTTTGTACTCTATCCTACCAATGACCTTACAGCCAAACTCAGAGTGTAGGCCATTCATGCACTGTTCTTCTCACGGTAAAAAAATGGGCGTGATTGTTCGTCCTCTTTTGGAACCACTTCTTCCAACAGTTAGTCTACCAATTCTTTCATGTCACAATTATATTGGAACATCGCAAGGAACATTTTGCTAAAGCTACAGGAAAACTTCGGAAGAATAGTACAGCATGGTACTACCAACAAAGTAAGTTGGTCATGTTAAGCTGCTTCTGGCGAAACTTTGTTGTATGTTTCAAATTCGTTTTTTCCTACTACCAATGATTGAATTTGAGATCCCAGGACAATGCTCAAGATGGTCAATATTTGTCTGTGGAACATAGTGCCACAGTGATATATTACATTTCACCTTTCCTGTGGTTGACGTACCGAGTGTGAATAAATTTTGCGCTACATAAAAACATTGCAGATTTTGCTATGTGGTATCCTGGTACTAAAAATTAAAAAAAATCCAAATAGTTATTGAAAGAAATTAGAAAATGCGCATTGTGGAAATCCACATGTTATTAGCAATCATCAAGAGCATGAGTTGTTTTTGAAAAGTTCCGCGACCCATACAGGACTTTGTAGTTGAGTGGTAATGAATATCAATAACTTTTTTAAATCTGTGATGTCATTCAGAATCTCTTATGACAAAATGTTGCGAATTTTCTTTTCTCTTTGTTCAAGTGCAAAGCATCTTTATTTGCGAACATTATTAAAAAGACACGAAAAGGATTCAAAAGAGGTGCTTAAAGGCAGCGTACACCCAAAATTTGAGTTACCGAATTTCCAAGATCTTTCTACACCGTGTATATACTGGGCCCAGAAGAAGACCAACTGCGTTGATCCGGTCTCCCAATGTTGCTGCTGAGCGGAGAAAACCCCCCTCAATTTTCTTTCATGCCGCCCCTTTTCTTTCGCTCCGCCTCCTCCGGACGAATCCATAACAGCGTAAGCTGCAATTGCAGTTGCAGTTGCTGTTGCAACATCTGTTGCATTTGTTTTGGGTGTACGCTGCCTCCGCCCAAAACAAATGCAACAGATGTTGCAACAGCAATTGCAGCTTACGCTGTTATGGATTCGTCCGGAGGAGGCGGAGCGAAAGAAAAGGGGCGGCGTGAAAGAAAATTGAGGGAGTTTTCTCCGCTCAGAAGCAACATTGGGAGACCGGACCAACGCAGTTGGTCTTCTTCTGGGCCCAGTATATACATGGTGTAGAAAAATCTAGAAAATTAGGCAACTTAGATTTTGGGTGTACGCTGCCTTTAATGCTTCTTGAGTTTCTTAGCCTTGACTGAATAAGCCGCTGCCGGAGCTTGGCTAGGACTTGGACTAGGGCTAACATAAGCGTAGAGTGGTTAGGGAAAGTACAGTAGGCATCTCTTCCAGTACACATGGTATTCCATGTTGTCAAGCTGGTCCGAATTGTTCCGGCCGCATCGCATCTGGACTCTCCAAGCACTCCGTTATCACCGGGTGGACCTTGAGACTCAGTTAGCACGCCTCCAAGCACACCTACGGTACCGGCGATACCGTCCTGTCGTGGATTCCTGGTGCTTCCAGGAGAGCCTGCGTCTTCAGGTGGGTTTAGCGGTCTAAGCTGCATCGTTCGTCGGTGCTCCAGAAGGTCCTGGCTGCCCACATAATCCGGGATTTCCACTCTGGACATCTTGTCCGGGTGAACCTGAGTGGTCCTGGTGGGCAATCAATGCAGGTGGTGTTCTGTGGAGGGCATTTAATAGGAGCTAAAGTAGCCTGGACCACTGGGACCGTGTTGTCCTGTCTTTCAACGATGACCGGGTTGTCCTGGAAAGAATTCCTCTCTTCCCCTTGCATCTAGAAAAACAGGAGAATTGTGAGAATATATTGAGTGGCACGTCCAGGCTGTCCTGGTGGGCCTGGCGGTCCTGGCAGGGCAATTAATGGTGGGAGGCGTGCACCGGCGGTACGAGGAGAGGGCTATCTTTTCTCATGGAAAATGGAGCTGAAGGGGTTCTGATGAGGTTTGGCGGGTGGGGAGACAGTCACTTGGTAGTCCATCATATAAGCCCAGGCTGAGTCGATGTCGACCTCAACCCCCGACGCCGTCGACGATCTCAGCGTAAAGTTCGTTGATGATACTATACTGTGATGACACCATTGCCAGACAGGCGAGGCTGGCAGTAAAGCAGGTGGCTCCTATTCTAATGGCTAGTTTTTCAACCAACATTGTGCTGTCGGCTAGGTAAATTACAGCACTTTTACAGCGTATTTGTTAGAATACACTAGTAGCTAAAAAACCTAACTTTAGGCGATAGTAAAGAGACGGCAAAAGGTAGGCATAACATAGATTCTTTAAAGATCTTCAAATAAGTAAGTCGGTGCATAAGTTCTACCCGTTTTGGTTGCTTTGTTTTCGAGCAGCTGTTTGGAGAGATTTCATCCTCCAATGCAGTAATCTTTATAACCAAAAAACTTTCTTTTTTGCCTCTTCGTCTAACAACGTTTCAAGCCTGAGATCTCAGGTAGCCAAAGAACGGTACTACATAAGAAATACAGCTATTCTTGTGCGAAAAGTGCCGCAATCCGCTCGTCGAGTCAAGCCATTGTATTGGTGCTGAGTAAGTTCAAAGGCATATGCGCAAATTCACTTCTATGTAACAAAGACAGGTTAGAAAAAACGTCTCAAAACTTTTGAGCTCTTGCTTCGTTTAGATTTTTAGGGTTTAATACCTATATAATGGCTAAAATCTTGCTCAATCCAAGTCTTACTTGTGGAAATTGTTGCTACAGCATCATTTATGTAAATGACCTATAGGCAATCTGTGATTTATTTGACTCTAGACAGTTGGAGACTCGAAACTTGTAGGTGATAGAGTACAGCAAAAGCTGGAAGGGACCATATACCAACTATGTCTCGCCGTTCGCAGCACTTGTTAAATAATGATGTTTTGAAAATGGGCATATTTCATTGTAGCCACAAGCTTGCCAAATCCACAGGGATATTGGGACGATACTTTGGAAAAAGTCATAATCTTTTAAACTTGAAACTTGCATGACAGCCAAAACTTATGCAGCAAACTTTTAGTTACAGATGAATTTGGTCCAGGTCTCCGATATATGCATAGCTTACCTTTTCTCGAGGACGAAACACTTGTCCTTTTTTTGTCTTTTCTTGTACCATTTCCTTACCTATGCTACTTGCCAATTTTTGAACAACTTTGTTATCTGCGCTAAAGTGCTTTGAATTCGGAAGTGCAAGCTAATGTGCTTGTATAAAATATGGATCGAAACTTGAAATCTAAAAACAGCGTCAGTATCTCGATTTCTTGTTTTTACGACGTTCATTTCCAACGAATGCATTCGGTTGTTTGCTTCGCGATTGGAAGCAAGTACTCCATTCGAATATCCATATTTTCCTATTTTAGTGCATCCATTCCATCTTGCATCAAAAAGGCATGGTACCGAACGAAGTTCTACATGGACCCACATCTAAAGTTTTCTGCCCTCTCTACGTCTTTTCGATCGTGTTGAGAAAAGCGGAAATTGGAGAATTGCATATTCGCTTGTGGAAAGGAAAAATCCTTAGTTCGTTTTATTTAGATGGCAGTTAGTCATACTTTTATAAAGAAGGAAAAGTAGTTTTCAAATCTGCAAGCAGATAAACTCAGCTCATCAGAGAAATTCAATTTTTCTCTATCCAAATGCTTTGAGATGCGGCAGTTAATTGATGAATCTGGTTAATGTTGGTATTCGCAATTCCGGTTAGTCAGAACTGTCATTGGCCTGCAATTCATATGATATTTTCAAATGTGGATCAGTGCCACAAAAAAGTATTCAGTACGCACGAAAACTGAAACTGAAGTGCGTATTTGAAAAGTTGTATTATTGTTAGCTTCTCAACCCCTTCTCCTATACATAAAATTTTAATTTTTCTTCCCTCTCTGGGATTCCTCCACTTCTTTCGAATTTAGAAAAATGTTTCAGCTTCATATTTGAATTCTTAATACAAGAAAGATATGTATGATGTCAACATTACGCAATCAACTAGAAGCAAATGTGGTAGACTGTACAGGAGTTTTAGGTTTGGTGCGATGAGGGCGCTCTATATCATTTGAGAATTTTCTAGCACATCATTTTGTTCGTTGATGTAAATAAATGTGACAAAATCAAGTGCACCTTCAAAAATTCAGGTGTAACATCCAAGGAACCTATTCAGTCAAGCTTTCTTTACATTAGGTTGTTCCATAAGTCTTTTCATATACAAATATTCAAATTGATTTCTCAAAAATTAGGGCACCTATAAGGCTGTTTCTGAGTCAAGCTACAAAATGTCCCAAAAATAAGTACACACTATTTGATTTAACAATTCTCTTCTCACTAAGTCTTTCTTTAGCTTTGAGTCCATTCAGTGGAGAAGGATTTAACAAAGAAGGTTTGCAGTATGGAGCGAATCATCCACCAGTTTCATCAGTTATAGGATTACGGTAGGGACTTTGTAAAGAGTTTTGAACCATCAGTGGCTACATATTGTCCCAGAATAAACACTCAACAAGCCGAGAACTCTATTTTCATACTAAACTGAATTGCCGATTATTAAGATGAGACTCGCCCCCTTTACCGTAAGGCTTTTTCATAAGTTAAAAGTGAACCGCAACGACGTTTTTTTCAGTCATTCAAAACTGTTAAAAACTCATGAATTGTTATCGGATGAAGTTGAAGCGATTCGCTCCATACTGCCTCCTTTAAAGCCTCCTATACTAAATAGTATCTTGAAGCTAAGGAAAAAACTTACAATTAGTGGGAAGAGAGTTATTAAGGATCAAAAAGCGTGTACTTACTTCTGGGGCATCTTGTATGTCACCATATATTTGCGAAGAACACAAAACTGTTATAGGCAAAATTTGGAAATAAACGCATTACGTTTTTTTGATTTCCAGCCATCAGAAAATTGCAGCAAATGTATGTACAAGCTGTTGGGGAGAGTGATGCGTCAGCGAGTAGGAAATTCGCAGAGTTGTTCTGAAATGGAATACGATTATTTTCGTTTCTTCGGAAACTCAAAATTTTTTTACTTTGGCTTGCTAGCAGATCAAGCTTGTCGAAAACTTTTGAGCACCATCTTATGAAGTTTACTTTGATCGGTCGAATGGCACCCTCCCCCATGTCTTAGGAATATAAACTGAATTATGTCAATAGAAACTCAGTGGAAACTGCAAAAGTATGAAAAGACTTTTGGGACAGCCTAATATATTTGATCTATGCCATCATGTAGAAGAGGCAGTTAATTCTTTTGCAACAATTTCAAAAAGTACATAGCTCAACCAGAACAGGTAGAAGTGCAATTGCTTTTGTTATTCTTTTAGATATTTTGTTGAACTTGATGAATGCAAAAATCGTTTTTAGGTTTACAGCCGAAAGCTTAGATTTTTACTTCTTTTTCTACAGGTTTTTTTACGCAAAGGTTTCCAAGTGTATGAATCCCGTCTTTGTTGGTGCATACCATGACTGATCGCAGACCAGAATATAAAAAGTCGTCTACTGAATGAAATTTTTCAAGGTATCACTATCAGTCAGAAAAGCATATATTTATAGAAGTGCTTTGAGGTATTCATAGAGTGTGCTCTGGAGTTGCTTCGTCTCCTCTTCTTCGCGACGAAATGGTTTGGTTCTACCAGCTTTTTGGAAATTTCCAACTATCCTTGTTGAACTCGTGTTTCTTCCCACAATCGAATCAATTCATTTAAATACTTTTTTGCACCAACTGTTGTTATAGTGCGTTGTGTAATTGGAGGTATGTGATCCTTTTACCCTTCGATCTTCAACCGTAATTCTTATTTACATTAAGGTATACAGTATGTAAACTTCAATCAAATATTGATGAGACTGTGAGTTTGCTTGCTGGATGCAGTGCATGAAAGGTTCAAGCCCTTCAATTCTTTAATCTTGCAAATTTTGCTTGTGGATCCACAAATGAACAATACATACTCTACAGATATGTTGCCAATTTCACAAGTATCTAACAACTAAGTTTATTCTTGGCGAACATCTCAGTACAAATGTTCACTGCACTAACTACACTTCGTCGGCGTGATCGAAAATTTCAATCAGCTACTTGCTTTTCTCCATAAAGCTTAAGCGTCCATCCCGAAGCCGTTTTGATGAAACTCAGTTTTCTTGTGTACTGAGGCGGTTTCACCGAGTCGCGGTGAAGAGAGTAGCATTGATAAGCAGCAGAGGAACGTTGTTCCTTGTCACCATCAGCGAAGAGATAACAAGTCACACTACCCTATAAACAGATTTGATTTAGCGTTCACTACACAACAACGAAATGGGTGACAATCTGGGAGCTTCTACTTCAAGCATATATCGGAAAAGGCAAGAAATACATAACTAATTTTCAGTGGTAAGCTGAGATTCGAATGCAGTAGATTTCATCTTTTTGTAAGGATTACCCCAGAAATTTGTAGCTGTTACTTTCTGTGCTATTTCTATTCTCCTAGGGAACAGTATTATTCTTATTGGATTGGTGCTAGTTTCAATCAAGTGTGTCTTAAGACCAGAGCTGTTATAGCAATGAATTTTTCTGAATAAAAACGGAAAATGTGGAAAAGCGTAAAGTTTCGCTCTACATTGTGTGGTCTGAGGTGTTCAGATCAAACATTCAATCTCAGACATTTTACCGGAACTTCCGCAGGACAAGCAAAAATTGCAGCGGTTTCGTAGGATTTGTTTACTATTGCAAAAGCGGAAACGTTGAAATGGGAACTTTTGCAGAATTCCACGTCGGACTGGTTGGAAACGGGAACCTCCGCGGGAGTTTTACAAAGCACTGCGGAACTCCCGAAAAGTGCTAACGGTTCCGCAGCACTTTGACATGCCAGTACCTCCGCAAGTTTTTGAATGTGTTGTCTCGTACGGCCTCGCCTCTCCAACAAGTAGAGTGTAATTCGACCATGTCATCCGTAGTGCAGAGGATAACAGGAGTCTTGCAGTCAATAGAGTATGAATAAAACCTCGCTTAGGTATTCTCTTTTGCCGCTGTAATTCGCATTTTTCGGAACTTCCGCAGCACCCCGTTCCGGAAATTCCGCAGCACGTCCGCGAAACTTCCGCAGGTAACCCGGATGAACTTCCCCAAACGCTCTGCGAAAGCTCCGGTCAATTGTTTGAGTTACCAGAACGTTGCCGTCAAAATCTAACGAGTAGATAATCTGCATTTCACCTAGCACTGTCTTACAGCTTACCTGCCCATAGCAAAGGCCTATGCACATTTGTTGATTGAGACACTTAGCAAAGCAGTTGGCTTCGGTAGTCGTAAATCCATGCAAATGTTCAACGTGCAGCACATCCTCTCGTTGGAAGGTACAAGGCAAAGTCCATTCCACCTGAACTTCTAATAATGCATATGGTACCATGCCGAAGCTTACCTGTAATACAAGCACGGCGAGCACGACGAGGATCGCAGATCTCATGGTCCGAGCAACCAGTCGCTGGCAAACGCAAAGCCACTTCTGAATCCCTCCGAGAGTCGTTGCTAACTCAGAATCAGCGTAGTCTTGGAGTCTCCATGGAACAGTTGTTGCTTGGTAATCTCGATGTGGTTTTAAATTCAATGTTGATTATTCTGACAACTCGCCCAAGGGCAAACCAAGCCAGCCGTAACACCAAAAAAATATGGAAATGTAGATTTAGCAAAATTTTTGTTTGTTAAAAGTTTACGGCCTACGAGTTTACCGCAAGTCAGGAACTGATCACGAATAAATATCTTAATGAGTGTTAATTGGAGGTTTAGTACACTGAAGAAAGATTTTGATAGAAAAAGTATTACTTGCCAAGTATATCGTCTCCTTTTCGCTAAAGTAAGAATATGGTGGGAAGTTGCAACGTTCTTTACTCTATGGAGTCATTTTTTGCTCTAATAATTCCAGAAAAATGAGTATAAAATTTTTTTACTTGCTCAGTAACAATTTATGAATTAAAAGAAGTTATTACCAGCAGCATTCACAGAAAAGAGCTTGCGTTTTGGTTTTAACTTCTCTCTTATATTATGTCAGCGGTTTCTGTAATCAATAAATTGCAAGGACAAAACTCGTGGTTATTATTGTTCAAAAAATTGATTCTATCCAAACGCAACACATAAATTGTGCTTGTATCATCAAGGAGTATTGCATCCACTGTTGACAAACTCACAAACTGATTTTTGAAGAAGCAAGCTATTAAGTTGGATAAAAAGTAAGTTCGGTCATTTTTGACGTTCGTGTTACAATTTGATAAATATATGAATGCATGGCAGTTCAAAAGAACAACAAGCAGAATCGTACCCTCAAATAAATGTTTGAAAGAAGGTTAATTTTATGACGAAATGGTTCATTAAAGAAAAATAGTCAAATTTTCTCAACCAATTTTCTAAGATCTTTCTAAATAAAGATTAGAAGAAAAATTGTTCTTACTAGCCAACTTAATAGCATCCGAGATATCTGTATAAATGACTTGTGTAATCTGCTAGTTTTGTACTCTATCCTACCAATGACCTTACAGCCAAACTCAGAGTGTAGGCCATTCATGCACTGTTCTTCTCATGGTAAGAAAATGGGCGTGATTGTTCGTCCTCTTTTGGAACCACTTCTTCCAACAGTTAGTCTAGCAATTCTTTCATGTCACAATCATATTGGAACATCGCAAGGAACATTTTGCTAAAGCTACAGGAAAACTTCGGAAGAATAGTACAGTATGGTACTACCAACAAAGTAAGTTGGTCATGTTGAGCTGCTTCTGGCGAAACTTTGTTGTATGTTTCAAATTCGTTTTTTCCTACTACCAATGATTGAATTTGAGATCCCAGGACAATGCTCAAGATGGTTAATATTTGTCTGTGGAACATAGTGCCACAGTGATATATTACATTTCGCCTTTCCTGTGGTTGACGTACCGAGTGTGAATAAATTTTGCGCTACATAAAAACATTGCAGAATTTGCTATGTGGTATCCTGGTACTAAAAATTAAAAAAATCCAAATAGCTATTGAAAGAAATTAGAAAATGCGCATTGTGGAAATCCACATGTTATTAGCAATCATCAAGAGCATGAGTTGTTTTTGAAAAGTTCCGCGACCCATACAGGGCTTTGTAGTTGAGTGGTAATGAATATCAATAACTTTTTTAATTCTGTGATATCATTCAGAATCTCTTATGACAAAATGTTGCGAATTTTCTTTTCTCTTTGTTCAAGTGCAAAGCATCTTTATTTGCGAACATTATTAAAAAGACACGAAAAGGGTCCAAAAGAGGTGCTTAATGCTTCTTGAGTTTCTTAGCCTTGACTGAATAAGCCGCTGCCGGAGCTTGGCTAGGACTTGGACTAGGGCTAACATAAGCGTAGAGTGGTTAGGGAAAGTACAGTAGGCATCTCTTCCAGTACACATGGTATTCCAGGTTGTCAAGCTGGTCCGAGTTGTTCCGGCCGCATAGCATCTGGACTCTCCAGGTGCTCCGTTATCACCAGGTGGACCTTGAGGCTCAGTTAGCACGCTTCTAGGCACACCTACGGTACCGGCGATACCATCCTGTCTTGGATTTCCTGGTGCTTCCAGGAGAGCCTGCGTCTTCAGGGGGTTTAGCGCTCTAGGCTGCATCGTTCGTCGGTGCTCCAGAAGGTCCTGGCTGCCCACATAATCCGGGATTTCCACTCTGGACATCTTGTCCGGGTGAACCTGAGTGGTCCTGGTGGGCAATCAATGCAGGTGGTGTTCTGTGGAAGGCATTCAATAGGAGCGTAAGTAGCCTGTACCACTGGGACCGTGTTGTCCTGTCTGTTCCAGGGCTGACCGGGTTGCCCTGGAAGGAATTCCTCTCTTTCACTTGGCTTCTCCTCCAATGGCTAGTTTCTCAACGAATATTGTGCTGATGGCTAGGTATATTACAGGGCTTTTACAGCGCATGGGTTAAAATATGAAGAACACGAATAAGACAACTTCAGGCGATAGCAAATTAGACTGCAAAAAGTAGGCATAACATGGATTTTTCAAACATTCACAAATTAGTAGGTTGGTGCATAAGTCTATTTGTTTTTGTTGCTTTGTGTTCGAAGCAGCTGTTTGGAGAGATTTCATCCTCCAATGCGGTTATCTTTATAACCAAAAAACTTTCTTTTTTGCTTCTTAGTCTAACAAAGTTTCAAGCCTAAGATCTCAGGTGGCCAAAGAACGGTACTACATAAAAAAATACAGCTATTCTTGTAAGAAAAGTGCCGCAATCCGCTCGTCGAGTCAAGCCATTGTATTGGTGCTGAGTAAGTTCAAAGGCATATGCGCAAATTCACTTCTATGTAATAAAGACAGGTTTGAAAAAACGTCTCAAAACTTTTGAGCTCTTGCTTCGTTTAGATTTTTAGGGTTTAATACCTATATAATGGATAAAATCTTGCTCAATCCAAGTCTTACTTGTGGAAATTGTTGCTAAAACCTTATTTATGTAAATGAACTATAGGCAATCAGTGACTTATTTGACTCTCTAGACAGTTGGAGACTCGAAACTTATAGGTGATAGAGTACAGCAAAAGCTGGAAGGGACCATTTACCAACTATGTCTCGCCGTTCGCAGCACTTGTTAAATAATGATGTGAAAATGGGCATATTTCATTGTACAAATGGCCAGAAATAACTTTTTTAATTCCTCAAAAAAATTTTGGGCCGGACTGAAATATTTTGGTCATTAAATAGTTTTCAAATAGTCGCTACCTACCACTGGTAGCTATTTATAATTATGTTGCCACTCCTTATAAAGGAGCATCACCATATTCAAAAAAGGATAAGGTTGAAGAAAATTTTACTTTCCAAAATTTTTGAGCTTGCTTCTGCTTCATTGGCGTATTTATAGGGCTTACTATCTATCTGATACCCACAAGCTTGCCAAATCCACAGAGGTATTGGGAAGATATTTTGGAAAAAGTCATAATCTTTTAAACTTGAAGCTTGCATAACAGCTAAAACTTATGCAGCACCTTTTAGTTACAGACGAATTCGGTTCAGGTCTCCGATATATGCATAGCTTACCTTTTCTCGAGGACGGAACATTTATCCTTTTTTGTCTTTTCTTGTACCATTTCCTTACCTATGCTACTTGTCAATTTTTGAACAACTTTGTTATTATCTGCGCTAAAGTGCTTTGAATTCGGGATTGCAAGCTATTGTGCTTGTATAAAATATGGATCGAAACTTGAGATCTAAAAACAGCGTCAGTATCTCGATTTTTTGTTTTTACGACGTTCATTTCCAACGTATGCATTCGGTTGTTTGCTTCGCGATTGGAAGCAAGTATTCCATTCGAATATCCATATTTTCCTATTTTAGTGCATTCATTCCATCTTGCATCAAAAAGGCATGGTACCGAACGAAGTTCTACATGGACCCACATCTAAAGTTTTCTGCCCTCTCTACGTCTTTTCGATCGTGTTGAGAAAAGCGGAAATTGGAGAATTGCATATTCGCTTGTGGAAAGGAAAAATCCTTAGTTCGTTTTATTTAGATGGCAGTTAGTCATAATTTTATAAAGAACGAAAAGTAGTTTTCAAATCTGCAAGCAGATAAACTCAGCTCATTAGAGAAATTCAATTTTTCTCTATCCAAATGCTTCGAGATGCGGCAGTTAATTGATGAATTTGGTTACTGTTGGTATACGCATTTCCGGTTATTCAGAACTGTCATTAACCTGCAATTCATATGAAAATGTGGATCAGTACCACAAAAAGTATTCAGTACGCACGAAAACTGAGAATGAGGTGCGTTTTGAAAAGTTGTATTATTGTTAGCTTCTCAATCCCTTCTCCTTTACATAAAAATTTTAATTTTTCTTCCCTCTCTAGGATTCCTCGACATTCGAATTTAGAAAAATGTTTCAGCTTTATACTTGAATTCTTAAAACAAGAAAGATGTGTACGTTGTCAACATTACGCAATCAAGCTTGCGCAAGAATGGTAGATTTAGATTTGGTGTGATGAAGGGGCTCTATATCACTGAAGAGTTTTCTATCACAACATTTTGTTCGTTTATGTAAATGAATGTGGCAAAACCAAGTGCACCTTTCAAGGTTTAGATGTAACATCCAAAGAACCTATTCAGATCGGCGATATAATATATTTGTTAATCGTTTTATCTAGCATTTAGTACTATTCATTTCTCGCTTCGATCAAACTTAATTTGTCAAGCTTTCTATAACATTAGGTTTTCCATAAGTCTTTTCATATTCAAACATTCAAATTGATAATTCTCAAAATCTAGGGCACCTATAATGCTGCTTTTTAGTGAATAAGGTACAAGGTGTCCCAAAGATAAGTACGCACTTTTTAATTTGACAACTCTGTTCCCACTAAGTGTTTTTTTAGCTTTGAATCCATTCAGTGGAGAAGGCTTTAACATAGAAGATTTGCATCTGAGCGAATCATCCACCAGTTTTCATCAGTTGTAGGATTACGGTAGGGACTTTGAAAAGAGTTTTGAGCCATTAGTGGCTACATATTGTCCCAGAATAAACACAAAACAAGCCGAGAACTCTATCTTTGAACTAAACTGAATTACTGATCATTAAGATGAAATTCGCACTTTACCGTAAGGCTTTTCATTATTTAAAAGTGAACAGCAACGATGTTTTTTTTTTTCAGTGTTCTTTAAAAATATAATTGGACCATTTAAAACTGTTAAAAACTCATGAATTGTTATCGGATGAAGTCAGCATGTCTGAAAACACTACACGACATTTCGGAATTCTATGGAACTCTTTGTTAAAATCGCCTATTTCACAATGATGCTGTATGCTGGAATTTCCTACTGCAACCCTACGGTAATATAACTCCATCAGTGATTCGCTCCATACTGCCTCCTGATAAAGCCTCATATACTGAATAGTACTTAAAGGCACCGTCCACCCTAGGTTGAGGGTATTGAGCTTTTGGCAGCATATAACAGTAGGGCCTCCTATCAAGCCAATGCCCAAGTCGCGGCGCAAAATGTCGCTTCCGAAGCGAGAAAATTGCTTCGGAATAGCGAAGATGCACGTGGACCCCCATCCATGCCCGCCCCTCCGCATCCGTGCCCGCCCATTTGTGCGCGCTCATCCAATCACCGTTCTGAAAAGCCGGCCTGTGGGTTCTCCGGAATGGGGATTTTCGGGATTTTCGCGGATTCTCGACTTCATATTTGGAATCAGGGACATGAGAAGGCTATGAAACAACAAAAACTTGGAAGTCGAGAATTTGGGTGGACGGTGCCTTTAACACGTTGACGACGAGCCATATTTTGAAGCTCTGTCCCTGTGGACGAACCGTTTCCGGGCATTTTCACAGCAGGCTGCACATGTATATGCATGCATCTATGCGTGAGATACACAAATGCAAGTGGGCGGGGCAGCTCCGCCCACTTTTGGCAAGCCCCGCCCACTTCTCAAAAATGCTTGAAATTGCTCAAAATCAATGAATTCGCGCAAATTCCGGCATTTTTGAAAAGTGGGCGGAGCTTGACACTGAGGGGGTGGAGCCTGAATTACGGGGAGCGGGGTCAAAATTAAGATTATTTGAGGTTCCCTATCATCTATGAGCTTTTCTATGTGATTTGAGAACGAATAAAGTTTTTTGTAGAGGGCAATGGAGTGGGCGGAGTTTGCCAAAAAAGGGGACGGGGCCAACATGAAATACTTTCGAGCCTAACTTAATTATATGAACACAAATTGGGACCATTGTGCACATTAAAACTGATGTTTAGGGTGTCGCTCACCATTGCGCGACATCGTCCACATGGACAGACTGCCTGTCGCGCACCATTGCGCGACACCGTCGTCAACGTGTTAAAGCTAAAAAACTTAGTGGGTAAAGAGTTAGCGTGTACTTTCTTTCAAGTCATCTTGTATGTAACCACATATTTGCGAGGAAAACAAAACTGCTATAGGCAAAATTAAACTAACGCATTATTTCTTCTTGATTCCTAGCCATCAGAAAATTGCAGCAAATTGTACAAATGTCTGTTGGGGGAGTAATGCGTGAGCGAGAGATAAGATATATCTTCTCAGACAATTCACCGGAATTTCCGCAGGACAAGCAGAACTTGCAGCGTTTCCGCAGCACTTTCTTAACCACTGAGAAAGTGCACACTCCAAGATGCGAGGTTTCCGCAGGAAATTGACGTCACAGCGATCATAAACCGGAACTTCCGCAGCACTTTCCTTAAAGCGCTGCGAAAGTGCAGTGAGGCCCGTAAGGTTTATTAAGGTTTAGCTGATTATGAATCGCACACCACATTCTATCTGCTTTTTTGAAGGAGGTTTTCTCGCAGAATTTTTGCTGCGATATTTAGCAACTCATCACCTACATGTTTAGAAACTCCGCTATTCTATCGACTAAGCTACCTTTCAACTTTGCCTATACTATGCCTTCAGGACAACGGTACTAATATAAGCTCAGTATTACTCTACGTTCTTCTTTGATTAATTGTTTTCGCATGAGTGATTTATTGGAACATCTGGTAAAGCTGAAATCTTGTGCTTATGGATCAAGTCTTGAAGTCACCTCTTGTGAAAAACGGCAATGTGTCATTCAAGTAGAAATGTAAATCGTTTTGCCCGATATCCTTATTGAAAATCATAAAAGTTGCGACTAATCCATATTTGCGAAATTGTTTTGCGCATTGGCATAAATTAAATTATTGTGCCACTCCTGCATCACATATCTTTTCTTTGAAAGCTGGTGTTTATACCAGATACCGTCTATGGATATCGTAATTTTGAAGTTGGAGAAGAACCCCTTACGTCAAATTCAAGTTTTTGAATGAATTATCGAAAATGGAATTATAATTGATTGAAAAGGACGAGGTAAGTAACCTAATCAATCGATATATTAGGTTGTCCTAAAAGTTCTTGCGCCGGATTATCATAAGTGCCTTTCTTCCCAACGGTTTTTCTCAAAATTATTTTTGTATGAAAGAGGAAACCCTTTTTTATAGCGATGCCTTTGCCAAGAATTAGCCTTGGTAAGTTCGAGGTAAGTTAGTTTTTCGTAATTTTTTCAGATTTTCGGGTATGCGTTTTTCACGAAAATGAAAATTGCTCCCGATTAGCACGATTTTCGCTCAGCTAGAAAGGAAAGTTCACAAAACCCATGTTTATGACTTTTTCGCCTTTTCTGTGACGTTTTCAAGCGCCACACACTGTAGGGGAAACGCTTACGCTTTTTACATTTTCCGCTTTTACTTAAAAAAAATTCACTGCTATAACAGCTCTGGTCTTAAGACACACTTGATTGGAACCAGCACCAACCTAACAAGAATAACACTATACCCTAGGACAATAATCAGCGCAGCACAGAAACTTAACAGCTACAAATAATTTCTGAGGCAAAAACATGAAATCTACTGCACTCGAGTCTCAGCTTAAAATTGAAAATTGATTATGTATTTCTGGCCTTTTCCGATATATGCTTGACGTAGAAACTTCCAGATTGTCACCTACTTCGTTGTTGTGTAGTGGCTATATCAAATCTGTTTATAGACTAGTCAGCAGTGTATTCTCTTCGCTGATGGTGATGAGGAATATCGTTTCTCTGGTTATCAATGCTACTCACTTCACCGCGACTTGGTGAAACCGCCTCAATACACAAGAAAACTGAGTTTCAAAGGTTCGGGATGGACGCTTGTGTAATGCTTCACAAGAGCAAAGCAAGTAGTAGATTACGATTTTCGATCGACAAGTGTAGTTAGTTGCAGTGAACGTTTGCACTGAGATGTTCGCCAAGAATAAAAACTTAGTTGTTAGATGTTTGTGAAATCGGCAACCTATCTGTGGAGACGTACTGTTGTGATTCTACAAGCAAAATGGGCAAGATCAAAGAATTGAAGGGTTTACCTTTCATACACGGCATCCCTCAAGCACACCCACAGTCTCATCAGCATCTTGAAGATTACATACTGTGTACCTTAAAGGCACCGTCCACCCAAATTCTCGACTTCCAAGTTTTTGTTGTTTCATAGCCTTCTCATGTCCCTGATTCCAAATATGAAGTCGAGAATCCGCGAAAATCCCGAAAATCCCCATTCCGGAGAACCCACAGGCCGGCTTTTCAGAACGGTGATTGGATGAGCGCGCACAAATGGGCGGGCACGGATGCGGAGGGGCGGGCATGGATGGGGGTCCACGTGCATCTTCGCTATTCCGAAGCAATTTTCTCGCTTCGGAAGCGACATTTTGCGCCGCGACTTGGGCATTGGCTTGATAGGAGGCCCTACTGTTATATGCTGCCAAAAGCTCAACACCCTCAACTTAGGGTGGACGGTGCCTTTAAGTCCTGTTTGATAGCCATCTCTGCCGTCAGACTTTGGACATACAAGCTTGCAGATCTGCACCGGGCGTTGTCACACCATTTTGTCTCCTTTAGGAATTTAAAATTAGCTAAAGCTCCAAGTTCTTCACATGTTTTTAGTCCCAAACGCATGAGAACGCATGCAAGATCAGACGAGAGGTGATGCTTGCCCTTAGTGTATGAATATTATCAGCTGTATCATCTCTGTCTGTATCAGGCTCTCCAAGATATGTCTACAAAAGGCTGAAGGTCAATGTAAGCGCAAAAGAACCCGTTTTAAGAACAGCATATCGCTTTGTAAAGTCGAATGCCACATCTCAGGTGCATCATCATATCTTCATAGTTCAATGTTCTGCCCTTTTGCTTGAAATAATCTAAACTTTGCGTCTGTTTTCATTTCTATAGAACCAGCAATGTAACCGTTACATAAATACTTACTTCCGTGCACGACGACAAAACAGGAACAGCGAGAAGTTTTCACTGACACCGTTTCCGCGTTCATGGACCATAAAACTTTGTAGACCTTTTTTACAACTTAATCAGCGCTGAAAACCTCATTTTTTTATCCAATTGTTTCTATTATAGAACCAGTCTCAATCATTTTCTTTTCTTGAAGTCATTGAAGGACCTCTTTTTCTGATTATCATCTGCATTTTGGACGAGTATAGTTACCGACTTTTTTCATTTTTCTTCCACAAATAATCACAGGGAAATTAAGATAAAGACGCCTATAAACGCACCATGATACAAAGTCTATTGAACTTAGCTCAATTAGTCTCACCTTCTCCCATGTTTGAAAAAAGTTTAGCTTGATCTCTTGTTTGATTAGGAATCGTGAATTACACATCGAAGGCATGTTGTATAACGTCCATTTTCAAATTCAAGCGTTTGGCATTAGCAATTTCAAAATTACTCCGAGAAGCTTGCTCGAAAAGCAGAGTTACTCGGGTAATGGAAATGATGCTTCAAAAATTGCTTTGTTCGATCCATTCCGTGTATTGTGTTTCCTTTCGTTCCATGGAGAAACCACATGACAGAAGTAATCTTTCCCCGACGAAAACATTCTTTCTAATGGATTTTTTATGTGCCAGCGACATTTTAGGTTGTAAGATATTCTAAAAGACGCCAGCAATCATGCAAAAATAGCATGAAGGACAACGAGCGTCTGCAGCGAGGAAAAAAGCACTGTACCTATAGCTGTAACCTGACTGTTTCTCCATTTGGACAGTTGCCGAGAAAAAATATATGAGGTTGAACCGAAAGTTCTGTCGCACCATTTTCAAAAAATCATAACTTCTTTCGTTCACTACGATTTTGCGCAATTCAAATTTTGTTTGAAAGCGTAAGGCATGTAGTCTCCAAAAGCTCTCTAGAGAGTTTCCGACATGCTAAGGTGGCAGAGATAAAAATTAAAGAACGAGATCATCCGAAATTCGGAATTTTTAAGCAAGAATTCCAGAAATTTAGGAACAGTGCGATACAATCCAGAAAAGTCATTAGCCTAAGATTTCTTATATTTTATTACTATGTGAGTCAAGTTTGTGCTGATCAAGCTCTTCTTTTACAAGTTATGAATTTTTGCAAAAAATGCCAAAAAATCCATTTCTTAAGAATTCTTAGGAAATTGATTTTTCGGCATTATTTTTCAAAAAATCATAACTTTTGAAAAAAGGGCTCGATCAGCACAAACTTGACTCAGATAGTAATCAAATGTAAGATAAATTAGGACAATGGCTTTTTTGGATTTTATCGCACTGTTCCTAAATTTCTGGAATTTTTGCTTAAAAATTCCGAATTTCGGATGACCTCGTTTTTTCATTTTTATCTCTACCATCAGAGCATATCGGGAAATTCCTAGGGAGTTTTTGGAAACTATATGCTTTACGCTTTCAGATAAAATTTGAATTGCGCAAAATCGCCGTGACCGAAAGAAGTTATGATTTTTTGAAAATGGTGCGACAGAACTTTCGGTTCAACCTAATATAAAGCTTCCTGGTATGAATTCGCGCGAAAACATTCTTGTATATTATACTGAACATGGTTCAAATTGTATTTAGATATTGTAGTTTTGGCAGGATCAGATTTTCAGAAGACGTATTTTTGTTCTGTTTTGAATATATTCCCTAATTGATGAGTACTTTTTGAAGTTAAACCATTTTCTTGTTGATAAGTATTTTACTACTTTATCACCTAAATTACTGTCACATCCTGCTGTAACAATAAAGTTACTATAATATTTTTTGATTGATGTATAGATTGCTAATCACAAAGCTGTAAAGCAATAGTTAGCGTCAGAAATGTAAAAAATAGTAATCTTATACATACAACGTACAGTAGCTTTACTGTAGCGGGTGATCAATGAGCTTTTAAATTTGGAAGTTTGTACATTTGCAGGAAATCAAAGTAAATTAACTTGTGACGGAAGTGTTTCTTCAATATTTTATGCTATTTTGTGCTTGTTCTGCAAATTTTAGGAATTTTCAAACGTGCACATTTTTCAAAACAAGCTATGTGATTTCTTGCTATTAGAATAAAATAACTTCTGAAGGAAGTGTTTTTTCAACAATGTGATTTCTTGCTATTAGAATAAAATAACTTCTGAAGGAAGTGTTTTTTCAACACACTATGCTGTTTTCTGCCCATTTTGCAAATTCTACGTATTTTCAGAAGTGTGCTTTTTTTTGAAATAAGCTAATTGATTTTTTGCTTTCCTTTGTGAGTCATTTTGACGTCAAAACTATTCTTGCAACCTTTTTTTAAAGTTAATTTGCTTAAGAATCTAGTCCATAAAATACTAGTCAAAACACAATTCAGAAAATTAGCTGAGCAGCAAAAAATTCTCAAACAAAATTGCGCAAATGCGCCGCCAGTTTTTTGGATGTTCCCTTTCTGGTACCAGAGCGATTAACGCAACAGCTGAAGTTTATAAGCTCCACGTATATCGATTGTGGAGTACGATTCTCGTTTCTATCGCTGTTGCAGATAGTCCTTTTAGCTAAATTTTAATCTTAAAATATTGAATCGTACCAAAGGTACCCCTTTTTTGTACCACTTCTTTGACATGCTAATTTTGAAGGAAAGACGATTTTATTCTGAAGCTGCTTGAATTATCTAAAAGCGCTTCCTTTCCAATTCTCTACTGAGCTCTATTTTCTCAAAGGTCTTCAGTCTACGGATCCGTACCTAAAAAGGACAGCGAATTCTATGTGCAATTCTTTCTCTTTGTTCTCTCTTCATCCACAGAAAAAAAACGAAATTTTTTAAACATGTTTTTTTACAGAAACTTGTGCATGCTTGTCGAGATATACAATAATTTCCAAATATACAGTGCTGGCCAAAACTATAGATCCACTATGAAATACTGCCGTAATTCATCTGCTCCTCAACGAATTGATCTGAGATTTGGTACAGCTGTGTGTTCAACAGGCTTTTATCAGTGACCGAAGCGGATCCCGCTTTCGTTAGATTATTCAGGAAAAAAAGCAAAAATTTCGAAAAAAGCAGGCTTGAAGGTTGGCCAAAACTATAGATCCACCTATAATTTCTGTCTGCTAAAGTAATTCTCGGCTTACAAAGTCCTTTGCGCATATACATAGTCGAAAGTCAAAGCAGTGGCTTTAGTCCAGCGGTGTCATACCTTTATAAGAAATGCTTTTCTGCTTTTTTTCGCTTAAAAGATACTTTTATGCGTATTTTGTTCTTGAGAATGTGTTTTTATAGAGGATTCCGCACTTTTTTGAGTGGTTTGAAAGTGATAGGGTTCCAACTATCTTACAGATGCTTAGCAGTGTGAGCAGCAGAAAAAAATTCGAATTTTTGTATCCAAAGCGCACCCGACATAGAACTAACCGCAGGCCTGCGCTCGAATTTTTGCCTTCAAACTCTTTCTGCAATGTTGTCATGAGCGTGAACTGTAGTAATAACATTGTTAGTATGCATGGGAGTCCGTATGCAGTGGTTGCAGATTTCCGCAGATCCTAGTATGCAGGCTAATTGAGGACTTCATTCTGCAAAAAGTGATTTGCAACAAGCCTTGAAGTTATTTGTGGTTCTGACCATGATACTTGTGTAAGTCACAAGGCAACATACAATGCAGGGTGTATTCATTAGTTAGCAGCTAAATAGTGGCAAAATTCAAGGAAGGTACCACTTAGTAAGTATTTTGAGATTGCCGAACACTTCGCAAGACTTATGCTTTAAAAAAGAATTGAAATGCGAACTCACAAACAATCGTGACTATAGTTGAGAAATTTCTTTCCATGTGAATAATGATAAGTAATGCTTTTACATTATTTTGAGCTTACAAAAATAGCGTACACCGATTCTGAAGGCAAAAATTCGAGCGCAGGCCTGCGGTTAGTTCTATGTCGGGTGCGCTTTGGATACAAAAATTCGAATTTTTTTCTGCTACTCACACTGCTAAGCATCTGTAAGATAGTTGGAACCCTATCACTTTCAAACCACTCAAAAAAGTGCGGAATCCTCTATAAAAACACATTCTCAAGAACAAAATACGCATAAAAGTATCTTTTAAGCGAAAAAAAGCAGAAAAGCATTTCTTATAAAGGTATGACCCCGCTGGACTAAAGCCACTGCTTTGACTTCCGACTATGTATATGCACAAAGGACTTTGGAAGCCGAGAATTACTTTAGCAGACAGAGATTATATGTGGATCTATAGTTTTGGCCAACCTTCAAGCCTGCTTTTTTCGAAATTTTTGCTTTTTTTCCTGAATAATCTAACGAAAGCGGTATCCGCTTCGGTCACTGATAAAAGCCTGTTGAACACACAGCTGTACCAAATCTCAGATCAATTCGTTGAGAAGCAGATGAACTACGGCAGTTTTTATAGTGGATCTATAGTTTTGGCCAGCACTGTATTAGGTCGTTCCGAAAGTAATGTCGCTTTTTTCAAATGAACGCCACATTTTGTGGAATCAAGATTTTCAAGAGCTCTTGGGATCAGTCGATGCAGAATTTTGTCCTCTTTCTAATGGTTGTAATCTCATTGCATAATATTCAATGTTCATAATATTCAAACTCCCTCTGACTGTCTATTGTTCTCATATACTGCCTTTGCATAGAAAAATAAACTGTGCCATTTATTTACTAAGAAATACCTCGTTGTTGCTGTCCTATCTATAATCTTGATAAGAATTTTTACATTAAAGGAAGGCTCACTTAAAAGCGGAAACCTAGTATCACAAAAGGAAGCTTGATATGGAAGAAACGGATCGCGAATCAAAAGCGAAAACCGCAAAGTGCTGCGGAAATCCTGCGAAAGCGCTGCGGAAACCCTGCACCCTGAGATTGCAGGGTTTCCTCAGCGCTTTCGCAGGATTTCCGCCGGGTCACCTGCGGAAACCCTGCGAAAGCGCTGCGGAAGTTCCGGCCAGTTGTCTGAGTTTTAGATATTTTGTTGGACTCGATGAATGTAAAAAATTGTTCTCAGGTTTGCAGGCGAGAGCTTAGATTTTTGTTTCTTTCTCTACAGGTTTCTTATGCAAAGGTTTCCAAGTGTATGAACCCCGGTCTTTGCTAGTGCATGCCTTAACTGTATCGCCGATCAGAATATATGGAGTCGTCTACTGAATGAAATTTTTTAAGGTATCACTATCAGTTAGAAAAACATTTTATAGAAGTGCTTTAAGGTAATCAAGAGTGTGCTTTGAAGTTGCTTCATCTTCTCTTCTTCGCGAAGAAATGGTTTGGTTCTATCTTTTTGGAAATTTCCAAACATCCTTCTTGAACTCGTGTTTCTTCCGCCAGTCGATTTGATTCATATTGCGTTGCGTACTTGAAGACATCTAATCCTCTTACCATAACCTTCAACCGTAGTGCTTATTTACCTTAAAGGCACCGTCCACCCTAGGTTGAGGGTATTGAGCTTTTGGCAGCATATAACAGTAGGGCCTCCTATCAAGCCAATGCCCAAGTCGCGGCGCAAAATGTCGCTTCCGAAGCGAGAAAATTGCTTCGGAATAGCGAAGATGCACGTGGACCCCCATCCATGCCCGCCCCTCCGCATCCGTGCCCGCCCATTTGTGCGCGCTCATCCAATCACCGTTCTGAAAAGCCGGCCTGTGGGTTCTCCGGAATGGGGATTTTCGGGATTTTCGCGGATTCTCGACTTCATATTTGGAATCAGGGACATGAGAAGGCTATGAAACAACAAAAACTTGGAAGTCGAGAATTTGGGTGGACGGTGCCTTTAAGGTACACAGTATGTAATCTTCAAGATGCTGATGAGACTGTGGGTGTGCTTGAGGGATGCCGTGTATGAAAGGTAAACCCTTCAATTCTTTGATCTTGCCCATTTTGCTTGTAGAATCACAACAGTACGTCTCCACAGATAGGTTGCCGATTTCACAAACATCTAACAACTAAGTTTTTATTCTTGGCGAACATCTCAGTGCAAACGTTCACTGCAACTAACTACACTTGTCGATCGAAAATCGTAATCTACTACTTGCTTTGCTCTTGTGAAGCATTACACAAGCGTCCATCCCGAACCTTTGAAACTCAGTTTTCTTGTGTATTGAGGCGGTTTCACCAAGTCGCGGTGAAGTGAGTAGCATTGATAACCAGAGAAACGATATTCCTCATCACCATCAGCGAAGAGAATACACTGCTGACTAGTCTATAAACAGATTTGATATAGCCACTACACAACAACGAAGTAGGTGACAATCTGGAAGTTTCTACGTCAAGCATATATCGGAAAAGGCCAGAAATACATAATCAATTTTCAATTTTAAGCTGAGACTCGAGTGCAGTAGATTTCATGTTTTTGCCTCAGAAATTATTTGTAGCTGTTAAGTTTCTGTGCTGCGCTGATTATTGTCCTAGGGTATAGTGTTATTCTTGTTAGGTTGGTGCTGGTTCCAATCAAGTGTGTCTTAAGACCAGAGCTGTTATAGCAGTGAATTTTTTTTAAGTAAAAGCGGAAAATGTAAAAAGCGTAAGCGTTTCCCCTACAGTGTGTGGCGCTTGAAAACGTCACAGAAAAGGCGAAAAAGTCATAAACATGGGTTTTGTGAACTTTCCTTTCTAGCTGAGCGAAAATCGTGCTAATCGGGAGCAATTTTCATTTTCGTGAAAAACGCATACCCGAAAATCTGAAAAAATTACGAAAAACTAACTTACCTCGAACTTACCAAGGCTAATTCTTGGCAAAGGCATCGCTATAAAAAAGGGTTTCCTCTTTCATACAAAAATAATTTTGAGAAAAACCGTTGGGAAGAAAGGCACTTATGATAATCCGGCGCAAGAACTTTTAGGACAACCTAATATATCGATTGATTAGGTTACTTACCTCGTCCTTTTCAATCAATTATAATTCCATTTTCGATAATTCATTCAAAAACTTGAATTTGACGTAAGGGGTTCTTCTCCAACTTCAAAATTACGATATCCATAGACGGTATCTGGTATAAACACCAGCTTTCAAAGAAAAGATATGTGATGCAGGAGTGGCACAATAATTTAATTTATGCCAATGCGCAAAACAATTTCGCAAATATGGATTAGTCGCAACTTTTATGATTTTCAATAAGGATATCGGGCAAAACGATTTACATTTCTACTTGAATGACACATTGCCGTTTTTCACAAGAGGTGACTTCAAGACTTGATCCATAAGCACAAGATTTCAGCTTTACCAGATGTTCCAATAAATCACTCATGCGAAAGCAATTAATCAAAGAAGAACGTAGAGTAATACTGAGCTTATATTAGTACCGTTGTCCTGAAGGCATAGTATAGGCAAAGTTGAAAGGTAGCTTAGTCGATAGAATAGCGGAGTTTGTAAACATGTAGGTGATGAGTTGCTAAATATCGCAGCAAAAATTCTGCGAGAAAACCTCCTTCAAAAAAGCAGATAGAATGTGGTGTGCGATTCATAATCAGCTGAAT